>JAJLRJ010000006.1:38627391-38994891 GCA_024195265.1 Dendrophyllia cribrosa | reverse complement strand
GGACCGATTGGACCGCCGGGATTCAATGGCAGTCAAGGACCCGCGGGTCCTGCGGGATCCGTCGGTTCACCAGGTCCCAAAGGGGCTGGAGACTTCAGTGCATGCCAATACAAACTTGTCACAGACACACCACCTCCCGGTGCGAACGACGCTTTTGCAGTCGTGGATGAACTCGGCGTAAGTATAATGAACAATAATAATAAGTGAGCAAGTGCAAAGCTTTCAGATAGAACCTCAAACTTCAGCAGTGTTCCTATTTTTATAGTAGGCGTTACTAAAACAAACGTTAGTAACCAAAACTTAATCCAAACCTGCGTTTTGTGATGACAATATTAAGCTGTAACGGTGTTCACTTTTTTGTCAAGTTAAGATGCTGCAGTTGACTTACCGGGGACCTTTGACGATTCACAGCTTTTTCCGCAAGAGTTGGGTGGCCGAGAGAAAAAAAAAATCTCGCAGCTGAATAAAAATATTCACAGTTTATACAGACACTACTGCAAACTGCATAGTTGATAATTGGTCGTGGTCACAAACAAAGTTATATTGGAGGTCAACAAACTGAAGCAGAATAAAACTCTTAAGTCTCGAATGTTCCGCTCAGGTGTCATCCTTGTCAGAGTTGAACTGCATCACAACTGTTTCTTTTTTGTTTGGTTTCTACTCTCTAAAATGCTATTTTCTGCGATTTTTAGTCATTCGGACAGGGCATTGTCTGGTGCCATTTTCCTGGGATGAAGCCTTGCAAATAACAATTATAGCTACGTAATGAATGTGAAACAAAGCCGAATAGAGCAGCTGTAAATAGTTAGTGAGAAATTATTAGCTTCTGCCTTATGAGCAGATGTGTCACAGAAAAACTATAGTAATCTACCTTACCGTAGGCAATTTAGAAAGATTATTATAGTGTCATTTGAGCATTAGCCCTTATAAAAACAAACTTGATATCACGTAAAGACACTGTGTGTTAGAATTTGTAACCTGGTGCCAGCTATAATGTGCACCCTGTACTGAACAAACACAATCTTCAAAAGGAGGTTTTTAACTAATAAATGACGGTAATGTTAGAATGACGGTTGAAAAAAATTAATTTTTAAAACCGTCATTCTAACAGCACCGTCATTTATAAGTTGTGTCTCGGTAGCATAACTGTGGTAAAACATAAAGTTTAAATTGAACATTTACGAGCATTTTTCATCCTCAACAGGGAAAACGAATACTGGGAGTAAGCTGTTCCACTAATTATGCAGCAGAGTACAACCTTTTTTCGATAGTTCACAGCAACGTGAGGCGATACAGTTGCTCTTGTAAAGGAGCCTCCACCATTTTCACACTAAATTGGGGACGGCAAAGGAGTTGCTACCTGCGCTACTGGGAATGTCCTTTGACAACTTGACTTAGTTATTTGCAATCAATATCTGAGTACTTTTCTTTGATTAGCGCAAAACAAATGCATACACCTAATTGCAGAATAAATAAAGAAACTGCAGAATAAACAAAGAAACGTTAAATAAACGTTGCAGAAACGTTCTCAGGAAAAAATACACATCAACCGTAATGGAATTCTGGTCACAAGGCAAATAAGGCTTTTTAACATTCCATATATTGATATTTGAGATCAATTCTTTCTTTAAAATATTGGGAATATTGTATTATTAATAATAATGTGCAATTTATCTGAGAACACAAAAAGTTTTTTCCACTTTCCAGAAAACCATTCGTCCATTCGGTCGTATCATTCGTGATTTATACTTTTTTCCCCGACGTTTTTTTAATCAATACACAAACAATAACTATTTGAAGCAAAACAATGTGTAAATACTATTATATAGTGCTCTTGTAGAGGAACTTCCACCCTTTTGGCAACAATTGGGACAACAAAAAGGGCCAAGTGTCCGTATTAGAGAGGTTTCCGTATTGTAGAGTCATGGATAATTAGCTACTATTATAGTATTAATTTTATCATTTGTTTTGCCTAACGCAAATCATATCGCACATGCATGATTATTGGCGTCTATTAAAAATTATTCGAAAATAAAGATGTACTGTATGTGACAATTTTTTAATTATATGTTAATGTTTGATGTAAAATAAATATAGCTTCTGTTGAGCAAAAAATGGGAAAATTGATTTATTTTGTTTTCTTATCTGAAAAAGAGCAGTTCTGGTGTGACCATTCAATTTAAGACTGAATTTTACCCTTTAGTAACTGTCATTACTGTAGTGTCATAATGAAGAGATGACGTTTATGTGAATTAAATTTGACCGTATTACAGAGGTTTCCTATTAGTATTGGTGATACCACGGTTTTTAGGGGTATTTAGGACAAATACCTTGAGTAAAATTGTCCCAAAGTATTACGAGCCTCTTCGGCAAGATATTAATTGTTTATACTATAAGGTTGAAAAATTTCGCTTTTTCTAATGTTCACACGTGTGATCATCGATCCGCAACCAAAGATTACTTTAAAATAAACTTCTTAAACACATCGACAATCTCTGCTTCATGTTTTCATTTTAATAGTAATTATAAACTTTGGTAACTAATGTCCAAGGCACCAAGGAGCTCTTTAGACTGCAACAAACCTTCATCTGTGGCGGTCAGACGGCCCAAAATTTAGTCGTTAGGCGAAAAAATTGAAAAATTTTAACCGTCAGGCGTAAAAAATGTTAACCGTAAAAAAACTTCTAGCCACGATTTATTATTTGCCATCTCCTGTTAAGACTGTTATGTTGTTATGTGAACTCGTGTCTTGTCCCAGAATGGTCGTAAGACCTTAAATGCGTTTTACAACAATGGAAATTAAGTTTTAACTTTTGAAAACAACGGAAATTAATTGTGAAGAAATTAACCGTTAGCCGCGTAAAAAGGCCAAAATTTTAACCGTTAACCGTAAAAGCCACCACCCCATTGAGATCCTCTTTTATAGACGGAAAACATTGGTGTGAGGTCATTTGCTCTCGGAGGAGCGAGCTTTCGATAAAACTTTGAATATTTTCCCACTTTTGTATGGTTTCTCTGTCCCCAAAATTAGAAACGCTACTGCCCACTTCCTCTAGATGCCACAAAAAGACGCTAGTTACTGAAAGTAAAGTGTCTGGCTCCAAGTCGGAGCCAATCTTGACTTTTTCTTATACTCACTTCGGCGAAGCGACTTCTCCATTTGCTCGTGGAGTTCTCTACAAGGTTTTGTACGGGGTGCTCCGTCCCGCGAGGTCCAAACCCTTGCCGTTTTATATACCGTTTTGAACAGAAAAGGTAACCCTTTCATATACCTTCAGAAGAAATACTACATTACCTTACTATACTCTTGAAATAAATACCCTTGAAATAAACTCAGTACCCTTGAAATAAAGTTACTTATACGCTAGGCATTTCCTCATATGGTATTTATATTCAGTTATTCGTCTTAATGTCTTCGTAATTTTAGTTTAGCTAGATATATGTTTTCTTTTAAAAAACTGCCATGGAAATGTGAAAATAAAGCATTGTATTGTATTGTATGTAATGTTTACTACATGAGCGGGAGTGTTGTATCGGCCTATACAATCACGAGGCGCAGCCGAGTGAATGTACAGTGCCGATACAACACGGACGCGAATGTAGTAAACAACTTGTGAAATTCACATTCCAGATACAACTCACTAGTGGCTGTATCTGGAATGTAAATTAGATACAACCACTAGTGAGTTGTATCTGATATACAGGGTTAACCATGTGATTGGAATGGCTCATTTCTATTTGTTAGTACCCTTATGAATTATTAATGAATTTTACAATGTATTGTGGAACGATATCCACGGAAAACATCAAGCGTTACCACTGTTGTTGTTAACCAACTAATAACGTGCGTCGGTTTGAGATGTTTTGAAAAACCCTTTTCATACAACTAAATGGCATTTTTCCCTATCTTTTCCTATACTTTAACTCGTGAAATCCCTGTCCTTTTATATACCTCCAGCCTAAAAAAGGTACCCCTTTCGGGCGGAGCATCCCCGTATAGCCCATTATAGGGAGTACCCACACCCGAGGTCAGAACGTTGTTACAATGTATTTGACACCAGCCTCTTAGTTAAACTGCATCACACTTAAGCTTTACGCCTGTGAGCCTACGTACAAGCGAATGCTATTTTATCCCTTGGATTTACTGCCACAAGGCCATGTATGATCTTGTAGAGGAGGAAAAGGCGAGAAACAGTTATTCGCTGCTCAAGAGATGACCAACCGACTGTTCAGCTTTATAAGATGAATAAACTAGTATAACAACGTGATCACTGGATATGGTTTACTTAATTAATCATGGTCGTTTTTAACCCGTGAATACGCGCAAGCGTAATGAACGAGTTATCGGTAACGGTGGCTAACAAGAACAGCGTGAATCCAGTGTAACTGCGTTTTTTTTAAAATAAAGACTTTGTGCTGTTGTCGTTGTTGTTGTTGTTTCGCATTTGGACTCTTTAATGCGATACGTTTTGATGCGTATCTGTCTTTAAATAACAAAATTGAGTCTTAATCAAGCATGTGGTCCTCGATGGCACTCGAAAGTCCCGGGTTCGATTCACGCCCGTGACTCTTCTTTTTTTTCCCTCGAACTAGACATTATGAAAGTGATTTCCTTTTTTTTTGCGTTCGTCAACAATCCTTACGATTATTTTTTTGTTTTAAATATCGAACCGTGTCAGTGTGAAAACATAAGCTTACCGAAATATTGCGTTGCGTGTTAGCATTTCTTATTCACGGGTTGGCTCTTAGCAGCCTTTGATTATTATCCTCATTCCGTTCAGTCAAAAACAACAACAAACAGCGAACATGGTAAAATTGACGGAATACATTTACACCTGCATAAATGCGTTGCTGAACTCAGGTCACACCATTGGAAAACGTATGGAGGAGCACGGAATGTTGAAACTGGATTTATCTGACAAAGACGGTTTCGGTACTTAAAAGTGGTCGAAATTATTCGATTGCCTCATTAATGAGATACTTCCAATGAAAACACTCAAACTGTGCTAAAGCTTGCTTAGTTATTTACATAACTTAGAACTAAATAAATATTAACTGTTTTCACCAATTAAAAGTTATACCTTTCTCCTTGTTACTGTCATTCAGTCTACGTGATGATAAAGTTAGATACATCGAAACGTCGTATCACCATAATTTTGGTATATCTGATTAAAGTTTTTCAACACACCTTGATACATCTGTTAAGATAAAAATAAATATATAAAATATTCATAAGGCTCTTTATGGCTGTATTGCCATAACATGATATTGCTTGATATACGACCGGTGATGTATTCCGGAAAACTTCCCAGGGCACAGAGGTGTCCGGCAAATTTGACTGTAAGTTCTATTTTCATTGCGCGAATCAAAAATATGAACGTGACTGAAGAAAGCAACAGGCGATCGTTTTAAACGTCTGTTGAAATTTAATCCTCAAGCCGAAAGCCAACAGACTCAGTCTTAACACAGCTCACTGAAATTTCTTACCAATTTCTGAAAAGCGATGTAATTGTTTCTCACTTATATATATATATATATATATATATATATATATATATTTGTCACTGTCTTTCATATATTACAAAATGTGTCTTGCGACAACGAGCATTTTGCTTGAATGTTTTTTTTTAACATGTGAGCATCGCCGGGCAATCAGATGTTTTAGAGTTTGAATTATTTATAACGGTTGTTTTCTGAAAATAGGAATGCTAATAAACTTGTTGTTGGTTTCACTTCCTCTCAGCATGTGGCAAATCCCCTTGTTCTGTCACGTTCATTGTTTTGCTCTAAAATAAATCGATTCGCGCGGTGAAAATAGAAGAAATCAAGTGAAATTTGACTCCGCTATTCCTTGTGGTTTAAGTTACGCGAAAGCAGCAGCTCAGGTATAGATATTTTCGGTGTTGCTAGTTCGCAGTACAGTTGCTGAGATAATAAATGTAAGGAATAAACTATTTATTATAAGCGAAGAGCGGGTATAAAAGAGGTCATCGTCGCATAGCATTATTTATTGCTCTACTCGTTTTTTTTTCGTGTTTATATATTTTACAAACAAATGCTCGGCAATATTTATCTCAGCTGGCGTAAATGAAAACTGAATAGGAGATTTTAAAAGAAGATATTTATCATCTAAATGTAAGTATCTATAATTACACATACTTAATATAACATGTGCATCATGTGTATTATACATTCATGAAATTTGCATGTGTCCTTCACTGACAATTCAGTTTAAATAGATCTTGTTAGTGGACGCGAAAAACTCATAAGTAGTTCCTACCCAGGTTGTTTATTGTTTTGCTCACAATTTCGTTTTGACGACGTCGCGTTTTTCTTCTGTTGTGTCTTTGGTAGTTTTTAAGCCGTCCTAGATGGGTTGCTGGGAAGGACCAAGTGCTGGCAGCCTGGTTTACATTTTTTCAGTTTTATCCTTGCTTGGTTTCTTTGGATGTACACCTAGTACCTCAGAAGAATCAACTGAAAGCGAGGAATCAGGGAGCGGAAATCTCAACTGCCCTAAGGTGTTGACTGTTGGCTGGAATGAGTATCTATATCGCCCTCCGTATGTGACAAGATCACACAACACTACAAATGATTACGAGGGACTTCTTCCCTGTAAGTATTTGACAACTTTAGATCCGGCTTGCTTTTAAGTTTAATCAGCGGTGCTTATACAATCCAACGTGCATTAGATTATAAAGGCTTCCGTATTTCAAAACATAGCTAGAGCTAATTTGGATTATGGTTTTAGGGACCAAGTGAACTGCTTGTATTATTTAAGGAGTTGTCCGTAGGGAGAGCTTCGAATGTATCCGCATCATTTTTAATGATGCCTTGTCTAAACTAAATTTTTGAGAGACTTTGATAATATAATGCAAAGTTGTACAGTTTTTACGATTGTTTCTTTACCACCGGCAACAAAAGGTTTCTTCTCGCAGAAATATTTCCTAAAAACTATTGACTTCGCCAGAGAATGAAAGAGCATTTGAATCTCACCGAGTAAGCATGAACCAATGCCAGTTTGCCTTTCCTGAGTTCAGTGAAAATAAACCCACTTAATTGCGTATCATTGCCTGTTTTTATACAAGTTATGTTGTTGTTTTCGATTTCTAAGCTCAAAAAAACGCAACCATAACTTTATTTTTTTTTGTCGTATTCCGACGGCAGAAATTTGCATAATATTTCGAACCCAAGTTATTAAATTTTCTCAATTTCAAAAGGTCCAAGTAGGGACACAAAGCAGCGCATTAAGAGAAATGAAAATAAAACCTGCATGACATTCTGTTTTGAAAATTGTTCATAGATTGACTTTAGTATACAACTGCCTTGGTTAAAGCTCTCCGAACAGAACAAGTCAGTGTTGAAAACACTATATCTCATCTGGTTGTTGACTGGGAAGACTGATTAAATTTTGGGGCATACTAATTTTCAAGGCGGGAATTTGTTTTTCGTGTCAACTGATTTTGGTTAAAATAATATTTCATAGCATGAATTATGTAACTAATATAAGTTTGGTCAATATCTTCTTTGCGAATTAATTACTGCTTCATCCACAGCAGGATCCCTCGTAACACAAATACACTTTGCGATTTTGGAACGAGTACATTAAGCAACACCAAATGTTCGCAAATTTGCATATATATTTTATCATATTGTGACCCCAAGTTATTAAAACTTCGCGATTTCATCGAACATATCAAAAAAGTCCAAGCAACAAAAATATCGGATTTAGAAAAAAAATCAAATGCTCAGAGATAGATTGGCGTAGTCTTAACTGAACAACTGAATTAAACTGTGCAAGATGTCCAACCAAACAAGTCAGTGTTTAAAACATTTCATTTTAATCACATTTATTTGACATGTAAATTATCTACATTTAATTTTCGGGCATATTAAGAATCTTAAATGCTCCCAAATCCTTAAGTTTTGGTTTGTCACTTTTCTGGAAAGATTTTATCAATGGTAGGATTATTATTTCTATTTTTTTTGGTAAATGAAGGTCATAGTCTTGAAAAGAATAGATCACAACCATATTATTACCTTCAAACTACAGATAATTTGCAACCGTGCGTTTGGGTGTGTTTTATCAGCTTTTCTCGATGTAGTGTTGAGTTGATTGAGCGTAACAATGACAGGCCGAAACGCGGCTCCCATTGATCGATATAATTGATTTTCGACCTTCACATTACAGTTTAGCTGTAACAAGTGACGTAAAAAGCAAGTGACACACTCGAACACCAAGCCAACGGCCTGGCCAGTACTTTACGCATGCGCACAGCCATATCACCCTGGCAGTGGCAGCCATGGACAGCTGTTTCGTCCTAGTAAGGACTCATCAGCATGAGAGAGAATAAGAGATTATGGGAAAGTATTTTTGCTTATTCCTCTCAAAAATGGTTGCTTTTCTATACATGCCAGCTCATTAAGATACTTCGATTCGGTTCGGCACAGAAGGGCGCTATTCGGTCATCACGTTGCGTTTTTTTTTCTCAGGTTTTTTTTTCAAAGCAGACTTTGTTTCCTGACGATTAACTTCTAAGAGGCTGTTACCTATGATTTATCAAAAAGACTTCTTCTTGTGTGCGAAGTTTTTGTTTGAAAAGTCGAATATTTTCTTCAGAAGTTGTCTTTGTCTCCAGGCGGGACCCTTGCTCAATCCTTTGTTGTCCCCTGGAGGAGGGCAATAGGAAAATGCCTGTATTGGAAAATATATACATAAATATAGATTACAACCAGAATCGTTTTCAATGTACAAATAATTTTACAACTTTACGCTTGTGTGTGTTTACACAGCTTTTCTGGAAATGATGTTGACGGAATGTTGCCGACAACGCCCGATCCTTGTGTACAACTGTTCAGAAACAGCTGAACCAGATTTGCATCTTCCTATCGTTGTCAAACTTGAATCTGGCTGCAACTCGAACATACACCCAAATCTTGTTCCGATGGTGCCAGATACAGGAATTGCGTTCGTCCTTGTTAAGAATGACAAGAGCAATCTATCGCTCCGAATGATGAAGTCTCTCTTTTCTACATGGCCTGTTCTCGTCCTTACGCTCATTTTGTCATTGATTGCTGGAATCATTGTTTGGTCATTGGTAGGTTGACTAAAAATTCACGACAGTTTCATTAAATTTATTGCAAGTTCCAGAATTGATTTGTTTTTTTGCTTTCTTAGTGAGTGAGGTCTAAATAACAGCCCTAATTTGTACGAGAAGACTAAAAGAGAAAGGAGTCTGGAAGTCGTAGTAAAATGAAGCTATCGTGAATTTGCCTTTTCGCTATTTAAGATTCAAAGGGCTTAGGTAACTCATTCACGGTGGTTAAAATATTGCAATTATCAAATTCAGCTGCTGAAAAATCCGGTCACATTAGAAAAACTAAACAGATTGGAACAACTGCAAAGTCGTTTAAAATAGCTCGAATTCTTTTCAAGTGACGTTTCCTTGCATTGGCTCTGCTGTTCTCCCTAATTTATAATTAGCTCCTTGTAACGTTTTGCAGCATGCTGTTACAGGGCCCCAATTAAAAACAAAAAAACTTAACGAAAAAGAAACGAAGAAAACGCATTGTGCTCTGACCTCCACAACAAAACCTTCGTAGATGCAGCAAGGTTTCACGGTCAACGCACCCAATTAGAAAAACTTTCAAATGAATTGAATTAACCTGATGCATAAAACGTGTTCTTTTTTCTGGTCAATTCAGTACCTAATATAATGTAATGACGTCTCGAAACACGGAAGTTACCTCGTGATCTCCTAATTACCACCATCTTGGATTTCCTAAAAAGAAATGAAACGCAATAGGCTAGAATGATATAAAAGTGCAAAGGGTACTTCAAAACATAAAGATTATTGTCATAATCGTGGATTGAATAGAAAATTTAAAATTTGAAAAATCGTTCTTTGTCAAAACGTGGTTGCTTTGTAAAGAACGTCATGTATTATGAATAACATTTTCTTGCCTAAAAATATTTTCAGATTATTTTCAGAAAAAGTGTAAGAAGGCTATTATCGTTAAAAGTTTGGGATCAGCAAATGACAACCGACTGTGAATAGCTCATTAAAAATAAATGCGGTTGTGTTGCTAGGAGACCAGGACAAATCAAGAGAACTTCCCCCATGCATTTACTAGAGGAACATGGGAAGGCTTTTGGTGGGCTTTTATTTCTATGACAACTGTAGGGTAAGTAATTTAATCTAAATTTAATAAGGCCACCTAGAATTCAAAGCAGATGAAATCGAAAGCTAAGAGCCAGAAAACAAACTGAATTATAAAACGAGTTAACAAAACACTGCATGTGACCACTGTGAAGCGGCATTATCAATTAACACTACAGTAAAGGATTTTAGTGAGAGGGGGCGCTCAGCAAGTTTTCCGTTGTGATAATTATTCGCCACTATGAAATAAGCAGAAAAAATTAGGAATTCTGGTAAATGTCACGCTTTAAAGCAAATGATCTATTGCTAACTTGAACCCTCAGACATACAATGGGGGATGGGGATGGGGGGAGGGGGTGGATGCCACCACCTCCTTACGGTTCTTTGCCAATGTATTAAAGAGCATTTATTTGTAGCAAGTGCCATTGTTTATCTTTGACACACATTTTGGCTAAGTTTGGATAGAATTAGTTGCTATGGCAACAAGATATGATGTCATAAGTAGCATGAGGTCAAGCCATTACCTTATCTTGTAGCGCATACCACAGGCTATCTATTAGAGGTAATATCCTTTCGAAATATTGTAACACCCCCTTCCCCTTTTGAACCATGGTTGGGGTATAAGTTTACGTGTTCTCCGACGGTTGAAGACATACTGTTTTTTTTTTCTAAACTGTTCGTTCGTCCATCAACAACAATGATGACCAAGACCTCTCCCTCGACGTTCCGTGAGTCCGGAGGTGGCCGAAGAGACCAATCCGGGCACGAAAGTGTCTGCCATATGTGAGACACATGAGGTCAGCAGAGGTTGATGAGGTGCTGACTGAGCAGGATTTACGCATTAGACGTTTTTCCTTGGCCGCCTCCGTACGCTTTTCTTCTGCTCTCTTAGCGCCCTCGCTGATGAGGCTACGCCACTTTGAGCGGTCTTGAGCCAGTTCTTCCCAGTTCTCAGGATCTATGCCCAGGGTTTTGAGAGAGGCTTTCAGGTTGTCTTTAAACCTCTTCCTTTGTCCACCCACAGATCTCTTACCATTAGTGAGCTCACCGTAGAAGAGCAGTTTTGGGAGACGGTTGTCCAACATGCAAACATGACAAGCCCAGCGTGCCGCTATAAGCGGTCCAACTACTTTTCGACGAACGGACGAAATTTTGGCGTGCGTTGACGTGTTTCGGGAATAGTACTGAACTTTCGACTGACTCTTTGTTAGCTTTGTTAGAAAATAATAGGCGAATAAAGAAGAAGAAGAAGAAGAAGAATTTGACATTTTCTTTTTCTTTGTCAGTTATGGAGATCGTTGCCCACGGTCAGTGGGTGGTCGGCTGTTTGCAGTTTTATGGATTTTAGTGGGGATTTGTGCCTGTTCAATTTTTACTGCATCTTTGACTTCAACTCTGACAACTCTTTCATTGAAAACTAAAATCGGTTTACCAGGAGCAAAGGTAAGTGAAAATCCATTTATCGAAGATAAATAATAAATAATGGGGTAAGTTTCTAAAGAAACTGTGGATGCCAAACCGCTCCCTCAAAGTTTTTCTCCACTTTTTTCAAGAACATTAAGCATTTATTGTTACCAAATGCCGTGTTCAGTAGCTGTTCGTTTATCCTTGAGACCAATTTTAGTAAAGTTTGGGGACAGTCGCTTTTTATGGTAACGAGAATGACGCCATAAGTAGCATGAAACGGTGAAGCCATTTTTTAATCAAAATGCGTGTTTTTTACCCTTTTTACGGTAAAAAAAAAACATATAAAAGGCAATCAAAAGCAGCGAAATGTTTAATAACATCATTTTGGTTTTGCAACTTTAGCAAAAAATATTTTAAATTTCCACATTTTCCCGATAAATTTGAATTTTTGGCCATCCTGTCCTGCATTTAAGATGACGTCACAGATCCTCAGCAGCGCCTTTACCCATAATATTTAATTGTAGAGCACATCACATCATTTCTAAATATTGCAAAACCACATAAACCTAAATGCCTGATCAGACGGTTCTGCAACATTGCACGCGACAGTTGCAGAAATAGAATCGATATCTACTTCATCACGGTACATTGGCAATAACTAGAACAGAAATTTTAACGTTTGGTTTGCATAATCATCATGTATTTCTTTGCTAGGTGGTAGTTCTTATCGACTCCATTGAAAGTACCATAGGATTTCGAAATCAGGCCGACCTCAAGCGTGAGTCTTGAAATCCCTTACTACATTGTATAAAATGGATGGCACTTCCGTAATTTAACACCTTTTGGGTGTGAAATGCAAATTTAGGCGTCTTGCAGTCATAATATGTGGTTGAATATAGCATTATATAAGTAAGTTTGCTTCAAAAATCTCAACAAAGAATGTTTCCTAAGCAAAAAAAAAAAAAAACCAGAAGTTCATGAATATTTCTGAATAAATTTTATTACTTTTCTCCAAATTTTATCAGTATGTTTTTAATTAGTAATTATGCATGTTTGTTAATGATTGATTGACAACTGAAGGTGATAATTACCAGATGAGGCCTATTTTATACAAGAACATTCAGTTAAAATCATCAATTACTTTCGACCATTCCGAATGTGTCTAGCTAAGGAAAGGTGCTCTCGTGATATCCCTCAGGAAAGGAAATTAGGTATTTTAGTCATTACGGACAAGCGGTCACTTAGAGAAAACAACTGTGGAGAGCTTTGTCATACAACAACTCTGTAAAAACAATCCCTTCGAGCTACACAATAACCTTCATTGTAGAGATAGGGAGGGGAATCACTGAACTGGTGACAGGCAAAATGAAAGGCTTCAATATTGCAGAGCTCATTAACCCCAGTTTAACAGCTTAAACTTCTAAATGTTTCTTTTTACCACAATTGCCGGTAATCTCGCAATCTGATTGGTCGATGCGGGTGGTAAATGAGAGTACAGACAACGGTGCTGACGCTAACATCACGCAATGCAAGTTATAGACAACGCTTGCTCGCGCAATGCATCACGTTTTGTAACGAACCTTCGATTTTTCCTTGTATTTTTTTTTAAATATTGTGGTAAAAAACAGATTTCCACCGGTTTTCCGTGGTGTGGACTCTTATTTACCATGATTTACGTCATCACATGGTCAAAATTTGTTGCTGACTCACTCGGCTGCGCCTCGTGAGTCCACAACATTTTGACCATGCGATGACGTAAATCGTGGTAAATAAGAGTCCACACCACGGAAAACCGGTGGAAATTTGCTAATTTTTCATGTGCACTGGGTTAGAACCACATAATTTCACCTGTCTAGACATATGTATAATAGCATGTAAAAATTCCAGAAAGTACTTAAATAAAATAAATAAATCACTTTATTTAAGTGTCGAACTTTTTAGCACTGCAGTACTAATTGGAGACACTAACTATATAGCTTTTTTCGTTCTAAGGGTCAGTTCAATGTCTTTTTTTTAATTTATGCAGTTGTAACAATTTTTGACCAACACTAACTATGGGACAAACTGGTCAGTAGCGATTTTGTATGGGTATCTTAAAAAATCTGACCCACCCAGTTTGCATTGCGCGCCTACGTTGGTTCATCCGCCATTTTCAGGGCCCCCGAAAATCTATACTGTATTGTAGATGAGAAATTCACTCGTGCAAGAGGTGATATGCTTGCCCAAATATGAAATAGAGCCGTATCATAACAATAAGAGAAGCGCGCAATGCAAACTGGGTGGGTCAGACTCTTTAAATATTTTAGACAAAATGTAACTTTCTCGTGCAATGAGTGAGTTGATTCGTGAGCATAGATGATCTGGGGAAAAAATATATAGATAATGATCTGGCCAACAATCATATTTCGTCTTTAGTTAACATTTTAAAACTGTTTCATTTTTCAAGGAGTGCCGACAGCACGTGATATCCATGAGGAATTAGACAGTGAAAGAGTCCAAGGTAATGGTTACGGATAATTTTATCTACAAGGATTAAGGGTTGGAAGCTTCTTTCTGCCCCACCCCCGCACCTCCATCAACAACCACCCCCCTTCCAAGAAAAGGAAGTTGTGGTCGATAAAGGATATTTTAAATAATGTTATGCGAATAATCATTTAGGCCAGTAATCAGTAAAAGGTTTCGGTAATTCTACTCTTTCAAAAAACCGTGAATTCTGATAGTAAAAGAAAGCATACAGACCAGGTTCATGCACAGTACGTTTGCAATAAAATAAACTGCAAATCTTCGCTTGCTATTATTTGTATGTGGCAAGACGTAACATTTTTAATCAAAGGCTCCTTTGAGCTAACTGGTGAATATGAAACACTCTTTTTATACTGAGCGGACGGCGGACCGGGAGTCATTTGTAAAAGTTCAAATAAAGCAATTTTTTTTTCGAAAACGATGAAAACATCTTTGCATCACATAAATATGCATTGTGTGAAACGAGGCAAGTGGATAAAGTAATGCGTTAAATTTGTCGTGATCTTCGATTTCAGGTGTAGGAACGGAACCCACACGCATATTGTTTTTGTAAACGGAATATTGCAAATAGAATTAAAATGGTAGATGTTAACTTGCTATTTTAATTCCATTTGCACTTTACAAACAAGCGTATTCAGTTTACAAATAAGCGTGTGGGTTTCCTATAATCGGTCTTAACTTTTTGCTGTTTCACAGAGCAGTCAAAGAATTACTCTAAGGACCAGAGGTTCTCTCGCGGCACGCTTTGGTAAGAAGTCGTGGCCAGCTTTTCTCGCGGCGAAAATATAGGAGACATAAGAGGCGTGTTATGCGAGAGAGATGAAAGCGCAAGAAAAGCCTCTGGCAACCAGGGTATCGAAGAATTGATGAGTAAACAAATTCAAAACATTACGTCACTCAGTTCTCAATTGCAATGCGTATTTGTGATATGTTTTATTTATTTTAAATCGTCAGTAGAAACAAAACTGGTTTATGCTCCCGAGGCGCCCGAGAGCTTGCTCGCAGGCTACACATTTAAAAACAACATTTACCGTGCTTTACCGTTTACCTTGACAAAAGTCCGCAGATCGGTTTTAATTTTCCGTACTGAGTTTGAAGTCAAAGAATTGATGAATAAAAAAGATTTAAAACATTTCATCATATAGTTCTCTCTCTTATTTTTTCGTTTCGTTTCTTTGATAAGACTTCTTATTAAGCCGACGTTGCTTTCCAGATGTTCAGCCATTTTGGTAATCAAAAAGTGTGTTGGGAACGACTTTTTCGCTTGGTAGAGAAATTATGAAGTCTTCTGTTCGCATAATCAGCAGAAATGTAAGGGCCAAGATGACCAATTTTAAAATTTTAGCTAGGAAAATTGACTATCATATAATAGCCTATTACAACATATGTTTTTGTAGACACAAAAAGGCGCGGTTTTATCATTTCTTCCTTCAGCCAGAATTGTTTGCCTAAACTGTTTTCCATTCAACTTATTTCATAACTCTATCTTAAAGGAACATTTCAAACCTTGTATTCTTTTTCTTGTTGTGCGATTACTCATTTGCAAATTTATTGCAACATTCGTCATCCTTTCCGCAGGAGCTTTAATGGATGTTTATTCCCTTGCTTACTTCAAACAAAATTATCCCACAAGCAAACTCTATACCCAGGAAATAATTCAACAGGGTAAACTGGAATATGGTGTCAAAGTGAAAAATATTAAGTTGGCAAAGTGCTTCAAGGAAAAAAGGTATACGAAAGAGTCGGATTTATATGAAATGGCTGACTTTATTCTTACTAAACCTTTAACGGTAAGTAATTTTTAATTTGTTTCAGTATGTAGTTACTTTGCTGTGCAGTCATGGGCTAAGAACATCTGCACAGAAAGTTGGTATATTCATAGGGATTTGTATAGGTAATCACATGATTTCGAGTGCGATTTGGAATAAATGAGCACGAGTAAATTTTTCAAAGACTACAAATTGCACGAGCCGCTTCGGCGAGTGCAATTTCTGGTCTCTGAAAAATTTACGAGTGCTCATTTATTCCAAATTGCACGAGAATAATCATGGGCAGGCTCAGGAAAATGAATAGGGTTAACCCTCGGGGGTATAAAGGGGAATGTGAATGCCCGCCCCCACTTGAGGGTTTTCTTCGCCTTGTCAGCACATGCCGTCTTAAGACGCCGTTTATTTATCCCTGAGACACATGTCAGCAAAGTTTTGGGAGAATCAGTTGCTATGGTAACGAGATATGACGTCTTAAGTAGCATGTGGTCACGCCATGTTTTAATAAAAGTCCGTGTTTTTCCCATTACTAGACATATTTTAAGGTGGAGTGATTAAACAAACCAAAAAAAAAAAGATACAAAAATACAAAAAAAACAAACAAAAAAAACAGGGAAACAAACTTCAACAATGTACGGTTATACCCTGAAGAAGAACGGCCGTGCCGTTCGAAATTAATCGGTTAAAAATATATTCCTTACTGTACGATCAGCCTTTCATTTTATTTGTTTACTACAATGTTGAATAGTAATACAATTTTTGTATACATCATGCAAATGAATCCTGCGTTTTGTAGCAAACAATCCGGCATTCTTGTTTGTCCTATGGGCGTTGTGATGAAACAACTTTGTAAGCTCATTTGTTCTTTCTCACCTGTTTATTTATTTGTTTATTTACCTGATTTATTTATCGTTTGATTGATCTATTATTTAGTTAGTTTGAAATTTATTTTTAAGAAAAAAAAAATATGAATGTATAACCCACGTTCGATTTGTTAAAATTCTAACATGACTCTGCCATAATTGGCGAATTTGTCCTTTAATTTCCAAATGAGACTGGATACAAAGAAAATTTACCAAGACCAAATATAGAAGTTTGACTGAAAGCCTTGGTACCATGTTAGAATTTTGATACCATAATATCGAACGTAGTCTATTTACAGAGGTAAATGAACAATGTTGAGCCAGGTAAAACAAGTGATACAAACAGGAAATCAGAGAATAAACTCTGTGTTAAGTTTTAGAGTGCCGAGTATAACCCATTAATTTCTTACTGAGCGTTAGTCCTGGTAAGGAAATGGGGACTATACAAGGAAAAAAACAACACGTTTACCTCGGTTGGATTGGAACCCACGACATCTGGATTGGATCCTTCGTCGCTCTACTGTTTGAGCTGCCAGGCCGCACGGAAGCAGATTGTGGGTGATAAGGTGGTAATTTGTGGCAATGAGAATGCACGTGCAGGGTACAATGAGTGTTGAGCCACGCAGCACAAGTGGAACAAACAAGAAATTGACCACATAGCTAATTATCTGATTTACAGAGGGGCGGGAGGGCTTGGTTAAAATGTCAACTCCCATCTGAGAAATGGCGCGATTTTTAGCTGATAGGTGAAATCTGTCAAGAGCAGTTGGGAAATGTGTTAAATTAAAAGTAATAGTTAAAAAAACGACCGTTAATTTAACTGATTACTGAGATTGAAACACCCCTTTTCGGTCTTAATTTACAGAATCAGACGAAAACAATTATTAATCTGACTGTACATGTCTTAAATTATTATTCTCTAGAGTGGATTGGGCAACAAAGGCGAAGAAGAGAGCAACTTATTCGACCCGCAAGGATTCCTGTTCTTTCCGATGTTTTACACTTGCGTAGGAGTAACAGCCGTTTTAATTATTGTCGGAGTAGCGAGGGACCTGTATCATAAATTCCAGCGCAATCTTACTAAAAATAGAGGTTTGTTTTTATCATTTGTTGGATGTTCTTGATTGGTAGGGAATGACTGCAGCTCTATCTTGGCTTGCCAGGGCGCATGCAATCTTTCTCTTTTTTTTTCACTCATACATTCCCCTCTTCAGACTGTACGGGTGGTGGTCCTTCAAATTTATTGGAGCTATGCCAAGGAAACTTCGAGTTTACATAGTACAATGTACGTCAAAAAGTGTCTAACTACTAGAAGGTCATGTGACTCGATAACGTCATATTGTATCTGACATCTTGCATTTCTATCATGTTAGCAAAGATAAAAAATTGAGCCAAAGTAATCAAATCGCTAGAAAAATGCTAAAATTATCTTAAATTATAAAATTTTGTTAAAAAAGAAAAGTAAAGAAATGTTCGCATAAATGTTTATTTAATTGGCTCCGTTGTTATTTCGGGCGCACTCGTCTATGACAAACTATGACAAAATTCCACACGTGCTCATTTCGTATTCATAAACAAAACTCTGAAAACTGCTTGTCAGCTTCGCCTGAGCGCAGATGCAGAGCATGAAGTATTTAAAATTTTAAGAGAATTTTGGAGCTAAATTTTGATGGCGTTAATTCTTCCGCATTTCTGCTCCAACGATTTTGCTGAAACTTGGTAAGGGTATGTATTAAGTCAATGTAAGCTGATTCCAGAAATTTAACACAAATATAACAGCAAAATTTTTCACAGGGTGCGATTTTGTTAAAAAAGTGGGGTTCATTTAAGCCCGATTAACACTAAATATATTTTTTCCCATTGAAATCGAATTCTATGTAATCATATTATTGCTAGATAATAGCTGTAAGTTTTCGCAAAGTTTTAGAAGCATCGCATTAGAGCCGGAAAAATTATGAGACAAAGTTTGTCATAGACGAGTGCGCCCGAAATAACAACGGAGCCACCTTAAACCTATTAAAATATATTTTAGCATACGCGACGTTTTGGCGATGTCGCTAGCCTTCTTTAGGGGAAGTGATAAACGATAAAGAAATCTACATAAGCACGGTTTATAGGAAAGAAAATATAAATAACAACGAGATTAAGTATTGTCCTTAACAATCAAATTGATTTCCTTATCACTTTACAGGTGAATATTTGCTGACATCAAAATTGGTAATCTCCGCAATTTTTAGCACTTTGCTTGTAATGTTTAAGGAAATATCAGCAATCAAAAGCTGCAAAATTGCTGGGTGACAAAAGTGCCAACGAGCCATATATATATTCTTAACTTTTCGAGTTTTTGAAACAGCTTTGCATTGCACAAACACTATCTATCAATATCAGGCTCCAATTTCCAGAGAAAGCAAACTTTGCTGTTCCTTTTCAATATTTGTGGTTGGTGTTGGTTGATAAGTGAATGAGATGCAAATGCTAATGAGTTCATAATTGTAAACAAAGATTTGACTATAGGTTTCTTAAGGGGCATCCTTACACAAATTTTTAACCAGTGTAACGTTTTCGATATTCTTAGAATCAAATAATTCTTATTATTAAACATTGCAGTCACTATTGTTCTTCTCATTGGCTAAGAGCCTACAGTCAATTCTTGAAATCAGCTCACCTTACAGAATCTGCTAGCAGATTAGTAAATAATCTGTAGAGTGCGCGCGTAGTGCATTATTTCCAAGAGCATTATTTGTCAAGTTCGCGGGTGGTGAATAATACTCTTGTTGGAAAATAATAAACTGTGTTCAACACTTAACTTGACCTTGATTATTCCGGGTATCACAAAAATCTCATCCAATAATTGTTTATTCTACTTAATCTGTTTTATTTTCTGAAACAGTGAAAACATATATTTACTTATTTTTCAGATAGCGGAAAACACAATGATATGTGTTACATAAGTCAAGAGAAGCTGCAAGAACTTGAAAACAAAATCCAAGATGTTAATCTAGCATTGGACCTCATAAAGAGTGGCATCGTTTAACTTTACCATGAATAGGAACAGATGATCAGGTTTACAAAGTTTCGTACATGTCACCTGAGACGTAAAGGTCTGAGATCTTGCAAGACAATGGACAGGATCTGTTTTCAATTCGATATGAGGAGACTTCTGTTTCTCTTTAATTCTAAAGCATTCCATGTTCCCCATCCCTTGATAGACGAATTCCCGAAGTTTTGTTTAAGAGGCCTGACTGTGTGGGGATGGCTTGTGAAAAGATCCGCTTAGAAGCCTGCACATTTGGGGGAATCAAAAATGACTTTCCACAATCTTTTGCACCTGAAAATTTTCAATGCTAAATAACTCTCTCAATTTTGATTCTTTGAGAATACTACATCGTATGGTATTTACAACCAGTATGAAATATCTCTGATATCAAGAATAACATATTGACGTCATAAGTCATGTGACTATGCCCCAAAACAACATTTTGGCTCACTGTGGAAACAGGTGTTGATCAATTCTAATAAAATCAATGTGTTATAATAGCGAGTTGACTTTTTTCTTTTGAAAATAAAGGGTGCTATTACCAGAGAAATTTAGGGGACTGAGGTGACATGTTGATAGAGCACATCGCGAAAACCCATGACATCATCAGTCACGTAATCAGAACGTGTGGAAATTAAAAATAGCCGTTGTTGAAATTAAGCTAAATAAATGTCAAATGTATTTCAGTCATATGAAAGAACTGAGCACACTTTACGCCAAAACGACCATTCTTATTTTTCCGTTTGAAAGTAAAGTGGAATAAAAGCAGTTCGAAACTTTGTTTTGTATTTGTTTTGTCTCTTGTTGGCTCTACTTTAGACTTGGAAATATATAAAAAAAGTTTTTTTTTTTGCCGGATTTTGGATTACGTTCTTTGTGATGGCATTTTTTCTCCTTCATACCGTACAAATATGGCATTTTTCCGTCAGTCGTACCAATTTAACTTTGGCCGCTGGAAGAGGTGCAACGAAACAGGTCAAGATTTTTCCCAGGAGCCCTTTCGAGCGCCTTTGCAGTCGGCGTCCGGCGGTATAGACAAATTCGGCTAACGCATTGTTGTACCCAATTCAAACCTTTTGGGATTAGAACTCTTTGTTTGTCATATTTCCATATCAATGAAGCATTGACATGGAAATTATATGGAAATATTGTGAACAAAGAATCTTATTCCCAGAAGGTTTGAATTGGGTACAACAATGCGTTAGCCGAATTTGTCTATTTGCTCGCGTTGACATAAAAATTTTGTTGACAGGAAATTTATTTCGTCTACAGTTAACGGGTAGTCTGTGCTTTTGATCATGAAGGGAGAACAGAGCTGGTACAACAAATAATTTTTTCAGAAACAGATCACTGAATGTATTGCAGAACTGTGACAACTGAGAACACTGTACTTTGCTCCAACCCTGTCTAATTGGCCAGTTTCATTACACCTGTTTGGGTATTGTCGGTACTCCCAAACTGTGGTACTGCCCAAATTGTAGAACACAACCGGAATTTAAGAAGGCTAGCAAACGACAGAAAAATGAGGCACCAAGCACCGTCAGATGCTTTGGTATTAGATTCGGTATGTTTGTCTCAACAACCACCCACTGAGGGTTGTCCAATATACACGCACAGTCACGTTCCGTGAAAGCTAAGTTACGGTCCGTAGTTGCCAGAATGGTCGTTTTTATCTCGTTAATGCGCATGCGCAAAACGAGATATAGGTGTCATGTACATAAAAAGGGACAAAAGTTGTTAACAAAGGTTTCTTTGTTTAACTTTGTTAACATTTGTCCGGGGGGGTAGTTCTTTATACAAGCTTATATTATGGCATTGAGGATATAGTTGGTTAAACCGATTAGGATGTCAAGAAGGGCGTCACATACGGCCACTAAAATTTTTGGGGAGCTCCCCCGGATCTATTGTTAATTTCCCTAGGGTATTGGGATGTCATGTCATGCATGTTTTTAAGTGGATGTGTCCGAGACGGCTTAATTGATCTTCAAAGGTTTAAGAAATTTGTGTTTTTCTTGTCAATCATTTTTCGTAAAGCCATTAGACCTCGTTTAGAAGGGTAAAAAAGGTCAAATGTATGTTCTTGGGAAACGCAGTTTTAGAAATTCACGGTGTATTTTTATAATGAATGGAGACGTTTTGAGGAAGTTAAATGGCACGGGAAAGTTTGTGTTTTCATATGAGCGATAATATAATAAATTAAGGAAAATAACGAAATATAATATCCAATTTATTCAACACTTTTGAGAGATTTGACAGATTGTAAAGTATAAATAGGTAATGTCATGTTTAATTCTCGCGGAGATTGCAGAGTGAATTTTTGTGTTTAGTTAAATATACGTATTGGATTCCTTTAGCAGTAAAATTTTGTTCCTAAAGATTGTTTTTTTTGTGTGTTGATAGTTTGTCGAGATTTTTGAAGAAAAAAAATAATTAGTCATTTCAATTTTGAATGGGTATTAAATGTCGAGGTGTCATGATTATGCAATAGTATGCAAAAGAGGTGAGATTTTGCCGACTAAGCAAATGAAGTATCAATCTTTCGGTTTGATTATGCAAGAGTATGGATTTGGCTTTTGTTCTATTTTGGAATACTGAATCATTGCCATTACGGTTTGATTATTCAATAGTATGCAAAAGACGTAATAATTTTGCTGATTTATTTAACAAAAGTATCAAGCAAGCATTTTAAGAAGCATTTTATAAGCGATTTCAGCGTTTTGATTTTTTCAAAAGAGATATTGGCACTATTTGGGAGCTAATTGAAAACATAAGCTTACCGCAATATTGCGTTACGTGTTAGCATTTCTTATTCACGGGTTGCCGCTGTGGCGTAATACAATCAAGTTGAAGTTTCTTCTCAGTCAAATAAAGACTATTTTGAACAAATACGCTACACTAACATGAAAATTATTTATAGTCACACTCGAGACTCTTTTGTTACTCACGACTTTTATTGATTTGCTGGCTCCTAAAAGGGCTCTTGCCCTTACGCCGGCTATAATAAACACAAGCAACAAGTCGCATTACATCCGTCTAAAAACTTATACTACACTACATTCACCTACATGTATTCATAGAAATATACATATATTTGCCTCAATCAAACAGTAGGCTGGCATAAACGAAGCAGTCGCTAGACTGTCAAAAATGCCAACGAAGGTTTTAGCGAGCTCCACGCAGCTATAAAGCGTAGCGAATACAAGCTAAAATTACAGCCTTTACTGAGACAAACTTACGATACGACCAAAAACAGGTCGCTGGATTCACCCCTCTCATAAAATAGAAGTCTGTATACGGGTGAACATTTCAAGTTCGTTTACCAACAGGTTGCAACTGAACTGACTGAAAATTCTAAAAATTGACAGGAATCTTCTGCGACACCTCCTTTCAACAACCTTGACGGGCTTTTTTTAATTTCGTTCCTATTACAAAGTTATCGTCTCTTTCGTTGAAAAATACGTTAAGAGGGTATAAAGGAAAAGTAACACACATCTGAACAGCGCCACCATTTTGGACGGCAATCTATCCGTTCCGATGTTAATCGCGTAACTCTTTCCGGTCCTAGATTTCTGTTCGTGCAATGACGAGATTAAAACTCCCCCCCCCCCCCCCTCCCGAAATAACCTTCAGGCTGATTAGGGTATTACATTTCACAATTCCAAACCTGAAAAACTTAGAAATTACAAAAAAAAAACTAAACTTAGTTTGCATAAATATATAGCGTTTTCCGATTTAGCGGAAATAACGCGAAAACGGGAGGATTTTTTCCGGATATATAATTGATACTATCCATTAGATTATTACAATGGAATTCAATTCATTCTATAGGTGTCAGAATATTCACTGAAGCGTGATGCTTGAAGTTGTTTCTCGCGGTGAATTTACCTGTAAAGAGCTATAAACCCGGCGCAGCTTTTTCTCGAAAGCTACAGTGTATGGTTGCCGAAATGTAGCAAAATTCGAAAGTATTTATATGCATTCAATATTTCATACATATTGGAAACAAAACCTCCATTAGTTCGATTTTATGCCATATTTCTTTGATTCTTTTAAGTATTTGATAAATTATGCCGTTTGTTGTTTGACAATTTGATAAATTATTCATTCGATAATTTAGTACAAATCCATTCGATAATTTACTACAATATTCATTCGATAATTTACTACAATATTCATTTGATGATTTACTACAATATTCATTGGATAATTTACTACAATATTCATTCGATAATTTACCACAATATTCATTTGATAATCTAGTACAAATCCATTCGATAATGTATCACAATATTCATTCGATAATGTACTAATATTCATTTGATAATGTACTACAATATTCATTCGATAAACGTCTGTTTTCATTCGATCCCGCACGTGACCGACTCCCCCATATTAGGACAAGAAGGCCTGGTGGCTAAGCTCAAACCATGTGCTTTGTTTTCTTTTTCAAAATGGCGCAAAATTTGCAGGACTCGCTCAAAGAGATCGTTAAAGAAGAGGTAGGCCCCATGTATTCTTTTTTTTTTATTATCTTCGAGTTGTATTGAATTCGTTTAATGACTTGAAAACAATAGCACATACATGTATAATTAATGTATGGGGTTATACGGAAATCTTACCCTTTTTCAAAATGCATAGGTCGCGCGTCAGATGGCAGATAATCGGGTTGGCAATTACACAGCTGACAACGTGCTCGGTAAGTTAAATCTGAATCCAGCAAAACTAACACAATAGATGTGAAAATAGTCAGGTGCAACAGTCGAATTTATGTCGATTCAGAGGTGTTTCATGACCTGTGTACGAAAAGTTGGTAAGAAATGTAAGAATAATTCCGCACAACCCCATACATTTATTTATTTACCGTATAAGTCCACATTCAATGTTGAATATTACGAATCAAAGACTTCGCACTTACCCTCGCTTTTAAAAAGAGGTTTGTTGTAACTTGGAAATGGCCTATTTCATTAGGAAGTACTGATGATCATTCAACTTCACATGCCAACACACTTGAAGCTCTAGAATGCAAACAGACTCCCTTCCCCCTGGAAATTACAATCCCTTCTGTGGGGTAGAGGTTAAGGAAAAATTGAAAGAAGTATTTTATTTGTCCAATCTTTAGATGCTTCTTTGTCAAGTCAAGCACAGAGTTTATCTGGGCTTCAGTCAGTTCAAGCACAGAGTTCATCAGGACTACAGTCAGTTGTCAATAGAGCAAGGAATCTCATCCTGCTAAACAGTTCCCGAGCACAAAGTTCTTCCTCTGGGAGCAATGCTGCTTTTCAACCTCCAAAACGGCGAAAAATATCATCCCGTAGTTATGCTATGCCAACCCAGAAGAAAGAAGCACCAGCTGAGCTGAAGACATTTGAATTAGTTTTGCTACAATATGCAGACCCAGAAGACTTTAAGAACCCAGACGGGACTATTCCTGATATCATTCCGGACTACTCAAAGACAGATGCAGATGTCTGCTGTACTGGCATGGTTGACATATTAACCAATGCAGATGAGATGTCAATAAGGGAATGCATTAAGGAGGTTCTAATTACCAGGATGGGGGCTCTTCAGTGTGGAGACTTTGATTTTGTAAAAGTCAAAGGCAAGAAAGTTTCAACACCTGCCTTCAAGAAGGGACAGGAGATTGGGTATAAACAACTCAAATCACTGGCTGGACAGGGTGCCATATATGTTAGACTCAACAAGAACAGGGATGTAATTGAATACATCAGTAATAACTCAAAGGATGAAGAGAGCCTCAATAGCTGTAATGCAACACCTGATGTTGTTATTACAAAGGTTTCATCAGAGTCTCAGATGTTGGATGATAAAGGTGATGATGATGATGATAATAAGATAATGAACAGTCTGAAGTTGATGTTTCCAACTCACTCTGAATGCTATCTTCACCAAGTTGTTAAAGACTCTATTGATTTACATGACGCAGTTGACATGGTTCTCAGTGATGATAAAGGTAAAAAAATTTGTCAATAGTATAGCTGTGATATGCATTACATGGGCAAAGCCAAGGAAAAATGGCAGCGGGGGAGGGGTTCTCAGGATCTAAATGGCCTGGAGGTACAAGAGTTAAGGGTGGTTGAATTTAATGATTTGGAGATTAGGGGATCTTGTAAGACAATTTTACCTCTACTTTCATGGGTTCTTGGATTATATAGTTGGAATCTAATATAATTTTTGTCAAGGTTGCAAATAGAAAATTGCATTGCATTTCATTTAGTACCATTGGAGTTTGTCATGGGATTGTTTGGGTTTCTGTTTGGGTCTCAAGATGTTATGGTGTACAATGTATGTTGTTAGAGGGTTGTCCAATTCTCCGACAAATTTATGCATGGCATTGTATTGACTTCAGATAACAATACTGTACAAAAGCATAACAATAAAGAACGAAGCAAAACAATAAGAAATTTAAGAATGCCATGCATAAATTTGTCGGAGTATTGGACAAGTGTGGTTGTTAAGTTTTAACCCTAACCCTAACCCCTAACCCATTTTTTGGTAACAATTTAACCCCAATAAACCCCTCATCCCCTTCCTGTTTGTACCTCCCCATATTTAAAGATCTTGAGGACCCCTCATTGGCTCTAATGAGCCACCTCATTCATGCATGTAACAGAATGCTATTTTAAATGGTCATGAGTAGAGGTTGTGTCAGACTTGGTTGCCTCAGTCATTATAGACAACTTAGTCCAAGTTTAGTCATCTTACTGTTACCCTCTTAAGATATGACTATCTGTTTGCATCCCTCTTGGTTCCTGAACAATTTAAGTTTGGTTGTCTGACTGTGTTTGACCATACTGTATTCTTGTAATAAAGTTTCCAGTTTACCAAAATGTTCGTTTTGTTAATATTTTTTCAGCCAAGGAATCAGTCCAGAAACCAGCCTTGCCGACTGGGAAATGTACAGCTGCCTGCAGACCAAAGATTGTCCTATCTACCTTTCAAGAAAAAATAGCAGACAATTCAGGACAAGACTACCCAATCCATGTAAAAAGAGAAGCTGACTTCTTCAAGCAAGTGGCATTGATCTATAAAAGAGCAAGTATAAATGATCTCAAGAAAAGACCTAATGTCACATTTGAAGCAGGTACACTTAAAGAATTGGGTGCTGATGCTGGGGGACCCACAAGAGAGTTTATGCACTTGGCCATGACATCATTGGTAGAACGAGAAGTTAGTGGCTCTTTGCTTTTTACTGGAGATGTAGACCATTTGATTCCAGTACATAATTGGGACCTCCTTGATGATGGTGCATTTATAATTGCTGGAAAAATAGTGGCACATTCAGTTTTGCATGGAGGGCAGGGATTTATCGGGATGTCTCCCGCTGTTGTAACATACGTGGAAACACATGATTTGGACAAAGCCCTTATCAATACTAGTATTGAAGATATCCCAGATATTGATGTTAGAGAAACAATATCTTTCATTTTAAAAGCTTCTAATGATGAGCTGCCAAAGTTGAAGATTGAGAACCCTGCTGTTCTGGACCTTCTTGACGATTGTGGAGTGGTCAGGCTGCAAGAGGATAACAGACATAAGGCTGTACAGAAGATCTTACTGCAGCAAGTAATTATGAAGAGAAAAATGAAATTGAAGACATCATGAAAGGCATGGACAGTCTATCTCTGTTATCATTCCTAAAGAGTCATCCGTGCATCTCTCCATTGGTGTTTACAAAGAAGATTGAAGCAACCCCCTCAGCTGAAGCAGTGCAAAATCTGATTGTGGTTGAAGATGACACCTCACTTAGTGCTAGTCAAGAAAGGGCCTTGGAGTTTCTTAAGGCATATGTTGCCAACCTTGGAGTTAGAGCTGAAGGTACAGCAATTATCTAAACTAGAGTATATGGGACAGTTATTCGTTTACAACTCCACTGTATAGCATTAATTTTGGTGAAACCTATATATTAAGTGGTCACCCATGAGACCCCACCAAATAACTGCTTATGGAAAGGGCACCTGCAGATTGGAAGTACTATACACCTTTGTGTTATAGTTTGTGACTCAGCACACTATAATTATTACTATGAAACCTTTTACAAATGGCTTTAATTCCACAGTATATCAGTGTAAGGATGTTTTGCCATCAGATTTTGAAAACTGTAATGTATGGAAAATTGTCGAATAATAATGTTCTGTTCAATTAAATTCCAGGAAACAAGTTTGGTCCAGAAGCACTTACCCCACTGCAGGAATTTATCCATTTTTGCACTGGGACACCGTACATCCCATCCTTTCTTGGAGAGAGAAAGATTAATATCGGGTTTACAAGAGATCCAAGGGCTATTTATCCCAAAGCAAACACTTGCTTCTGGAAGCTACAGCTCCCTACTTGTTACACCTCTTTCCCAGCGTTCAAAGAATCATTTGACAAATGTATTGAAATTGAAGGAAAGGGGTTTATGATTGCTTAGATCACAGTGTACACATACACTTTTAAGAGAACACTTGCAGCCATTAACTAACATTTGTACTCATAGTTTTTAAGATAAGGTTGTTACTACAGTTTGTTTCAGTTACAATATTTAAACTGTTATTGTTGACAGTGAGAAAACGAATTATTCAAAGCCGTTAATACATGACAAAGGCGATTCCACTTTTTCACTGAGGTGCAATGTTACCACGAGAGAGACATTTCAGCTGTAAACCTGAAGAACGTTCTTTCACAACACATTGCAAACCCTTACACTCTGTTGTTGTTATTTAATATTATGTAAGGTTTGTACACCTAGTTTAACAAATGTCTGATTCAGACATAGTAAATATCAAATATCCAAAAAAGAATTCATTAGGATGGGAAAAGTTGAAGTCTGGTTAATTGTTTTTTTTTTTCATAAGTAATTCATTTTCCCTTTGTCATTTACTCTATCTGATGAATGGCATAACTACTAGAGAAACAGTTGTTTATAATACATGTTCTCAGATTTTAGAGACAGTTGTTAAAGCTGTTACTGTTAATTTTGTAATACATATGATAATGAAGACATGAGTTTCACTGTTTGACTGGGCCTCCCTCCATACTCATCTTATTTCAATGGAAAGAGTCTATGAATTCGACATTACAAAATTTTGTACGAGTGTAGGTAATCATACGACTTCGAGTTCAATTTGGAATTTATTTGCAGCCGTGGGTATCAGGAGCTTTTTTGAAAACACACGAGTGCAAATCAATTCCAAATTAAACAAGGAAAGTCTTGAGATTCCGTTTAATTTAATTATACACATGAAAAATAATTATCAGGCCAAGAGTTCCAGAAGCACGTAATAAGAAGTGATGCTTGCTCACGTGTCATGTGATGAATAAATTTATTCTATTGACAAAGTTCAAAGCTTTCAAAGTTAAATATCATGAAATGTCTAACTGTTAATAACAAGCCACAGTCAGAATGGATAATTTTTTTCATGTGTATTACGTGTACAGAATAGGGATTTGCATCTTCTTTATGTCCATATAGAGTTGGTCATTCGCGCTTTGTACAGTAGATGACTTATTGTACCAAAATTTTGGACTTCAGTAACTTATTAGATGAAGGGTGACTGCTTCAATTATTGCTGCTATCATGAAAGTTTTGCTGACTTTTATGGCAGCCTTTCCAAGAGGTCTAAAGCATCCATGTAAATGTCAACTCCAAACGCTTGTGACTCTCTTAAGGGATTGATGGCTAACCTGAGTTGCTGAAACACATCTGAGGAAAATGGGCTCTGAACCTCATTAACTTCTACAGCCCCATGCTCTTCCAGAGGTACTGGTCCTTCTGGGTCAACACCATAAAGGTCTATATTAGGCTGAAGCTCTGCCTCTGTTTCTGCCATTGTAATGTCAGCATTGTTACGTACAGCAGAGCCATTGACCCACATTCTCAACGGGGTCCAGTTGTTTTCAGTGCGCACAGGCCTCAAATTTGAAGCATCTTTAAATTCATTCAATGCGAAGTTTATTCTGGGTGTGAAAACATAATGTAAAAGAAACAAGTGAATGGGATCATTAACATTGAGGCATCCATTGTCTTCCAGAGAGTAAAATAGACAATAAAACAGAAAAGTCACGCATCGAAACACCTCACGCCAAAGTCTTTCAATTCTCTGATTCCTTGTTGAAGGTCCTGCTATAAAGCTACTTCTGTTGTCTCCTCTCACTTGGGTCATGCATCGAGCAACACCAACGTTTTCCCCGCCATGATCACCACGGACACGAGAGGGCCATCCAAATTCTCTTGTCCCTTCGAGGAACAAGTTCAAAACCGTATTAGAGTAGTTGTTCGTGGCACAGTACAAATATATTATCATACGAGAAAAGCCATCGATACATCCGTGGACAACAAACCCCCAGCGGATGAGGGAGTGATGACCATCGATGTGCCACAAAGAATTCGGCCAAGGAACGCTATAAACTCGCCTTGTTATCACACATGCCCAGCGAAGAGCAGTGTTTTCCGGATCCACCCTAGTTAAACTTGCCCTGACGCGGTCACGCTGGACTCGAAGCCCAAGAGATCTTATGTGCCCGATAAGATATGACTGCCCAGTGGTAGGTCCATGTCGTGAGATGTAATCTTCGATTATGTGATCCAGTTCTGCGTCTGTTATGTCTGAAAACTTGGAAAGACCTTCGATGCCATACTCCTTTACACGTCTGTTAATTGTCCAACGAGAAACATTGAGCATCTTCGCAATATCCGACCACGTAAAACCAATACCTCTCAATTCCTCGAGAACAATTGCTGGTATATTGAAGACGGGCCTCCCACACCCATTTCTTGAAGTGGATGGTACTCCCAAATCTACTGCACTTGTTGTCCTTCTTCCAATCTCGACAACTTGCTGCCACAAGTATCGATGAATCTCGCCGAAACATTCGCAAAGTTCTACAAACAAAGGCTGCCGTTCATCGGCGCTATCCGCAATATAACGAATAACGGGCAGGGCTAGCTCAACACCATTAAATACATTGGCGGCAATGGGATAGGTGGCTTCTTCGAAGCCTAGCTCACATTTTTCTAGCAAATTGAGCAGACAGGGCGCAATACTTTCCCACTCAATCTCCGCCATTTTGAAAGAGCCTAAGAAACCAGGCCTTCTTGTCCTAATATGGGGGAGTCGGTCACGTGCGGGATCGAATGAAAACAGACGTTTATCGAATGAATATTGTAGTACATTATCAAATGAATATTAGTAAATTATCGAATGAATATTGTGATACATTATCGAATGGATTTGTACTAGATTATCAAATGAATATTGTGGTAAATTATCGAATGAATATTGTAGTAAATTATCCAATGAATATTGTAGTAAATCATCAAATGAATATTGTAGTAAATTATCGAATGAATATTGTAGTAAATTATCGAATGGATTTGTACTAAATTATCGAATGAATAATTTATCAAATGATATTGGTGAAATTGTCAAACAACAAACGGCATAATTTATCAAATACTTAAAAGAATCAAAGAAATATGGCATAAAATCGAACTAATGGAGGTTTTGTTTCCAATATGTATGAAATATTGAATGCATATAAATACTTTCGAATTTTGCTACATTTCGGCAACCATAACAGTGAGCTTACTTTACCATTTTGTAAACAAGGCCAAACACAAAACCTCGGCCAATTGTCAGTTAACAAGAGGCTACACTGGTAGCCTATACTCATGCGCTTGTATAAGAAAGTTTTACGTTTTTTTTTTAACTGGGTCACGCTGTCGGAAATCGGTTCATTTCAATATTTTCATTCATTGATCTTATCAAGTGATTTAGTTTGACAAGTAGGAAATTACGTATATCAGTAAGGCTTTTAAATTTGCAAAGTTAAGATAAGGTTATTTCACATGCCATGTGAATGACCAGAGGGACTTTGTGATTAAATCATTCTTACTTGAGAATTGTCATGGACTTCTTGTGCCAAACAGAGGCGTTCGCGACAATGCACCCCTTCCCTCTCAACGAATTTTGCGTGACCCAAGTCTTGTTTTGTTTATATAATACCAGATATCATTTATTACGACTTAATTTACGACTGAATTTGAACACGTTTTATAAGCATTTCTCCAAAGCTAGCGAGAACACAAAGAAAAAGTCAATCACAGAATTGATATCAACATAAATTCCCATCGAAAAATGAAATTTCTTTACCGGTAAAGTCCAAATGCTAGTGGGGTTGACTCGGCTATTTAAAAGCAGAAAAAACCTCCACCAATAGTGAATAGTGTGAGTTATAAGGAAACTACACCAATGCTATTGATTCAATTAAACGAGCCATTGAGAAAACGGAACATTCGATCCTTCCCAAGAGTACGAGAGCGGCAAACATTTCATGGACAACGGAATTATTTTATATTATCCCGCGAGACATTTACTTATGGGAGCAACTGATGAGGTTCACCTAAAATCCGAAACTCGAGTCTTGCTTAAGAAAAACGTAAGAATTCACTAGCGTCCGTGAGATTTTCAAAACAGATCACCATATCTGTACAAGCCATGTCGGGATGCAATAACGCCATGATGAAACAACGGAGGTTCTTCAAGCTCCAGGAAACACTACTCAAAAACAGCATAAAACAAGGAGCTAAACCATAACTGCAAGAGGTCATGATTCCAATACAGACACGGCAGCTTCAGACTTTGAGCTTAGACGCTCACATCCGTGATAAAGATCCACTTTCTCGCAAGTTTTGCACACCGCAGACTTAGATACTAAATTTTGATTGATCCTAGCATATTCATAAGAAAAGCTGCGGCCGATCACTACTTATCTTGCAAAAAAAGTTAGCCAAAGAGGCTCTAACATAATATGCCAAGAGAACTAGCATAACGAAGGCATAGAGAAACAATAATTCTATAAATGGCTACACAGCATAAAAACTATCGTCGTTTAAGATATTTATATCCCAAAGATCATCAAAGGGTCATACAATACATATCGAGCATGCTAAACTGAGACAAAAACCATAATTTCTCACCTGTCAAGATAGCTTCCAAAACCGTAATAAGGATCGTTAAGATGTCTGTTCGATACAGGATCGTACACAGAGAGTATGGGAAGAAAAAAATCGAAACTCACCGATGCTTGTGTCCAATAAAATACGGTGTGTCCACTTACTTTGGAGTCTGCTTAATACAGGTTTTACTGTAATCAGAAATCTTACTCATTTAATCTAACACTGAAAAGGGCTCGTGTGGTCAACCCCGGGGTCAACCCGCGTTCGCGTGCTGGACAAAATTCTAAACAGAAAGACGAAACAAAATACACAGCATGTATCTCACTTGTCGCATTTCCCATGAGAAAAGGTAGCTCCATTTCCAACTGAGCCTTTGTAACAGCTTTCCCGTCGATCTTCTCTAATCGGAACAACTTTAAATCAAACGCACCGAGTCCAAACTTTCCGCTTATTGTTCGATCAAATGTTTACAAGCTGTCCATTGAATTGTGCTTTGTCATGTCAAACGGTATGCGACCTATGTGTCGTTCGAATGCCGATCCTTTGTCATCATCTCGACAAAAACTCGGAATAACTTTGACCACGCCACTCGACGCCATCACGGAGATCAAGGTCAACGCTCTACGACCCTGGTACCTTTCGCATATAATATCGGTTAATATGTCACCTGGTCACGCAGCGAGACAGGTAAATGTCACAAAATAGCTTTGCTGTTAGGAAAAAACTATGTTGCTTTTATTAACAACAACAATCGTTAATTTAGTATAATTAATAGAATGTCACTTAACTGTTAACTTTTCATTTATCAGTTAACTACTATATTTTTGGGCGATTGTCAGTTAACTGTTAACCCCATTAGCACCCTCCTAAATGCACTGGTATTCTGAATTTCACTTTTGCCGGAACGCAATTGGCATTAAAAAACAAAACGAAAAAAACTCACGAGATAATAATGCCTTTTGTCACAACATTTCACCCACGACTGAAAAACCTAAAACAAATACTGATGAAAAATGGAGTTTCGTTCAAAACCAACCATTCCTGAAAACTATTTACAAAACGCCGCCTATCATATCATACAAGACGTAAATCACTTAACGACATACTCACAACAGCCAACTTTGAAAGCTAATATAAATGCATCGCAACCGCAAAACCACATAGCGGAGTCGGTATTCTTGGTTTTCACATGACGTCATAAAAATTAAAAAATCTAAACTATACATCCTACAAAGCTGTTTCTAACATGGTATGTGGATACAAGTATTATTAATCTTTCACAGAAAGTTTCAGGTTTTCACGATGTTTTGCTTCCGATTTACAAAGGTTTTAAATGTGTCACGCAATTCGTCATGCTATTACAGATAAGCTGTGAAAATAAACAAAATTGAATCAGCTGAAAGTTATTGTTTGCATTATAAGTGCTTATAAGCCGAGTTAATGGAGCTTATAACAAATACAATACGTTTTGATTTGATTTTTGGTGTAATTAAGACTTTGAATTTTTGGCCGCCATCTTTGTGCCCCTGAGTGGGGCACAAAGATGGCCGCTCCATACATTTCTTACTAAAAATGTCTAATACTCGTTCGCCTATAACTCTTGAACGAAATGCTTTGGCGCTTCAAAATTTGGCCAAGATGTGTAGTTTTAAACTCTCTACAATTCCATAAACATTGTGGATTCGAAATCTATTGTTTAATGCTTCTGAATTTTGATATGACGTAAGTGAAAGCCAAGAATAGGTCTGTCATGAACCTCATTTCGATCTAAGGGAAACTAATAAAGTGACCGCCAGGAGTGGTGTCCTGTTTACGCGCTCCAGACCCAATATTTTCTATATAAGTGCGCCCATAGCAGACGTGTCCAAAAAATGACCACGTGATCACCATTTTCCCGCCATTTTTCACGTCAAAATATATAAAACAGCCGACATGATACTTTAGCTAACTACAAAACTTTCCGTTTCATTATGCAAGAGTAGGAACAGCAAAATACCATAAATTTTGACTTTTGTTCTATTTTCGAATACTGCTGGAGAGTTGAAAAAGAAATGGCTGATGGCGCGATGTCTGCTAAACATAGCCCAAATTGTCCTGGCATGGGGACAGGCAGCTCTAGAGAAAAGACATGTTGTTACGGTCTCCTTCCATTAGATTCGGCACATGTGAAGTTCAAGGTTTGAACCGGGCCTTACTTGAAAGAATAGCGACCTTCAGATTGGACTACGAGTACGAGATTGAGTACGAGTACGAGTTTTCAAACCAAATTCGTGTGCCTCGTATACTTAATTATCACACCAATCTTATCCCTAACGTTTATTTACGTGTTAGTCAGCAACAGGAAGGAGTTACAGTTCGGTGGATTCAATTATCTCGAAATTCCAAAGTCGTACTCGTACTCGATTTCGTACTCGTAGTCAAATCTGAAGGTCGCTAATATTAAAGATTCAGTCACCATTTGTTGTGTCAATTGATATTTTGATAATTAATATTAATACGTCACCTGCAGTAACTTTATATCTAATAAAACACCACATACTAATTTATAGGACTGTTTTTATCAGATATAAAGTCACTGCACGTGACGTATTATCGATCACTTGATAGGTTTGTGGGCTTTTAATTGTTTTGAAATTGCGGCAACCTATTGTATTTGATTTAGAATTTTTTTTTCTATTGTCAAATATCCCAAAAGAAAATAGACAATGAATAACTGAAAATGCATTGTGCAAATTGACCCAACAACACATTTTCATCGTCAATTAGCTAGCAAGGCGGAAAAAGTCTTTCACTTTCACTTCACTAACATCAAAATTATTTACATTCACACTCGTGATTCTTTGTTACTCATAACCTTTATTGACTTGCACCAACACGAATTTTCAAACTTTCTCTCAATCTTCTCTATCCTGCCAAGAACATATCCAGTTGACTACTGCGCCTCGCATTTTCTACGTAATGTCTGATTCTACAACGCCATCTTTACCATATTCACTATCAAGATTCTTCTTTTTTAACCTCACGTTCTAACGCATTAACGAGATGGCTTTAAGAGCCCTTTGATTTCTTTCATTTGCCACGCCTTAAGCTCAAACGCATCAGTGCCAAATAACAGTAAAACGACATGGGTTTATCCAGTTTGCAAAGCAAGCCATACAAACAAACCGAAGGCTAAAGATGACATCACATCACTATTAAAAATGCAACTACAAACAACAGTACAAATACAATTCATAGGGCAGCCTAGGGCAAGCAGACTTTGATCTCATAGCATCACCCATTGGATGGTTGGTTTGTACGACTATTCACGAAGCGCAAATGCTCTTCAAGAAAATTAATCCCAACATAAGTGACTTTCAAACACTACAATTGGTACTGTAAGACAGTTTGATTTCATGACAACAAAATTTATTGAACTGCTGTACATTACTAAAAACAGTCATTGGGTGTGCATGACCTCAATCAGTGGTTGTCCTCCTGGTGATGTAAAGTTACTGGACAGTCTAATGAAACCCACTTATATCTCGAGAGATAGATAAACGTGCTGAGAATTTGCTTGGTCCAAACTTAAAGAACATTACTAGCATACCAATACAACAGCCAACAAATGGAAGCGACTTTGGTGTGTTTGCAACTGCATTGACCACTTGACTTGCTTATGGACAAAACCCACGTAATGTGAATTTTGATGTGACCAAAATGCGACCACATTTGATCGGGTGCCTAAAAACTGGTTCAATGCACCTTTTCCCTACCACTTGAATTTCGGGTCATGGCTCGTGTACGACGACTGTATTGTGATGTATTGTGTTGGGTAGTGTTAGGTTGTATTGTATTGTATTAGGTTGTATTATATTGTATTGTGAATTTTGATGCGGCCAGAATGCGACCACATTTGATCAGGTGTTTAAAAACTGGTTCATTGCACCTTTTCCCTATTACGTTTTTTAATCGCATAGTTCAGAAAAGTTGAAACAAAAAGATAAACACTTTTTCAGCTGTTTACCATGTGACATCTTATATCAATGTTGACATTACGTAAGTAGAATACCAGTTATGTGTGTAAGCTGTGAGAATACAGAGGGTGATCACCATCATTTTGATCAAAATATCCAGTCTTAGCTTATTACCTTTGATCCTTACTTATCAAGATACAAGTTCTCCTTTCTGGTTCGCATACATTTTATAGCAGAGTGGAGAGAAGTTGTTGAAAAATGGCAAGAGAATCCATATTAGGTGATCATTATATATGATACATTTTACTTCTTGCAAAATCGTATTTGCATGAGCACTTGATAAACAAATAATTAATGTCCTATTTTTCTTTTATGGCCTATTTACATCACCTACAACAATGAAGTACAAAAAATGTTTCTGAAAACCCTTCAAATTTTTATAGCTGTATGGAAAGTAATGTGATTATACACACTTCAAAACAATCAGTAATGACCGTACTTTTTGGACAAATGAAAACTGAAAACACTGTGGCATTGTTCGCCACCAGTTTTGACAATCAGGCCAGTGAGGCATGTCAAGTTTCAGTTTCATCACTGTCAAAATAAAATCCTAAAATGTGGTCAAATTCTGAGATTTACGGTGTTTAAAATGTGGAATGAGGCAGTCCAGTATAAAAGTTTACTTTTTCGGTGTCATTCCCAAATTCTCATCGATCCAAAGGGGACTTGTGGGCGAAGTTTGGTTGGCCAAGAAGTTAGTTGCGTGTCAGTCTCCACCAGTTCTACTCTATCAGTCTCTGTCCCTTGCTCGGTGGATACTTTTTCTTGGCTTTCTTGCTCGTTCGATGTAAGGTCTATCTCTAAAATTTGCTCTCCTGGCTCATTTAGTTTTTGCCTCTTTGCTTCTTTCTCTGCAAAAGCAGGCTTTCTTTTCAATTCGCGTTCCCTTGCCCTCTCGCTTCCCTTGCCGCTCCTTCTCGATCTCCTTCTCACGGTTCCAATATCTATTAATTAAGCAAATTGAAAATTGACTGTCCATAATTTGCTCTTGCTTTAGGAGTGTCTGTTTTGTATGTATGTGTGTGTGTTTTTTTGTTTTCAACCTTCTTGTTGTGCTCCAAAATGCAAAGTTGGAACTCGATCAACATTTATTGTCTCCACATTTGGCGGCCCTTCCAGAAACGAAATGCTTTTGACACACTCGATCGTGTTCCAAAATTTCACTGATCCGTGAGGTGATGCCTGCTAATCGTCAAAATCCACCGCGATATGATCACCTCTCTTCTGATAAATTCCTGGCTTCTTCCCCTTGATTAGCAACGATCACTGGGACTCTAGTTGTAAAATAAAATCCTCCATTTCGTCCACTTTTATTGCCACAGCCAAAGAATAAGGACAAAAAAAGTCTTAGAAATGACTCGCATACAAAGGAAGAGGGAAATTTGTTTACATTTTTGGTACACCAATATGGAGGCGTAGCGACAGTAGTCAAGGATTTGGTCACGTGAGAGAAAACGATCTCTTAGTAGCATTACGCTTCTTTCTTACAAATCATTTTCTATTATGTCATACTTGAAAAGTTTAAACGGTCCTTTTATATCTGTAATCATTTTTGTGTTCAGTTTTAGCCCCCGTAGAAGGTTTGTTTTGCAAACCGAAATGACGGGTACTGATATATATTCAACTGATTGTTTCTTTATAATTTACTTCTGTCTCAATCTTTTCTTTTTGCGGTAAGAATCAGTTTGCCGTTTTCATCTATTATTTCAAGATTTTTACTGATCCAGGTCTACGAAAGATCCGGCACTGTGCATTGGTTTGTCGAAATGGTTTTTCCCTTATTTTTTTATTGTGATAACTTGCAATGCATTTCAGATTAAAAATGTGATGGTTAATTGTTATTTTAGTATCTTGAGAAAGAACTAACACATTTAATATAAACATGTACCTGGGAGTCTGTTTAGAAACATTACTTTTTAAACTAAGAGAAACAGTACGAAGTTAGCCCATTCTTCAAAGACAAAGACAATTTACGAGTTAACAATTTTAACAGATAACGTCATCTATGCCCAATTCTCTGTTATTCCAAACATTGCGTGTTTGCGTTACGCTATGAGTTTTGGGAGGGGGAGGTGTTAAAATCCTTTTTACATTCTCGTTTTAATTAGTCACCAGCGCGGTGCAGCACTCCCTATAGTGGCCCACACGGGGAGGCTCACAAGGGGGAGAGGGGTAAGACATTCTTTTACTTTTGAAGGATCGTTGCAAGGGTTAGCTTCTGACTATTACAAAGGATTGCAAAATTTGGGAAGAAATTTCAACGCAAAGGTTTACGAAAGGTTCAAGGGATGTCGATAGTGGTTTGACGTTCCATACTCTGACTTTACTTAAGCGTGTAGGATAATCTACGATTTTGGGCTAAAAAAGTGGTCCTTATAACAAGGTCGGAGTTTCATTGTAATCACATATTGGAATATAGAGAGCAATATTGACCAATATTATTTTATTTTAAGGCGAATTGTCGATAGTGTCAATACGAAAAACCAAAAAACAAAGTTGTATCACTGTAAACGTAAACATAATGGTCCACAACGGTTTTGGTAGCAAATCTACTAGTGCGCAAAAAGAGGTATCGGTTGTCATTGAATAGAATACGGATGACCATAAAGCAAATGGCTTGCAACTTTAAAACATTGGCCAATTTCTTCCCTTGTGTCTTTTGAAAAATCGCTAAAAACTCTAGCAATCACTTGATATCTTTACTTGTTCTAAGATCAATTTTATGTAAAAGCGAAGGTACCTTAATAGTTAATATTTAGTGAATATGTTCCTATAAATTCCACTATTATGTAACAGTTGAAGGAAAAATTACATTGGTCTCGTTTCAAACAAGATGTAAGTCCTCGCCCTTCACAAGTTACACCAATAAATTGTACCTGACCACACCCCTTGAACAAAAAATCCAAGAAAACCTGTTTGCACTCTCAAGTTTATTAATAATCAAAGCTTGTGCTTACAAGTTTGTTATACTTGGATGAAATCAGTAACATGATATTCATTTCTCCCTGTTGCTTTGCCTATTCAGCACAGCGGAGAGTTACGTGCAATTGAAATTTCACGCTGTTCAACCTTAGTGTAATCTTCGTCATGTTTGGTAATCTCAAGGTGGTGGTCGACAAAGTGGTAGTCTGGCAGCTTAACAGCCTTCTTTGCCCTGAAAAAACATAACAAAAACAAATCAAAGGCTCCTGTGAGCCAACCCGTGAATAAGGAATGGTAACGCGTAACGCAATATTGCGGTAAGCTTATGTTTTTATACTGACACGGTTCGATATAAATTTTTTTAAATTAAACGTAACGACTCTTGATCATGAAGAACGCAAATAAAAAAAGGTTCTCGGCGAAATTTGAACTCGAGCCGTCTGACTGATTACTAGACCATGAACCACGCCACTAGGCCACAAAAAGCTACGACATTATTTTGAATGGTTACAAGTTAAATACGAAAAAGTAGTGACTTAGAATTTTTTTTTCATAACAGTGTTAATGACTTACTTGTAAATAGTTTTCAGGTCACATAGGTAATGACCACCTCCTTGAAGCTTTAGAGCCATAGGATTATCGCCTTTCAGCATTCCATCGCGCACATAGAGTCTCTCGGTGGATGGTTCCCAGCCCAGTATCTTCCTTTGCATGACAGGTCCATTAGGAGGAAAGTTCACACCAAGAAACTTAACGTCGTACTCGAAACGGTTCTCTTTGATATCGATACTGTTGACACAAAGATTTTTTGTTTTAGTATATACCTGCATGTAACTAATGGATAGCTAGGTCTAATAAGTTGGAAGCATTCCAAAAAAGCCTATAAGGGTTTTAGAAACTCCCTGCTCAAGAAGAGAAGTGTAAAAATAATATAAAATGATACAATGCATGTAGAAATTAAGGGCGAGTAAATATTAATTGTATATCTTGCAATGGTTATTAATCATAACTTACCTGGTATTGTTGCTAACAGTGCACACTGCTCCATCTTCAAAGGTCATGATTCTTTCCAATGTAAATCCTTCTGGAAATGACTGCTTGATGTAGTCTGGTATGTCTGCAGGATGCTTGACAAATGGCTTGCTGCCGTACTGATGATGTGGCAACAGAATATCAAAAGCAAATGGCAGAGGTGCACCCTTGGTGACTTGAAGCGTCATGGACTGCTTGCCCCTTTGAAAGAAAACAGCCGGAAAATGGTCAGCAGAACTTTCAGTTTCAGTTTATTAAGTGTCAATAGGAGACCCTAATCCGACACTGGATTAAACTTATTGCGGAGCTTACAAGCTTGAAAATTGTTACACTTACCGATTTTGTCCACAGACCGTAAAACGTTAGAAACACCTTGTAAAGTATAATAAACAGCACCACAGGAAATTGAAGTTCATTTAAATGGGCCATAATAGGGCTTCATTAACAGACTTAAGAGCAAGACTCAGGTTTTAGGTGTGGAAATGGATTAAGAGCTTACGAATACGTAAGGCGTGGCGAGAGAGGGCAAAGTTAAAAACTGTCACCCTGTTCGCACGCAGTGTTAAAAAATACCAAATCTAACAGTGCTAACATTTAATAGAAATTAAACTTACTCGTAAGGCTCCCCTTCGCCATTTCCATCAATCTCGAAGGGATACCCGTTGAGGGTACCTTCCAGATGTAGTTTTGTCTTCATTTTTCCCGCGATCATATCCTGTTGAATTAAACATGCATGAAACGAGATTAATCACTGAAATAGTGCGAATTCACCATCTATTTTGTTTTTCTTTTCTTCTCAGTTTGTTGTGGAGCTGTAGAATCATTAACAATGTCCTCAATTGACCTATTCGTATTCCGGCAGTCGGAGCGTATTGGTATTTGTAGACTTGTTATGTAATATAAAATGTTCGCCGTGCTAATGGCCGCAGTTCCATACTGAACAACAAGTAAAACTGATCCGTATAAATACAAGACTACTTTCCTTTTCAAGCCTGCACTATTTCATTCTATGTAACGTAATCCCTTACCATGATGGAGGAGATGTAGTATGTTGAACGCCTTGAAAACTTGCTTAGGTGAATGGGGCTTCGGTTTTGCGCGTACTCTTATAAATAGGCCAGTTCGAAAAATACCATAATACTCTTTAAAGTGCAGGTTTGGGTGGTGCTTGATTTAAGCCTGATTTTTCCAATTTCTTTTGTTCTCAGCACGAACTGCACGTGCTATGCTTCAACTTCTTGGCAATTTGCATACAGTGCACATTTGTATACGAACACACAATGCTACGTTCTAGCGTTCCTCCATGTACTCAGAATTTCATTGTGCCATTCTAACAACGGAGACTTGACTAATTACACGCCGGTGAGGCTGAGCCTGCACATAAATGATTATTATGGTATTTTTGAATCGATCTAAACTTTTTGTTGTTTCATAGAGCAGTCAAAGAATTACTCTGGGGACCAGGGGTTCTCTCGCGGCACGCTTTGGTAAGAAGTCGTGGCCGGCTTTTCTCGCGGCGAAATATAGGTGGTTTTCACATTACGTTACGGCGCATGGCCTTTGACATTTGAGTCCCACAGCACTGAAGGTCATGTGAGTGAAAACCATCTGTAGGAGACAAAAGAGGAGTGTTATATGAGAGATGAAAGCGCGAGAAAAGCCTCTAGCAAGCAGAGTATCAAAGAATTGACGAGTAATTTAATGTAAAACATTACGTCATGAAGTTCTCAACGCGTATTTGTGGCATGTTTTCTTAATTTCAAATCGTCAGTAGAAACAAAATTTGGTTTATGCTCCCGAGCCCGAGAGCTTGCTCGCAGGCTACACATTTAAAAACAACATTTACCGTGCTTTAGCGTTTACCTAATTCTTGAAAATCTATTTGAAGTCCGCAGATCGCTTTTAATTTTCCGTACTGAGTTTGAAGTCAAAGAAGTGATGAATAAAAATATTTAAAAGATTTCATCATATGGTTCTCTCTCTTATTTTTTATTTTCTTTTATTTGATAACACTTCTTATTAAGCCGACGTTGCTTTCCAGATATTCAGCCATTTTGGTAATCAAAAGTGTAATGTGACGAGTTTTTCGCTTGGTAGCGAAATTATGAAGTCTTCTATTCGCATAATCAGCAGATATCTAATGGCCAAGATGATCAATTTTAAAATTTCAGCTACATGTAGGAAAATTGACTATATCATATAATAACCTACATATGTTTTTGTAGACACAAAAAACGCGGTTTTATATCATTTCTTCCTAAACTGTTTTCCATTCAACTATTTCAAAACCCTGTCTTAAAGGAAAATTACAAACCTTGTATTTTTTTCTGTTGTGCGAACATTTATTTGCAAATTTATTACAACATTCATCATCCTTAGTCCCTTGCTTACTTCAAACAAAATTATCCCGCAAGCAAACTCTACACCCAGGAATTAATTCAACAGGGTAAACTGGAATATGGTGTCAAAATGAAAAACATTAAGTTGGCAAAGTGCTTCAGTGAAAAAGGTTCACGAAAGAGTAGGATTTATATGAAATGGCTTACTTTATTCTTATTAAACCTTTAACGGATTAATTTTTAATTTGTTTCAGTATGTAGTTACTTTGCTGTGCAGTCAATGGGCTAAGAACATCTGCACAGAAAGTTAGTATTCATGGGGATTTTGAGCAAAACAGTCCGCGGGCTTTAAGGGGTATAAGGGGAGTCTAGATGCCTCCCGCCCCCCACTTAAGGGTTTTCTCCGCCTTTGTCGAGAACGTTGATTGTCAGCACATGCCGTCTTAAGCAGCCGTTTATTTATCCCTGAGACACATGTCAGCAAAGTTTTAGGCGAATCAGTTGCTATGGTAACGAGATATGACGTCTTAAGTAGGATGTGGTCACGCCATTTTTGAATAAGGATCGGTGTTTTTACCATTACTGGACATATTTTAAGGTGGAGTGATTAATCAAACAAACAAAAAACAAAAACAAAACGAAAACAAAAAAAGCAAAATTACAAAAAAAACAAACAAACAAAAAAACAGGGAAACAAACTTCAACACTACAATGTCAAATAGTAATACTATAATTTCGAACGTGGTCTATTTACAGGGGTAGATGAATGTTGAGCCACGTAAAACAAGTGATACAAACAGGAAATCAGAGAATTAACTCTGTGTTAAGTTTAAGTGCCGAGAATAACTCATTCTGAGCGTTAGCTTTGGTAAGGAAACGGGGACCATACAAAGAAAAAACCACTCTGACCTCGGTTGGACTTCTTTCCATATTTTACGAGAGGAATAGGTGCAATATTTAAAGGCATTCTGTTATTGGAATTACCGGAATATGTCCCAAAAAACGCGCTCTAAATGTTGAGCCACGCAGCACAAGTGGTACAAACAAGATATTTACCACATAGGTAATTATCTGATTTCCTGTTTCTGTTTACAGAGGGGCGGGAGGACTTGGTTAAAATGTCGACTCCCAGCTGAGAAATGGCGCGATTTTTAGCTGATAGGTGAAATCTGTCAAGAGCAGTTGGGAAATGAGTTAAATTAAAACTAATAGTTTTTAAATGACCGTTAATTTAACTGATTACTGAGATTGAAGCACTTTTTTATTATTATTTTTTTTTTACAGAATCAGACGATGAAGAATGATTAATCTGACTGTCTTAATTTATTATTCTCTAGAGTGGATTGAGCAACGAAGGCGAAGAAAAGAGCAACTTATTCGACCCGCAAGGATTCCTGTTCTTTTCCGATGTTTTTCACTTGCGTAGGAGTAACAGCCATTTTGATTGTTGTCGGAGTAGCCAGGGACCTGTATCATAAATTCCAACGCAATCTTACTAAAAATAGAGTTGTTTTTATCATTTGTTGAATGTTCTTGATTGGTAGGGAATGACTGCAGCTCTATCTTGGCTTGCCAGGGCGCATGCAATCTTTCTCTCTGGAGGCCCTTCAAATTTATTGGAGCTATGCCTAGGAAACTTCGAGTTTACATAGTACAATGTACGTCAAAAAGTGTCTAACAACTAGAAGGTCATGTGACTCGATAACGTCATATTGTATCCGCCATCTTGCATTTCTATCATGTTCAGTAGCAAAGACCAATTAATCAAATCGCTAGAAAGATGCTAAAATGATCCTAAATTATAAAATTTTGTTAAAAACGAAAAGTAAAGAAATGTTCGCATAAATGTTTATTTAAACCTATTACAATATATTTTAGCATACGCGACGTTTCTGCGATGTCGCTAGCCTTCTTTAGGGGAAGTGATAAACGATAAAGAAATCTACATACATAAACACGGTTTATATGAAAGAAAATATATTAAATAAAAACGAGATTAAGTATTGTCCTTAATAATCAAATTGAAAGATGTCCTTATCACTTTACAGGTGAATCTTTGCTGACGTCAAAATTAGTAATCTCCGCAATTTTTTGCATTTTGCTTGTAATGTTTAAGGAAATATCAGCAATCGAAAGCTGCAAAATTGCTGCGTGACAAAATTGCTAATGAGCCATACATATTCTTTGTAACTTTTCAAGTTTTTGAAACAGCTTTGCAGAAAGAATATCCAGTATATCAGGCTCCAATTTCCAGAAAAAAGCAAACTTTGCTGTTCCCTTTTAATATTTGTGGTTGTTTTTTTGTTGGTCGATAAGAGAATGAGACGCAAATGCTAATGAGTTAATAATTGTTAACAAAAATTTGCCTATAGGTTTCTTAAGGGGCATCCTTACACAAATTTTTAACCAGTGTAACGTTTTCGATATTCTTATTATCAAATAGTTCTTATTATTATACATTGCAGTCACTATTGGTCTTCTTTCCGTTGGGCGTCTGATTAATTTAACTTTGGCCGCGAGAAGAGGTGCAACGAAACAGATCAAGATTTTTCCCAGGAGTCCTTCGCGGCCGGCGACCGGCTGTAATTTGCTCGTGTTGACAAAAAAATTTGTTGACAGGAAAATTTATTTCGTCTACAGTTTACTGGTAGTCTGTGCTTTTGATCATGAAGGGAGAGCAGAGCTGGTACAACAAATAATTTTTCCAAAAACAGATCACTGAATGTATTGCAGAACTGTGACAACTGAGAACACTGTAGTTTGCTCCAACCCTGTCAAACTGGCCAGTTTCATTACACCTGTTTGGGTATTGTCAGTACTCCCAAACTGTGGTACTGCCCAAATTGTAGAACACAACAGGAATTTAAGAAGGCTAGCAAACGACAGAAAAATGAGGCACCATCAGATGCCTTGTATTAGATTCGGTTTGTTTGTCTCAACAACCCAAGAAAACTGACAAGCTTATAGAGTGTCAGAACTCTAGTTGCCAGAATGGTAAGTTTTTTTATTCGCCATGCCTTAATCTCAAACGCATGCCAAATAACAGTAAAACGACATGCAAAGCAAGCCATACGAACAAACCGAAGGCTAAAAATAACATCACATATGTAAAAACTGTTAAAAGTGCAACTGCAAACATCAAATACAATTTACAGGGCAGCCTAGGGCAAGCAGACTTTGATCTCATAGCATCACCTGTTGGATGGTTGCATTGTACGATTATTCATGAAGCGCAGATGCTCTTCAAGAAAATTAATCCCAACATCAGTGATTTTCAAACACCAACACTTGGTTCCGTAAGACAGTTTGATGTCATGACAACAGAATTTATTTAACTACTGTACATGTTCTTTTGTACACGTGTACATGTAATCTATGCAGTCAGTGAAAAAAGTTTTATCAAGCCGATTACACAGATATAATTTAAGAAGCCGTAAGTTAAACGTTTCCATTGTTAAGTCAAGTACGCCTAAAATAGACCATAACATTCAAGTCGATTTATCCGACGAAGAAAGAGAAGCGTTACTTTCCGAGTTACCCTTCCCGTCGCAAGAAGACAAAGAAACCGGCGACGAAATCCAAGCAAGTTTCAGTTCCTCCCAAAGAGAAGTTCACCAGAGGCGTTCCACAGCATTTTCCTGTCCCGAACAAGCGAATAGTACTGATCGAGAAGTTGTAGATATCAGTTTAAACCATAGCAGCGAATCCATTGTTTCACCGAGCGTATCAGAATCCGAAGGCCCTATCAGCCCGTCAGTCTCTCCCGTGTTATCGCCAATCGTCCCTCGCGAGATTACCCAATCCAGCCCAGCACACATCGGCCTTGAACTTGAAAATATCAGTGACTCAGACGACGATCCAAGCGAAGAATTCACTGCCCCGGCCGAAAGACAGCGATAATCAGCCTTCACGACCGTTCATTAATTCCCCCGCGGATTTCTACACCTTAATTCCGCGGCGCATAAACAAAAAAACGAGAAGTCAACGTAATTCTCAGTGTATCACAGAAGGCACCAGTAGCAGTTCCAGCGAAGAGGACAACGGACAGCCCCGTAGTAATTTCAGCAACAAACACATAGTGATAGAAAACGATAGTTGTACTAGCGATTCTAGTACCAGTGACGACGAAGTCAGTACAACCAGCGAAATCAGTAAACTCAGTGTAGAAAGCGGTGACGTACGAGGCGAAAGTACAAACACCAGCGGACAAATGACGTCCGATGATCTTCACGCTTTTCGAAATCAGATGCTTGACATCCAAAAACAGATGTGCGACCAGATCAAGGACCAAGTCGTAATAGCCGAACCGACCTTAGTCAAGCCCACCGTGTTCCACGGCTACGAAAACGAAAATGTGGATAGATGGCTTCAGCGCTTTACCCTTTATTTGGCGAATAAAAGAATACCAGACACTAGCAAGCAAGCAGCGATACAATTAGCCCTTCATCTCTCAGGACCTGCCGAGTCCTTCTACTATAATCTGTCAAGTACCGTCCAGGGATCTTATACAGATTTACGCAATTCTCTAAGGGAACGCTTCGCTCCTGCTCACCGATCCTTGCCTCTCCGACAAGCACTTTCTATAAGGCGTCAAGGTCCAAATGAACCAATCGAGAAGTTCCTAGCTGATCTCAACGAAAAATTCAGCTGTTTGGACTTACGAGATGAGGACAAATTAAGTCACCTAATCCAGGGTTTACGAGCTGATATCCAGGCTGAAGTCTTGAAGAAAGAACCCAAAACATACACTGAAGCTGAAGACACCGCGAGACTTATATATTCCATTCAACAATCAATGTTCCAGCGTCGAGAAGAAGATATTTCACGAATGGTACACCAAGGGTCGACTAGTCAACCACCGGTAATCACGCAAACCGGCAGTGTCGATGACAATAAGCTGTTAGGAGTTCTTGCTGACTTGAGCGCGGCCATTAAGGACATCAAAAGAACTCCAGAAGCGCCCAGAGTACAGTTTTCTTCGCCGCCAATTTCAACCGTAAATGGTCAGTCCGCGATCGCAGCCCTAGCCAGTCCTTACAGTGAAAATCAAGCAAACAGCGAAATCCAACAGCTAAAGGACCTCTTGTTGGACAAAATCGAGTCGCAAAATCGCTACTTCGATGCTCGGATTCGTGGTCTGACACGACGCAACCAAGGCTCATACAACCAAGATCAGCCACGTCAAAGGACAAGAGATGGAAGGCCAGTATGTTTTTATTGTAACCGCATTGAACATTTCATAGCAAGCTGCCCTGATCGCAGGAGTTAAAAATTAAAATCCACCGCAATATCGTTGGCAAGGAAACAATCAACCCCCAAGTCCTGACTATAATCAACAGCGTCACGGAGATAACGGCTTCACTCAAAACTATAACCCCTCATACGGAAGAGAGAATTAGCACGAAGGCCCACCAAGACAAGACCAGGCTGATCCACGCATAGCCATGGTAGACGAAGGCTGGTACGATGAAGAATTTTGTGGTGCTTTACAGCCCTGTAAAGGTAAGGAAAGTTATCTGTGCCGTGGATCGCAGTTCAAACACAGTGAAAACAATGCAGTGCGTACAACAAAGCCAAATCACGTGCAAAAGGTACAACACAGTCCAGCAAATTTGCATAAGCCCACCACCGAGAAGCACGTCTTAGCGTCGCTTAGCAAACAGCAGCAACCGGAAATAGTCAAGCGTTCTACACAGAAACTTGAAGTTAGTGGTAACCAAGTAACCAACGAGCCAATAAGAGGCCAGGCGTACGATATACCAAGTGTCCCGGAAGAAATAAAGCCGATAGTAGATATTGTTCTCCGCGTAATCAAACACCAGACCACAGACACCCCAGCCGTGAATAACGCCAACGAATATGAGCTCAAGAATTGCCAGTCCTCCCAAAGAAAAGCTCTGGTGCGCGATTCCAATCAGGTAAAGCCAAAACAAAACAAAAGATCTTCAGATCCCGAAACAGCTGCCACAGTAACAAGTGCCCCAAAGCAAATCCAACAAGGGCCACCGCACGCAAGCGCACACCTCCAATCAAGTGACTTGACCACAACCGTTAAAATCGCTGGCCAAGAAGTTCAAACCCTCGTAGACACCGGTGGATGTTTCAGTTGCCTTGATGAACAATTCTTTAAGAAAACGTATGGCCAATTCCCACCCAAGATGACCGATGGCTTTTTACCGTCCGTCCAGACAGTGAGTGGAGAGAGAATTCCAGTGTTAGGAATGATTTCAGTACCTATTCAGCTTAATGGAAACGAGTATTTCTGCAATTTTCATGTGATGCAAAACCTGACGTACAAAGCCATACTCGGTCGCGATTTCTCGCAACAAAACCAAGCCTTGATTGACTTAGAAAACCACAGCATCACTTTTAAGAGCTCCATCGACGTTAGAAAGAAACGAAAAAGTGCGACATGTTCACCGGTTATGGGATCTTTCAGTCATCAAACACGGTCCTCGACCTCTAAAGACACGAGCGCAGTCACCGCTGAAACGGATTCAGAGTCATCCTCGTTAACGCCAAATCGCAAAACAGCCCCACGAAGTCAAAAGAAGAACGGACGGGTTTTCAGTCAGTTTCTATTAGCATTGATTTGCTTCGTTCTTTACCTACTCACAGCCTCGCGTACACTCATGCCGCAAAGTAACAAGCCCGTGGTTCCAGAGATATTTTACCACCAAGATACAAAAGCTCAGAGTTACAACATAGGTGTATCTATTCCAGTTAAACAAGAGAATCACAAAGAGCATTATACAGTTTACCGAACTGAAGATGAATCACAGCGATCAAGATTTTTCAAGCCTACTAAGGATTTGGTTGAAGTCCACATAAGTTCAATAAATGCAATTACAGGGAGCAGTGTTGGTTTGACTCAGGAGAATAACGCTCCGCAAGATTTAAACCATGAAAGCCAGTTATCAGATGTTCAGGAATTACCCGAGGAAAACGTAGACTTAAAGACAGCGCCCTTTCGTCAGTAAGACCCACAATAAACTTAAAAAAAACAGGAACATTGACAGATACAAGTAATTACATAGGTGTACGTTAAAGATCGAGTAATCAGCGTAGTTTCAATAGATGAACCACATGTCTTAGAAGTTTAGTAGCGACAATACATTTCAAGAGATAAGTAAGTTAGATTAATATTCCAGGTATAGCAAACGAAACAAAACAAAGAACCGAGATAGTCTTTAAGTCGTTTGATTCCAATTCATAGTATAGTTTTAAAGTGCATATTTTCTTTACATATTTCATTCGACGGGGGCGTCGAAAATTAAGGTGCGGCATATTTCACGACAGACTTTCCAGCGTTTAGCTTTATATCTTTAATTCGACGAGGACGTCGAAAATTAAGGTGAGGAATATGTGACGGGAGACTTTTCCAATATTCTTAAAACAGTCAAAAGTAAAGTTCGTTTAAAATATTACATAAGCCAAAAGCATAGTCTAGTAAACAATAGTTCCCTTATGATGTATTCAAACTGAAACGTGTACATTCGTACAGCTGGCAAACCTCCGCCACGTGCGTTTTCAATAGCGTAGTTTTATGAAAATAATATTTAAGTAGTTATGTCCTTTCACTCATCGGGAAGAGTCCAGTGTTCCTTTGTCCTTAAGGGTTACGGAAGCAAAGTCCTTCTGCTCTCGTAAATTTTTAATGTAGTTCCTTTCAAGGGGCAGTGTTCTAGGTTGTCACTCAACTTTGGTAACAATGTAGAACGCTAAGTGTCTTAGAATTTTAAATAGATCTTTTGTCCTCGTAAGCAGAAACGTGTACACGTAGATGTATTTTAACAATAGAGCAACTTGTGCCTTTGTCCCCTTGCACTATATTAGTAAGTCATTTTGTAAACATTATACGGTTAACATCCAGGTTACTATCAGGATAACATCAAGGTTACTATCAGGATAACATCAAGGTGAACATCAAGGTTAGAATCAGAGACGAATAAACCTATGCTGGTAGACGTTCTGTTGTAATTGCTGAGTCCTAAGAAGTCCCTGCTAGTAGATTCCCGTGTACCAAGGTTGTGACGAGCCTTTTCGCCGCTGCAAGCGTGGTCGCTCTGAGCTAAAGTTCCCCTGCGTAAAGTCATTTTTCACTCAAGAAGTATCGTTGAAGTTCCAGTTTTCATCCCCCGCTTGAGAAGGAAAAACTTATCGTCACATCATTGTACGATTATTCATGAAGCGCAGATGCTCTTCAAGAAAATTAATCCCAACATCAGTGATTTTCAAACACCAACACTTGGTTCCGTAAGACAGTTTGATGTCATGACAACAGAATTTATTTAACTACTGTACATTAGAAACAGCCATTGGGTGTGTATGACCTCAATTGGTTGTCCTCCTGGTGATGTGAAGTTACTGGACAGTCCAATGACACCTAGTTATATCTCGAGAGACAAATGAACTTGCTGAGAATTTGCTTGGTGCAAACTTAAAGAAGAGTACTAACATACCAATACAGCAGCCAACAAATGGAAGCGACTCTGGTGTGTTTGCAACTGCATTTGCCACTTGACTTACTTATGGACCAAACCCACGTAATGTGAGTTTTGATGTGGCCAGAATGCGACCACATTTGATCAGGTGCCTAAAAACTGGTTCAATGCACTTTTTCCCTACCACTTTTTCAGCTGATCACCATGTGACATCTTATATCAATGTTGAAATTACGTAAAGTAGAATACCAGTTATGTGTGTAAGTTGTGACAATACAGAGGGTGATCACCATCATTTTGATAAAATTATTCAGTCTAGGCTTAACCTTTGATCCTTACTTATCAAGATACAAGTTCTCCTTTCTGGTTCGCATACATTTTATAGCAGTAGTGGAGAGAAGTTGTTGAAATGGCAAGAGAATCCATATTAGGTGATCATTATATATGATACATTTTACTTCTTGCAAAATCATATTTGCATGTGCATTTGATAAACAAACAACTAATGTCCCATTTTTCTTTTATGGCCTATTTACATCACCTACAACAATAAAGTAAGAAAAAATGTTTCTGAAAACCCTTCACATTTTTATAGCTGTATGGAAAGTAATGTGCACACTTCAAAACAATCGGTAATGACCGTACTTTTTGGACAAATGAAAATTGAAAACACTGTGGCATTGTTCGCCACAAGTCTTGACAATCAGGCCACAGGCAGTGAATCAATGGCGACAATCTGAAATCTAAAGCAACCATCCATACTGTAAATATTCTTGTCACTGTGGTTATTGAGACATGAAACGGTAAGATATATTTTTAAAAGGCATGTCAAGTTTCAGTTTCATCACTGTCAAAATAAAATCCTAAAATGTGGTCAAATTCTGAGATTTACGGTGTTAAAAATGTGGAACGAGGCAGTCCAGTATAAAAGATTACTTTCTCGGTGTCATTCTAAAATTCGCATCGATCCAAAGGAGACTTGTGGGCGAAGTTTGGTTGCCCAAAAAGCTAGTTGCGTGCCAGTCTCCACCGGTTCTACTCTATCGGTCTCTTTCCCTTGCTCGGTGGATACTTCTTCTTGGCTTTCTTGCTCATTCGATGTAAGGTCTATTTCTGAAATTTGCTCTCCTGGCTCATTTAGTTTTTGCCTCTGCTTCTTTCTCTGCAAAAGTAGGCTTTCTTTTCAATTCGCGTTCCCTTGCCCTTTCGCTTCCCTTGCCGCTCCTTCTCGATCTCCTTCTCACGGTTACTAAAACAATATCTATTAATTAAGCAATTTGGAAAATTGACTGTCCATAATTTGCTCTTGCTTTAGAAGTGTCTGTTTTGTATGTGTTTTTTTTTTGTTTTCAATTTTTTTGCTATATCATGAATGTCACCACTGTGCAAAAAATATCTTTTAATAGCTAGGAGCTAACACGAATACGTTTGTTCATTTAGTTCTTAGACATCCCTTATAATAATAATATAATGTATCATCTTTTTGTAACTTAATTTTGTCCAGCTTTTATTAGCTACCTAAAAATGTAAATTTCTCAGTTATGGATGTACATAAAGGCTATTGTTGCTGTTGTTGTTGTTATTGTTGTATGCTCAACCCTCTTGTTGTGCCCCAAATGCAAAGTTGGAACTCGATCAACATTTATTTTCTCCACATTTGGCGGCCCTTCCAGAAACGAAATGCTTTTGACACACTCGATCGTGTTCCAAAATTTCACTGATCCGTGAGGTGATGCCTGCTAATCGTCAAAATCCACCGCGATGTGATCGCCTCTTTTCTGATAAATTCCTGGCTTCTACCCCTTGATTAGCAACGATCACTGGGACTCTAGTTGTAAAATAAAATCCTCCATTTCGTCCACTTTTATCCCAGTTGCCACAGCCAAAGAATAAGGACAAAAAAGATCTTAGAAATGACTCGCATACAAAGGAAGAGGGAAATTTGTTTACATTTTTGGTACACCAATATGGAGGCGTAGCGACAGTAGTCAAGGATTTGGTCACGTGAGAGAAAACGATCTCTTAGTAGCATTACGCTTCTTTCTTACAAATCATTTTCTATTATTTCATACTTGAAAAGTTTAAACGGTCCTTTTATATCTGTAATCATTTTTGTGTTTTAGCCCCCGTAGAAGGTTTGTTTTGCAAACCGAAATGACGGGTACTGATATATATTCAACTGATTGTTTCTTTATAATTTACTTCTGTCTCAATCTTTTCTTTTTGCCGTAAGGATCAGTTTGCCGTTTTTATCTATTATTTCAAGATTTTTACTGATCCAGGTCTACGAAAGATCCGGCACTGTGCATTGGTTTGTCGAAATGGTTTTTCCGTTATTTTTTTTTATTGTGATAACTTGCAATGCATTTCAGATTAAAAATGTGATGGTTAATTGTTATTTTAGTATCCTGAGAAAGAACTAACAGATTTAATATAAACATGTACCTGGGAGTCTGTTTAGAAACATTAGTTTTTAAACTAAGAGAAACAGTACGAAGTTAGCCCATTCTTCAAAGAAAAAGACAATTTACGAGTTAACAATTTTAACAGATAACGTCATCTATGCCCAATTCTTGCAAACATTGCGTGTTTGCGTTACGCTATGAGTTTTGGGAGGGGGAGGTGTTAAAATCCTTTTTACATTCTCGTTTTAATTAGTCACCAGCGCAGTGCAGCACTCCCTATAGTGGCCCACACGGGGAGGCTCACAAGGGGGAGAGGGGTAAGACATTCTTTTACTTTTGAAGGATCGTTGCAAGGGTTAGCTACTGACTATTACAAAGGATTGCAAAATTTGGGAAGAAATTTCAACGCAGAGATTCACGAAAGGTTCAAGGGATGTCGATAGTGGTTTGGCGTTCCATACTCTGACTTTACTTAAGCGTGTAGGATAATCTACGATTTTGGGCTAAAAAAGTGGTCCTTATAACAAGGTCGGAGTTTCATTGCAATCACATATTGGAATATTGAGAGCAATATTGACCAATATTATTTTATTTTAAGGCGAATTGTCGATAGTGTCAATACGAAAAGCCAAAAAACAAAGTTGTATCACTGTAAACGAAAACATAATGGTCCACAACGGTTTTTGTAGCAAATCTACTAGTGTGCAAAAAGAGATATTGGTTGTCATTGAATAGAATACGGATGACCGACCATAAAGCAAATGGCTTGCAACTTTAAAACATTGGCCAATTTTTCCCCTTGTGTCTTTTGAAAAATCGCTAAAAACTCTAGCAATCACTTGATATCTTTACTTGTTCTAAGATCGATTTTATGTATAAGCGAAGGTACCTTAATAGTTAATATTTAGTGAGAATGTTGCTATAAATTCCACTATTATGTAACAGTTGAAGGAAAAATTACATTGGTCTCGTTTCAAACCACAGGCAGCCCAACCGTGGTGTGTGAGTCACATCAAATTACAGTTATAGTGGATAGTGGGGCGAGTGACAAAAGTGGTAAAAATGCATTTAAACCGGTTAGGACACATCAAGGGACAATAAAGTAAAGGTAAGAAGTCTTTATTGTGTAATATTTTCGATTTTTCTATGGCTTCTCAATTCCGTGACAAATCGTATTTTTACCTATATTTCATTACTGTGTACCGGCTTCGAATCTGTAATTTGATGTGACTCACACACCACGGTTGGGCTGCCTGTGTTCAAACAAGATGTAAGTCCTCGCCCTTCATAAGTTACACCAATAAATTGTACCTGACCAAAAAATCAAAGAAAACCTGTTTGCACTCTCAAGTTTATTAATAATCAAAGCTTGTTGCTTACAAGTTTGTTATACTTGGATGAAATCAGTATCATGCATGATACTCGTTTCTCCCTGTTGCTTCAGTTGCCAATTCAGCACAGCGGAGAGTTACGTGCAATTGAAATTTCACGCTGTTCAACCTTAGTGTAATCTTCGTCATGTTTGGTAATCTCAAGGTGGTGGTCGACAAAGTGGTACTCTGGCAGCTTAACAGCCTTCTTCGCCCTGAAAAAACAAAACAAAAACAAATCAAAGGCTCCTGTGAGCCAACCCATGAATAAGGAATGGTAACGCGTAACGCAATATTGCGGTAAGCTTATGTTTCTATACTGACACGGTTCGATATTTGTTTTTAAATTAAACGTAACGACTCTTGAAGAACGCAAATAAAATAAGGTTCTCGGCGAAATTTGAACTCGAGCCGTCTGATTACTAGACCATGAACCATGCCACTAGGCCACAAAAAGCTACGACATTATTTTGAATGGTTACAAGTTAAATACGAAAAAGAAGTAACTTAGAAATTTTGTTTTTTCATAACGGTGTTAATGACTTACTTGTAAATAGTTTTCAGGTCACATAGGTAATGACCACCTCCTTGAAGCTTCAGAGCCATAGGATTATCGCCTTTCAGCATTCCATCACGCACATAGAGTCTCTCGGTGGATGGTTCCCAGCCCAGTATCTTCCTTTGCATGACAGGTCCATTAGGAGGAAAGTTCACACCATAAAACTTAACGTCGTACTCGAAACGGTTCTCTTTGATATTGATACTGTTGACACAGAGATTTATTGTTTTAGTATATACCTACATGTAACTAATGGATAACTAGGTCTAATAAGTTGGAAGCATTCCAAAAAAGCGTATAAGGGTTTTAGAAACTCCCTGCTCAAGAAGATAAGTGTAAAAATAATATAAAATGATACAATGCATGTAGAAATTAAGGGCGAGTAAATATTAATTGTATATCCTGCAATGGTTATTAATCATAACTTACCTGGTATTGTTGCTGACAGTGCACACTGCTCCATCTTCAAAGGTCATGATTCTTTCCCATGTAAATCCTTCTGGAAATGACTGCTTGATGTAGTCTGGTATGTCTGCAGGATGCTTGACAAATGGCTTGCTGCCGTACTGATGTTGTGGCAACAGAATATCAAAAGCAAATGGCAGAGGTGCACCCTTGGTGACTTGAAGCGTCATGGACTGCTTGCCCCTTTGAAAGAAAACAACCGGAAAATGGCCAGCAGAACTTTCAGTTTCAGTTTATTAAGTGTCTATAGGAAACCCTAATCCGACACCGGATTAAACTTATTGCGGAGCTTACAAGCTTGAAAATTGTTACACGTATGGATTTTATCCATTTACGGATTTTATGCAGACCGTAAAATGTTAGAAACACCTTTTAAAGCATAATAAACAGCACCACAGGAAATTGAAGTTCATTTAAATGGGCCATAATAGGGCTTCACTAACAGACTCAAGAGTAAGACTCAGGTTTTGGGTGTGGAAATGGATTAAGAGTTCACGAATACGAAAGGCGTGGCGAGAGAAGGCAAAGTTAAAAACTGTCACCCTGTTCGCACCCAGTGTTATAAAATGTCAAATCTAATAGTGCTAACATTTAATAGAAATTAAACTTACTCGTAAGGCTCCCCTTGGCCATTTCCTTCAATCTCGAAGGAATACCCGTTGACGATACCTTCCAGATGCAGTTTCGTCTTCATTTTTCCCGCGATCATATCCTGTTGAATTAAACATGCATGAAACGAGATAAATCACTGAAATAGTGCGAATTCACCATCTATTTTGTTTTTCTTTTCTTGTCAGTTTGTTGTGGAGCTGTAGAATCATTAACAATGTCCTCAATTGACCTATGTCCTTATAATTGACCTATTCGTATTGCGGCAGTCGGAGCGTATTGGTATTTGTAGACTTGTTATGTAATATAAAATGTTCGCCGTGCTAATGGCCGCAGTTCCATACTGAACAACAAGTGAAACTGATCCGTATAAATACAAAACTACTTTCCTTTTCAAGCCTGCACTATTCCATTCTATATAACGTAATCCCTTACCATGATGGAAGAGATGTAGTATGTTGAACGCCTTGAAAACTTGCTTAGGTGAATGGGGCTTCGGTTTTGCGCGTACTCTTATAAATAGGCCACTTCGAAAAATACCATAATACTCTTTAAAGTGCAGGTTTGGGTGGTGCTTGATTTAAGCCTGATTTTTCCAATTTCTTTTGTTCTCAGCACGAACTGCACGTGCTATGCTTCAACTTCTTGGCAATTTGCATACAGTGCACATTTGTATACGAACACACAATGCTACGTTCTAGCGTTCCTCCATGTACTCTGAATTTCATTGTGCCATTCTAACAACGGAGACTTGACTAATTACACGCCGGTGAGGCTGAGCCTGCACATAAATGATTATTATGGTATTTTTGAATCGATCTAAACTTTTTGTTGTTTCATAGAGCAGTCAAAGAATTACTCTGGGGACCAGGGGTTCTCTCGCGGCACGCTTTGGTAAGAAGTCGTGGCCGGCTTTTCTCGCGGCGAAATATAGGTGGTTTTCACATTACGTTACGGCGGCCATAGTGGTGCACACCTACAAAACAATTTTAATGAACTTCTTTTGTTATGTGCGCCAACGTGGCCGCCATGGCCTTTGACGTTTGAGTCCCACAGCACTGAAGGTCATGTGAGTGAAAACCATCTGTAGGAGACAAAAGAGGAGTGTTATATGAGAGATGAAAGCGCGAGAAAAGCCTCTGGCAAGCAGGGTATCAAAGAATTGACGAGTAATTTAATTTAAAACATTACGTCATGAAGTTCTCAACGCGTATTTGTGGCATGTTTTCTTAATTTCAAATCGTCAGTAGAAACAAAATTTGGTTTATGCTCCCGAGCCCGAGAGCTTGCTCGCAGGCTACACATTTAAAAACAACATTTACCGTGCTTTAGCGTTTACCTAATTCTTGAAAATCTATTTGAAGTCCGCAGATCGGTTTTAATTTTCCGTACTGAGTTTGAAGTCAAAGAATTGATGAATGAAAAGATTTAAAACATTTCATCATATAGTTCTCTCTTATTTTTCTTTTCTTTTATTTGATAACACTTCTTATCTGCTTCTTATTAAGCCGACGTTGCTTTCCAGATATTCAGCCATTTTGGTAATCAAAAAGTGTGTTGGGAACGACTTTTTCGCTTGGTAGAGAAATTATGAAGTCTTCTGTTCGCATAATCAGCAGAAATCTGAAAAAAAAAAAAGAAACAGGGAAACAAACTTCAACACTACAATGTTACATGTAAATAGTAATACTATAATATCGAACGTTGTCTATTTACAGAGGTAAATGAATGTTGAGCCACGTAAAACAAGTGATACAAACAGGAAATCAGAGAATAATATTAACTCTGTGTTAAGTTTAAGTTCCGAGAATAACCCATTCTGAGCGTTAGCTCTGGTAAGGAAACGGGGACAATACAAAGAAAAAAACACTCTGACCTCGGTTGGACTTCTTTCCTTATTTTACGAGAGGAATAGGTACAATATTTAAAGGTATTCGGTTTTTGGAATTACCGGAATATGTCCCAAAAAACGCGCCCTAAATGTCGAGCCACGCAGCACAAGTGGTACAAACAAGAAATTTACCACAAAGCTAATTATTTGATTTCCTGTTTCTGTTTACAGAGGGGCGGGAGGGCTTGGTTAAAATGTCAACTCCCAGCTGAGAAATGGCGCGATTTTTAGCTGTTAGGCGAAATCTGTCAAGAGCAGTTTGGAAATGAGTAAAATTAAAACTGATAGTTAAAAAAATATCCGTTTATTTAACTGATTAATGAGATTGAAGCACCCCTTTTCGGTCTTTATTTACAGAATCAGACGAAAACAATGATTAATCTGACTGTCTTAATTTATTATTCTCTAGAGTGGATTGGGCAACGAAGGCGAAGAAGAGAGCAACTTATTAGACCCGCAAGGATTCCTGTTCTTTTCCAATGTTTAACACTTGCGTAGGAGTAACAGCCATTTTGATTGTCCGCGGAGTAGCTCATAAATTCCAACGCAATATTACTAAAAAGAGGGGTTGGTTTTTATCATTTGTTGAATGTTCTTGATTGGCAGGGAATGACTCAGGCTGTAGCTCTATCTTGGCTTGCCAGGACGCATTAAATCTTTTGGCTTTTTCACTCATACATTCCCCTTTTCAGACCGTACGGGTGGAGGCCCTTCAAACGTATTGGAGCTATGCCAAGGAAACTTTGAGTTTACATAGTACAATGTACGGCAAAAAGTGTCTAACTACTAGAAGGTCATGTGACTCGATACAACATATTGTATCCGCCATCTTGCATTTCTATCATGTTAGCAAAGACCAAAAATTGAGTCATTAGGGCCTGGTCGCCCTACAATCAAAAACAAAAATTCGCCCGTGCAAAATGACATAAAAACAAAAACATTACACAAAAAGAGTGTCCCACCGGAGCGGTTTCTTTTGTTTTCCTCGATTTTGCACGGGCTAATTTTTCTTTTTGACTGTAGTGCGACCAGGCCCTAAGTAATCAAATCGCCAGAAGGATTCTAAAATGATCCTAAATTATAAAATTTTGTTTAAAAAAGAAAAGTACAGAAATGTTCGCATAAATGTTAATTTAAACCTATTAAAATATATTTTAGCATACGCGACGTTTCGGCGATGTCGCTAGCCTTCTTTAGGGGAAGTGATAAACGATAAAGAAATGTACATAAGCACGGTTTATAGAGGAAAGAAAATATAAATAACAACGAGACTAAGTATTGTACTTAACAATCAAATTCAAAGATTTCCTTATCACTTTACAGGTGAATCTAGAAGCCTGTACATTTGGGGAAATCAAAAATGATTTTCCACAATCTTTTGCACCTGAAAATTTTCAATGCTAAATAACTCTCTCAATTTTGATTCTTTGAGAATACTACATCGTACGGTATTTACAACCAGTATGAAATAATCTCTGATATCAAGAATAACATATTGACGTCATAAGTCACGTGACTATTTTGGCTCACTGTGGAAACAGGTGTTGATCAATGCTAATAAAATCAATGTGTTGTAATGGCGAGTTGACTTTTTTCTTTTGAAAATAAAGGGTGCTATAACCAGAGAAATTTAGGGGACTGAGGTGACATGTTGATAGAGCACATCGCGAAAACATTATTCATGAAAGCCTTGCTTCCATGGACGTAGACTTAGAAACATCAAGAAAAAAAGTTTTTTTTTGCCGGATTTTGGATTACGTTCTTTGTGATGGCATTTTTTCTCTTTCATAACGTACAAAAATGGCATTTTTCCGTCAGGCGTACCAATTTAACTTTGGTCGCTGGAAGAGGTGCAGCGAAACAGGTCAAGATTTTTCCCAGGAGCCCTTTCGAGCGCCTTTGCAGCCGGCGTCCGGCGGTATTTGCTCGCGTTGACATAAAAATTTTGTTGACAGGAAAATTTATTTCGTCTACAGTTAACGGGTAGTCTGTGCTTTTGATCATGATAGGAGAGCAGAGCTGGTACAACAAATATTTTTTTCAGAAACAGATCACTGAATGTATTGCAGAACTGTGACAACTGAGAACACTGTACTTTGCTCCAACCCTGTTCAATTGGCCAGTTTCATTCACCTGTTTGGGTATTGTCAGTACTCCCAAACTGTGGTACTACCCAAATTGTAGAACACAACCGGAATTTAAGAAGGCTAGCAAACGACAGAAAAATGAGGCACCAAGCACCGTCAGATGCTTTGGTATTAGATTCGGTATGTTTGTCTCAACAACCACCCACTGAGGGTTGTCCAATATACACGCACAGTCACGTTCCGTGAAAGCTAAGTTACGGTCCGTAGTTGCTAGAATGGTCGTTTTTTCTTTCATTTGCCATACCTTAAGCTCAAACGCATCAGTGCCAAATAACATGGGTTTTTCCAGTTTGCAAAGCAAGCCATACAAACAAACCGAAGGCTAAAGATGACATCACATCACTATTAAAAATGCAACTACAAACAACAGTACAAATACAATTCATAGGGCAGCCTAGGGCAAGCAGACTTTGATCTCACAGCATCACCCATTGGATGGTTGGTTTGTACGACTATTCACGAAGCGCAAATGCTCTTCAAGAAAATTAATCCCAACATAAGTGACTTTCAAACACTACAATTGGTACTGTAAGACAGTTTGATTTCATGACAACAAAATTTATTCAACTGCTGTACATTACTAAAAACAGTCATTGGGTGTGCATGACCTCAATCAGTGGTTGTCCTCCTGGTGATGTAAAGTTACTGGACAGTCTAATGAAACCCACTTATATCTCGAGAGATAGATAAACGTGCTGAGAATTTGCTTGGTCCAAACTTAAAGAACATTACTAGCATACCAATACAGCAGCCAACAAATGGAAGCGACTCTGGTGTGTTTGCAACTGCATTGACCACTTGACTTGCTTATGGACAAAACCCACGTAATGTGAATTTTGATGTGGCCAGAATGCGACCACATTTGATCAGGTGCCTAAAAACTGGTTCAATGCACCTTTTCCCTACCACTTGAATTTCGGGTCATGGCTCGTGTACGACGACTGTATTGTGATGTATTGTGTTGGGTAGTGTTAGGTTGTATTGTATTGTATTAGGTTGTATTATATTGTATTGTATTATAATGTATTGTGAATTTTGATGCGGCCAGAATGCGACCACATTTGATCAGGTGTCTAAAAACTGGTTCATTGCACCTTTTCCCTATTACGTTTTTTAATCGCATAGTTCAGAAAGGTTGAAACAAAAAGATAAACACTTTTTCAGCTGTTTACCATGTGACATCTTATATCAATGTTGACATTACGTAAGTAGAATACCAGTTATGTGTGTAAGCTGTGAGAATACAGAGGGTGATCACCATCATTTTGATCAAAATATTCAGTCTTAGCTTATTACCTTTGATCCTTACTTATCAAGATACAAGTTCTCCTTTCTGGTTCGCATACATTTTATAGCAGAGTGGAGAGAAGTTGTTGAAAAATGGCAAGAGAATCCATATTAGGTGATCATTATATATGATACATTTTACTTCTTGCAAAATCGTATTTGCATGAGCACTTGATAAACAAATAATTAATGTCCTATTTTTCTTTTATGGCCTATTTACATCACCTACAACAATGAAGTACAAAAAATGTTTCTGAAAACCCTTCAAATTTTTATAGCTGTATGGAAAGTAATGTGATTATACACACTTCAAAACAATCAGTAATGACCGTACTTTTTGGACAAATGAAAACTGAAAACACTGTGGCATTGTTCGCCACCAGTTTTGACAATCAGGCCAGTGAATCAATGGCGACAATCTGACATCCAAAGCAACCATCCATACTGTAAATATTCTTGACACTGTGATTTTTAAAAGGCATGTCAAGTTTCAGTTTCATCACTGTCAAAATAAAATCCTAAAATGTGGTCAAATTCTGAGATTTACGGTGTTGAAAATGTGGAATGAGGCAGTCCAGTATAAAAGTTTACTTTCTCGGTGTCATTCTCAAATTCTCATCGATCCAAAGGGGACTTGTGGGCGAAGTTTGGTTGGCTAAGAAGTTAGTTGCGTCACAGTCTCCACCAGTTCTACTCTATCAGTCTCTGTCCCTTGCTCGGTGGATACTTTTTCTTGGCTTTCTTGCTCGTTCGATGTAAGGTCTATCTCTAAAATTTGCTCTCCTGGCTCATTTAGTTTTTGCCTCTTTGCTTCTTTCTCTGCAAAAGCAGGCTTTCTTTTCAATTCGCGTTCCCTTGCCCTCTCGCTTCCCTTGCCGCTCCTTCTCGATCTCCTTCTCACGGTTCCAATATCTATTAATTAAGCAAATTGAAAATTGACTGTCCATAATTTGCTCTTGCTTTAGAAGTGTCTGTTTTGTATGTATGTGTGTGTGTTTTTTTTTGTTTTCAACCTTCTTGTTGTGCTCCAAAATGCAAAGTTGGAACTCGATTAACATTTATTTTCTCCACATTTGGCGGCCCTTCCAGAAACGAAATGCTTTTGACACACTCGATCGTGTTCCAAAATTTCACTGATCCGTGAGGTGATGCCTGCTAATCGTCAAAATCCACCGCGATATGATCACCTCTCTTCTGATAAATTCCTGGCTTCTTCCCCTTGATTAGCAACGATCACTGGGACTCTAGTTGTAAAATAAAATCCTCCATTTCGTCCACTTTTATTGCCACAGCCAAAGAATAAGGACAAAAAAAGTCTTTGAAATGACTCGCATACAAAGGAAAAGGGAAATTTGTTTACATTTTTGGTACACCAATGTGGAGGCATAGCAACAGTAGTCAAGGATTTGGTCACGTGAGAGAAAACGATCTCTTAGTAGCATTACGTTTCTTTCTTACAAGTCATTTTCTATTATTTCATACTTGAAAAGTTTAAACGGTCCTTTTATTTCTGTAATCATTTTTGTGTTCAGTTTTAGCCCCCGTAGAAGGTTTGTTTTGCAAACCGAAATGACGGGTAATGATATTTATTTTTTTCTGAAGCATCTCAGCGGTCCGGAATCCTAAATCCTTGAATCCGATTGGCTAATCGCGCGCTTTCCCGCGCTTTCAGCCGGTCCAGCTTTTTACGATACGGACCGGGGTTACGGACCGGGTTTCACGATTGCAATGACACTGAATTGATTTTCTGTTGATGAACTGCTTATATCATTGAATTTTCTCGTAAATTATGAACCCAGACGAAAGCTAGCAAAGCGAAAGTGAATTTTTATTGGCCAGATATAATATTTAACGACACAAACAAAGAAAACAATGAAGAAAACCGGCAAAGTTTCATCATAGCTGACATCGGCTGACATGCAAAGACCAGACAACACGCTGAAGATCTTAACTACGCTTAAACCAGGTACAAAAAGACTCAATGAAGAAAGACAGAACAAACTAAATGGAAGGAGAAATCAGCCGTAAAAATAAAGGCCAATTTTATTCCTCGAAAAGGCGAGTACAAGTTTCGATTTTATGATTTATTGATTTTATAGTTTTTGGGTTTGTTGTTGTTTTTTACAAAGCGGCATTTGTGGCAAAACATTACTATAATAAGATGCAATCTAGCGCTTTTTTACAAAGGTTTTGACTCCATTCGGTTTAAGTGTTCTTATTTTTCTGGTTGTGTTTTTTCTCCTAATAGAGATTCTGTGAATTTTTTATTAAAAAGTCTTTTGTCATTCTAGTCTTGTACTAGGTTTGTTGTCAATAATTTACACGCCATTTAGCGATCGGATTTTACGAGATAATTTGTACTTTCACTACATTGCTCGGTTTGTATACTTTTATTTCTCGGTTTTTACCTTCTTTTATCTAAATTCTATAAGTTTTCATTCAAGAAAACATGATTTTTAAATTAGAATAGCTCAGTTTAAGCTTTCTCCCCGCTATAAATAAATTACGCTCGACTTTTCTTTGTAATAGAAAAATTTGAAAAGTTTTTAAAGTTATAATTCAGCTTTCCACGGCTTCGCTGTAGGCAATCCTCACCGAAGGCAAACACAAGAGCCGTTTATTCTACCAAGAGACATAAACTGATAGCAATGAGTTCACTTTGCACATTAAGTTTTTTTTGTTTATGAATGGAAAGTTGTGAAGATTACCGAGTTAATTTAGATTTTGCGCGCGTTCTGTCAGTTTAGCTGTACGCGGCGCGTAAGAAACATTTCTTGGAAAGCTGTACATGAATGATTTTCACGGCGAATCGCAGAATTAAAGTAGGAAAAAAATAAATAAGTTATTTACCGGCCTAGGTCGGTCCGTATAGGAAAAAACTGTGCCCTCGGTCTTGAGTACGGCCCTCGGCCTACGGCCTCGGGCCGTACTCAAGACCTCGGGCACAGTTTTTTCCTATACGGACCTCCCGGCCGGTAAATAACATATATATATTCAACTGATTGTTTCTTTATAATTTACTTCTGTCTCAATCTTTTCTCTTTGCCGTAAGGATCAGTTTGCCGTTTTTATCTATTATTTCAAGATTTTTAGTGATCCAGGTCTACGAAAGATCCGGCACTGTGCATTGCTTTGTCGAAATGGTTTTTCCGTTATTTTTTTATTGTGATAACTTGCAATGCATGTCAGATTAAAAATGTGATGGCTAATTGTTATTTTAGTATCAGGAGAAAGAACTAACAGATTTAATATAAACATGTACCTGGGAGTCTGTTTAGAAACATTAGTTTTTAAACTAAGAGAAACAGTACGAAGTTAGCCCATTCTTCAAAGACAAAGACAATTTACGAATTAACAATTTTAACAGATAACGTCATCTATGCCCAATTCTCTGTTATTCCAAACATTGCGTGTTTGCGTTACGCTATGAGTTTTGGGAGGGGGAGGTGTTAAAATCCTTTTTACATTCTCGTTTTAATTAGTCACCAGCGCGGTGCAGCACTCCCTAGTGTCCCACACGGGGGAGAGTTGTAAGACATTCTTTTACTTTTGAAGGATCGTTGCAAGGGTTAGCTACTGACTATTACAAAGGATTGCAAAATTTGGGAAGAAATTTCAACGCAAAGGTTTTACGAAAGGTTCAAGGGATGTCGATAGTGGTTTGGCGTTCCATACTCTGACTTTACTTAAGCGTGTAGGATAATCTACGATTTTGGGCTAAAAAAGTGGTCCTTATAACAAGGTCGGAGTTTCATTGTAATCACATATTGGAATATAGAGAGCAATATTGACCAATATTATTTTATTTTAAGGCGAATTGTCGATAGTGTCAATACGAAAAGCCAAAAAACAAAGTTGTATCACTGTAAACGTAAACATAATGGTCCACAACGGTTTTGGTAGCAAATCTACTAGTGCGCAAAAAGAGGTATTGGTTGTCATTGAATACAATACGGATGACCATAAAGCAAATGGCTTGCAACTTTAAAACATTGGCCAATTTCTTCCCTTGTGTCTTTTGAAAAATCGCTAAAAACTCTAGCAATCACTTGATATCTTTACTTGTTCTAAGATCAATTTTATGTAAAAGCGAAGGTACCTTAATAGTTAATATTTAGTGAGAATGTTCCTATAAATTCCACTATTATGTAACAGTTGAAGGAAAAATTACATTGGTCTCGTTTCAAACAAGATGTAAGTCCTCGCCCTTCATAAGTTACACCAATAAATTGTACCTGACCACACCCCTTGAACAAAAAATCCAAGAAAACCTGTTTGCACTCTCAAGTTTATTAATAATCAAAGCTTGTTGCTTACAAGTTTGTTATACTTGGATGAAATCAGTATCATGCATGATACTCATTTCTCCGTGTTGCTTCAGTTGCCAATTCAACACAGCGGAGAGTTACGTGCAATTGAAATTTCACGCTGTTCAACCTTAGTGTAATCTTTGTCATGTTTGGTAATCTCAAGGTGGTGGTCGACAAAGTGGTACTCTGGCAGCTTAACAGCCTTATTCGCCCTGAAAAAACAAAACAAAAACAAATCAAAGGCTCCTGTGAGCCAACCCGTGAATAAGGAATGGTAACGCGTAACGCAATATTGCGGTAAGCTTATGTTTCTATACTGACACGGTGCTTTTTTTTTTTTTTTTGTTAATTAAACGTAACGACTCTTAATCATGAAGACCGCAAATAAAAAAACGTTCTCGGCGAAATTTGAACTCGAGCCGTCTGACTGATTACTAGACCATGAACCACGCCACTAGGCCACAAAAAGCTACGACATTATTTTGAATGGTTACAAGTTAAATACGAAAAAGAAGTGACTTAGAAATTTTTAATTTCATAATAGTGTTAATGACTTACTTGTAAATAGTTTTCAGGTCACATAGGTAATGACCACCTCCTTGAAGCTTCAGAGCCATAGGATTATCGCCTTTCAGCATTCCATCGCGCACATAGAGTCTCTCGGTGGATGGTTCCCAGCCCAGTATCTTCCTTTGCATGACAGGTCCATTAGGAGGAAAGTTCACACCAAGAAACTTAACGTCGTACTCGAAACGGTTCTCTTTGATATTGATACTGTTGACACAGAGATTTATTGTTTTAGTATATACCTACATGTAACTAATGGATAACTAGGTCTAATAAGTTGGAAGCATTCCAAAAAAGCCTAAAAGGGTTTTAGAAACTCCCTGCTCAAGAAGAGAAGCGTAAAAATAATATAAAATGATACAATGCATGTAGAAATTAAGGGCGAGTAAATATTAATTGTATATCGTGCAATGGTTATTAATCATAACTTACCTGGTATTGTTGCTAACAGTGCACACTGCTCCATCTTCAAAGGTCATGATTCTTTCCCATGTAAATCCTTCTGGAAATGACTGCTTGATGTAGTCTGGTATGTCTGCAGGATGCTTGACAAATGGCTTGCTGCCGTACTGATGTTGTGGCAACAGAATATCAAAAGCAAATGGCAGAGGTGCACCCTTGGTGACTTGAAGCGTCATGGACTGCTTGCCCCTTTGAAAGAAAACAACCGGAAAATGGCCAGCAGAACTTTCAGTTTCAGTTTATTAAGTGTCTATAGGAAACCCTAATCCGACACTGGATTAAACTTATTGCGGAGCTTACAAGCTTGAAAATTGTTACACTTACGGATTTTATCCACAGATCGTAAAACGTTAGAAACACCTTGTAAAGTATAATAAACAGCACCACAGGAAATTGAAGTTGATTTAAATGGGCCATAATAGGGCTTCATTAACAGACTTAAGAGCAAGACTCAGGTTTTGGGTGTGGAAATGGATTATGAGCTTACGAATACGTAAGGCATGGCGAGAGAAGGCAAAGTTAAATACTGTCACCCTGTTCGCACGCAGTGTTAAAAAATATCAAATTTAACAGTGCTAACATTTAATAGAAATTAAACTTACTCGTAAGGCTCCCCTTCGCCATTTCCATCAATCTCGAAGGGATACCCGTTGAGGGTACCTTCCAGATGTAGTTTCGTCTTCATTTTTCCCGCGATCATATCCTGTTGAATTAAACATGCATGAAACGAGATTAATCACTGAAATAGTGCGAATTCACCATCTGTTTTGTTTTTCTTTTCTTCTCAGTTTGTTGTGGAGCTGTAGAATCATTAACAATGTTCTCAATTGACCTATTCGTATTCCGGCAGTCGGAGCGTATTGGTATTTGTAGACTTGTTATGTTATATAAAATGTTCGCCGTGCTAATGGCCGCAGTTCCATACTGAACAACAAGTAAAACTGATCCGTATAAATACAAGACTACTTTCCTTTTCAAGCCTGCACTATTCCATTCTATATAACGTAATCCCTTACCATGATGGAAGAGATGTAGTATGTTGAACGCCTTGAAAACTTGCTTAGGTGAATGGGGCTTCGGTTTTGCGCGTATTCTTATAAATAGGCCACTTCGAAAAATACCATAATACTCTTTAAAGTGCAGGTTTGGGTGGTGCTTGATTTAAGCCTGATTTTTCCAATTTCTTTTGTTCTCAGCACGAACTGCACGTGCTATGCTTCAACTTCTTGGCAATTTGCATACAGTGCACATTTGTATACGAACACACAATGCTACGTTCTAGCGTTCCTCCATGTACTCTGAATTTCATTGTGCCATTCTAACAACGGAGACTTGACTAATTACACGCCGGTGAGGCTGAGCCTGCACATAAATGATTATTATGGTATTTTTGAATCGATCTAAACTTTTTGTTGTTTCATAGAGCAGTCAAAGAATTACTCTGGGGACCAGGGGTTCTCTCGCGGCACGCTTTGGTAAGAAGTCGTGGCCGGCTTTTCTCGCGGCGAAATATAGGTGGTTTTCACATTACGTTACGGCGGCCATAGTGGTGCACACCTACAAAAGAATTTTAATGAACTTCTTTTGTTATGTGCGCCAACATGGCCGCCATGGCCTTTGACATTTGAGTCCCACAGCACTGAAGGTCATGTGAGTGAAAACCATCGGTAGGAAGTAGAAGGAATATGATGACTCTGGGACAAATCTTAAAAACCCAAAGCCCCCCCTCCCCCTCCCCCCCCCCCCCCTTAGAGAAATTTAGAGAAAACCCAGAAAGCAACTTCCCCTTCCGCTAAAACATAGCGGCAAAATCATAAAGCACCCACCCTTCCGCTAACTTTACCGTCAAATGTCATTTTTATTTCAAACTCAAAAATAATTTCCGTTAAAATTTAGCGGGGCCTAAAATCGTCACATAAATAACACATTGATGTCCTAGAAAATCAAATAAATAACACAAAAAAGTGTTATTTATTATCCCTGAAATTTAGCGGTAACGTCTTTGCTATCTTTGCTTTAATTCGGCGATTCACTGGTTAGTTCTAATGGGTTCGCTTTCTGGGAGTTTGCTCCAGATTTTCTATTACGGGGGGGCTTTGGGTTTTTAAGATTCAGCCCAGAGTCATCATATTCCTTCTACTACCTTACTGATTGATAGGGAAAGGATAAATCTCCCGCGTGAGAAACTGTTCTTATGTCAATCACCAAACATACATAACTGAATGATGCATCATCCACCTTCTGATTGGTTGATATTTTCAATATTGATTCTCCCGCGTGAGAAATGTTTATTTTCAAAATTGGTTTTCATGTTGAATGTTTAAACAGCTTTGGTTTAATTTTATGCACGACGCGTCTTAGTGATGAATAAATCAGCTCACGCGTGAGCCGATTTTTCAGAATCGAGAATAATTAAGATAGCTTTTGCACATCACTCAGCGGAATCCAACTATTAAATTTATCGGAATAGCCTTTCCATTTCACCAAGGCTTTCTTTCGCTTGTAATCACGGCGAATAACTTTTTCAATGCGGAAAATCGATTGAGTCGTAGGCTGAAGTTCAGGTTCGTAAAATGATCCGGTTATTTTCTCTCCCAACAGATCAACTAATTTATACGTTACAGGATTTGTGTTTAAAATCTCATCGATAATGAAAATTTCTTCTGTCCAATTCGGGGTAAAACCTTTATCGAATATTTTTCGCTTATATTTAGATATCCGAACTCTATCGCCGATTTTAAATTTCGCTGGGGCGTGTTTAGAATAAAGTAAATCTCCATATAAATTAGCGAAAACCTTGGGTTCATTTTTGTTTTGACTGGCTTGAACGGGGCTCATCATTATGCTAGAATGATAAGCGTGATTATATTCATCGGCTAACCTGTCTAGTTTGTCGTAATAAACAGTGTTATTATTAGCCGAAAACATCTTCCAGAGTTTTTCTTTCACAGATCTGTTCCAGCGCTCAATAACGGAGCTTTTTTCTTCGTTTTCAGTCGAATACAAAGTTATGTCATGCTTCTTCAGGAGATTTTCCACAATCCTATTATAAAATTCACTTCCGCGATCCGCCCATATCATTTTCGGTGTCGCTTTGTGCCAAATATATCTTTAAAAGCATCAGCCACGGACTGTCCTTTTTTGTCTTTTAATGGGCGAATCCAACCATATTTTGAGAAAACATCGATCACCATCAGGAGATATCTTATTCCTTTGTTCCATTGGCTGAACTTGCCCATCTCGACTAAATCAGCTGCCCATATCTTGTCGATTCCATATGACATCACTCTTCTCTTTGGAAAGCGACACCTGATTGGTTTATGTAATTCTTCACTTAGGTTTCGGGCCCAACCAGTACTCAAAACCTTCTGCCGTTTTTTGGAGTGTTTACGCCTGCCATTCCAAGCCCAAGTTTCTGTTTCGAATTTATCACATTTCTAGCTAACGCATGTCCCCACTGCCTTTGTTTCCATGGAATCTCATCCAAAGCGGCAACCATTTTTCTATCGGCTTTATTTTTACATTTACGTGGATCTGGTTTATTTGCACAGACTGAATAATCAACGTCATGCTGCATGGCAACTGCATCTGTTTTACCTGTCGGCTGTTGATAAATTTCCAGAATCTCCCCATTGTTTGGATTGAACTTAACTTGTTCGTGGAGTGGGTTATATGGTCCTGTATAACGATGCCCGGGAAGAGTAAATCCTCCTTTAGGCCTTGGAAGTTTTGCTATCAAAGCATGGGTATCAATCCCACGGCCGGATAAGGGATCTAATTTCTTTGAAATGTCGCTTGTAAATGCGTCCAATCCTTGATCAAGATATTTATTCACCGCACCTTTAATCTTTTGTTTGGCAAAATCTGATTTAATCGCTTTGGATAACCCAATGCGGCCAAGATTATATAATCCTTTTACGCCGCCTTTTAATGCCATTTCACCGAGTGAATGACTGTCGGCTATATCGAAAAAACCAGCTCCGCTGTAGCCCCCACCTTGTGAGGGCAGACTTAGTTTCCCGAGTTCCCTTGTTTCACGAATCTAGTTTTTTTAATTCCGCATGAAGCGCAATGGTAGAAAAACATTGGCCTTCCATTTTTAGCCGTCATATAACCAGCTGGCTCAACGCATCTAGTAACTCTTTTTTCTTTGACACAATATGATTCCATTTTTATTTGAAATATTTTTTAATAAACTTCTCATTAAACATTGTGTCAGTCAAACTGAAAGGTTTTAAGATATCATAATAATCTTTTTTCATTGCCCATTGATGAAGGAAATAAAGGCAATAATAACCGCAAAGAACACTGTTTATGTTTTGATATTGAGTTGTGTTATAAAGTATTTGTTTCCCAGCGCTTGTGAATTTGAGAGGATAGCCCATGCCAAAACTATCGAAATACCATATAAACTTTTTATCGTGTGATGGGACGCAGCAAACCCAATGAGTTCCTGCATTTTTAAGCGAATCAAGATTGATGATGCATGGGCTGTGTTTTCTGGGCATAGCTTCATCCCTTGCAAATATTCCTTTGAAATTTGGAATCTTGAGATATTTTATCCAATTCAACAGATCAATATTTGACAGCGGTTTAATTACAAATTTGGGCGGCCTCATAGAAGTGCTCCTATCAGCGGAATCTTGTTGAACGGGCTGTTTGGCCCTAACAGAAGTCCCTTTCCCTGCTTTGTCCGTTTCGCGTTTTTTCCATTTTTTTTTACTTTTTCCCATCCCAACTGTATTTCGCCTCCAGTTGCCAATGAATGGAGGAGGTCGGTATGGATATGCACCCAATCTTGGCGCGCCTTTTCCTTTCGGCCGGCCAACTCTTGGTGCTCCGCGGCCAGAAGGTTGGCCTTTTCCAAACATATTTTTAATTGCATCAATAGCCAGCGGAATACCAATACTTGCTAAAATAGTACCTAATGCACCTCCATATTGTCTTTCAGTTGGCCTCACAACTACTTGCCCTCCCGATTGAAGGGCATTCAGAATATCTTGTTTCTGCTTAGTTGTCAACAAACTTTTATACGCAATCAGTTTGTCTATTTTATCTTGCGGAATGAGGAAGCCACCTATTTGGCCGCTTCCGCTTATCTTTTTAACTACTTGACTTGCTCCTTCACTCGCCAAACCAGCAAGTGCTGATAACCCAAGTGTTTTAGCCAGGGTTGGCATAAGTGTTTTAGCTAGAGGCATAATAGCAGAAAATAAACTACCCCCTTCTCTCATTACTTTGCGGATTTGTGATTTTGATATTTTTATTTCTACGCCATTGCCAAGTGACCTGGCTTTAGCGATTGTATTAATTTGATTGCGTGTAAGCATCAATTCATGATTTCCACTTGTTTGGCTACTATCCAATCTAAGTGTAAGAGGACTGTTTGTTTTATATGCTCTTGCGAGTTTTTCTCCTTGCCCTTGAGATAAAGTTACTTTGTATGGATGATATGTTGTCATTTTAATAACATATCATTATTTACTTTAAGCTATGACTAATTCATTTCCAACTTTATTAATCTTAGCTGTTTCCTCGTATAGAACTACCGCATGCACATTGAAGTTTGCGGCCGCATTTTGATTCAGCGTATATCTGAATATCAGTTGCTTGGGATCTCGTGTTACTTTTTCAGCTTGATAAGACAAGTCGAAATAAATGAGGCTATAAAGAGATTTATAATTAGCTATATTCAATAGGCCATTTCCGAGTTGCCTTTAGCCTCTCTATCAAAGCGAGGCTAGGTGCGAAACCTTTCATATGAAAATGAGTTTTCATTTGCATGTGAATGAAAACTCATTTTCATATGAATGGTTGTGCACCTAGCCTCGCTTTGACAACGAGGCGTAACGTAACTCGGAAATGGCCTATTGAGTCCCGCTATTATAATCATTTTTCCTCATTGCATAAGCCATGACATCATTAAATATTCATACTTTCGATTCAGTGTCATAATCTGTTTCGGGATAAAACACTCCATTTCCATACTCTAATCGACAGGTTGATAAGGATGAGTTATTATCTGCTGCATTCAGCTTGAAATTGTCAAAGAGATACGGACCATCTTCTGCAACATCATCATTGGGCGGAGCGGTTCTTTTCAGCCAAACAAAAATATGTTTAACATTATCAATACTAGCTGATATTTGAAAGAATCCTGATGATCGTGCAGGAGCTGATTGTTCATATGTCTCCCTTAAATATTTCCATTGCGATTCTTTCAGGAATGAACTAACAAATTTATCATAAAAAGAATCTTTTGGCGTTAATCTTGGCACCCAAAGCAAAAACCTATTAATGACAACTCTTCCAGCATCGGTGCCATTAGCCATATGAATTAATTCATCATCACTCTGGAGATTAATTTCGAATTGCAGCTGCATAGGAACCAGCAGCTTATCATCAAGTTCTTCGAAAAAGGCAAAACGATTCAGGGGGATAATAGTATTAATATCTTTAGCACCCGCACCACTATTGTTTTGAACTGCTTGAGTTTGTAGCCGCCTCGCTTCAAATCCTGTGTTATTCGCAGCTGTTGTGGCATCAGTATCCAAATACCAAAAACTGTTCTTTCATCGCCCAGAATTAGGCGACACATCCGGGACCTTGAACCGCGCTCCGAGCACTAAATTTGAAAAGATAATCAGCGAACCGTATTCAAAACAAAGAGAAAATGGCCAAAACTGTCCAGCATGGCTCACACTTTTCACGTTTTTGCCTCAACTACTGAACAATCATTAGTGTCAGCATATGGCTTTTGTAGAAGAGGTATCAATAAAAAATATTTGACCATTGTTGACTTTGTAGTCCTTCTAGAAGTTCTGGCTATTTCACTTTGAAAATCGGCTATTTCAGTCGCTTGTTAGTATGGAAAGCCGCTTTTGAGGCTGGATGTTTCTTCAACAAATGACTTTATTAATGTGTCAGCATATGGTTATGTTAGCTTGAAACTTAAGGAAGCCTCACAGAAATTTTTGTACGATTTCGATGATTAGAAGTTCTGGCTTTTCCTGAAATTCTGAAGGTGCTCTGTTCGCTCTGTCCTTTTTGCCCTTCGGTAATCCCGCGGGACACTTTCGTCTTCGTTTGAAACTCGCGCGTGAATATTAATGTTCCTAAGCTCCGCCTCCACAAACAATAGTGCGTGTGGCAGCGTAATTAACCATTGAAATTGAGGTGATACCGGACAATGACTTGACAAACACTGAATCCACGTAATAAAAAGTTGCGTGTTTTATTTTACTATAGATGGTCTTAAATAAAATCATGTAAACATATTTCAAAATATTTCTATCTCTGCGATCGCAATCGCAACGTTTTGGTTTCCACATGATCGCAAGGGTCGCAAGAATCGCAGCGATCGTCGATCGTTGCGATTATATGGAAACCAGACTTAAAAGAGCGCGTCTAGATCTGGACTGCGTTAACCGGTCGAGTAAAAAGCGCAATGATTGCGATCGCAATCGCAACGATCGCAACGTTTTGGTTTCCACATGATCGCAAGGGTCGCAAGAATCGCAGCGATCGCCGATCGTTGCGATTATATGGAAACCAGACTTAAAAGAGCGCGTCTAGATCTGGACTGCGTTAACCGGTCGAGTAAAAAAGCGCAACGATTAAGTACAAGCAATCCTGTTTTGGGAAAAATGATTTGGCCTTCGCGCTCTAACCATTGCGAGTCTAGCGAGTCGAAAAACAAAATCTTGTTTCACACGAACTTGTTGACAAAACGTTTTGTAAAGAGCGCGGCTCGCCTTTAATTAAGGCGCTATTGTTAACTTTTATCACACCTTGGGATTTACTTCACACATCAAACCGTTTGATTGACAGCAACCGAGTCCGTGAAGAGACCCGAGTGTTCCCGAAGCTAATCTGTCGACCAATTACAGCCGACTAGTTCTGAATATGCAAATTATTATGCCGCGTATTGAGAAACTGGGCACTGTAAGTAAATGTCGCCAAAGACAATGGCATTCTGGGCGATGTGCTACTGATCTGCTGAAGTCATCAGAATATTCTAGCAAATTTTTAACAAAAGTAACTTTATGCAGATTATCAGGTTCATAAACGATTTTACCCGCAGATTTAAGCGTCATATGCTTAATCAGGGAATGGGCACCATTTATTACTGTTATCCTATCAGCAGCAGCATATCCAGCGCCGTCTGCTAATTTCTGGAGTTGAAATTGCACTTCAAAATAAGCATTATGCCAGTCATAAAACGCCGATCTATCATTGATGGTGAATTTATAACCATTCTTTCTTTGATGTTCAGAGCTGGGGCTCTGATTACATCATCCAACTGGAACCTTACTAATTCATTTCTTTGTAAATATTCACTCGATCTAAAAGCCATTTTTATTAGATATATTATTTTTTTCTTTAAAGCTTTATTCTTCTGGTTCCTCTGGGGTTGATTCCTTGGCCAGATATTAGTCTATTCAATATATCATCAGCACTCTCCTGTTTTCTTGGCCGTTTCATCTGGATGGAACGCGGTCTTACAGCTGAGGCGGCCTGAGGTTGGTTTTTGGGCGCAACACCTGTCACACCTTTCCTCATATTTGCTAGTTTTTTCATGATTAAATCACCAGATTTTTCAGCCGCTGCTTTACCTAGTCTTTCCCCAGCGTGAGAAATTCCTGCGTCCAATGCTTTTTTCGCAACTGGCTTCGCGAATTTCTTGAAAACGGCTGATGCCACTCCCTTCAAGGCTGGCGCCGCCATCTTTTTCAGCGGCTTAAAGATGGAATCAAAAATGACGCCTGTTCCTTTATGCTTATAAACAAACTTCCCTAATTGGGGATGATAATAACGAGAAAATTCATATGCTTTCATTTTATATAGTCTTTTTAAATATTAACGAGAATGCTGTGTCTGCACCATTCAAGTTAACAATTCTTCTTTTCCCGTCTGTGATATAAATTCAAATGGAGCTTATTGTGTTTTTATTCACCGGGCTGAATGTTACTCTCATGGGTTCAAGGGTAAAACTATATGATGCCTGCAGAACAGATGTGGAAAAGGAATAAATGATATCAGTATCTGCCCCATCCACAAGCGAATCATTTGTCAAATCGCAATGAATGTTTAACAAGTCAGTATCTTGACTTAAATTTGGTACTCTGGGGCCAACATTAACTTTATCCTTCAGAATCTTTTTATCAAAACCCACAAGATCATGGAAATTACTTTGCGTTAAATCCAGTTGATAATTTTCTTCCATTGTTATCGTTACTCTGAAGGTTGTGGTATTAAAAGCCAGATTGATTGGAAACACATCCTCTTTTCCAGATTCTTTCACCACTGTTGCTTTTTGAATGAAATCATTTATCTCGGAATATGTCCAAACCCCAGCGGGGAAAGCGATATCCTGAAATGTTTTCCCGCAGTCAGAGGAGAACCTAATCAGTTGATTTCCATACTGGGCATTGATGTTATACCACGTAAAACTCATATTGATAATTCTGTTAAGCCCAACAACATATTGTTCATTTGGCTCAAGAATAATTGGCCGATTAAATTTTGTTGTGAAATTTTCAGGTTTGTTGTGCCTGTTCTTAACGGCGTAAGATGATAAAACAATTTCTCTCTCCATTTTATGTTTTGAAATAGTTTTTATATATCTTTTCATGCTGGGCTTTATTGATTAATGCTTCTTTCAGAAGAAGATCGAGAATTGCAATCCCAGTATGTTTTATGCCGATGTTTGTATTCCCAGCAAGGATAGAGCCAATAATGACTTCAAGTTTCTGCAGAAGATCTTTTGGATTGGAGAAGTAATGGACTAACCCACCAGCTCCACGCCTTTTTCGGGTTCTAATTCCCGAGCCTTGAAATGTTCCTGCTTTCTTTGTGTAATACTTTATGTAATCATTTAATGCTTTCCTTGAACGGTCTATTCCTTGATGTTGTATTTGCTTCTGCTCTTCAGTTATTTCCCCTTTTTTGAACTTTTTAGTCCAAGCCGCTTTGTAACCGTTTAATTGACTTCGTCTACGTTTTGCATCGGTTAAAACGCTTTTCTCAAGATAATTTTTTTTCTGTGTTGCTGATAAATTTGGAGCATTAAGAGCCGCATTCACTGTATCAAAAGTGAAGATATCCAGGTTAGCTAGTAATTTATTTGCTTCCACTTCATTGTCTTCTTGATATCCTTCAGCATACTCTTCTTCATCATCCGGCGCCAGAGCATAATCAGGAGATTCATCTTCTTCATATTCAGGTGGGGAGTCAACAGAGCTGGAGTCACTTTCTCCTAACTCTTTCATTATTTCTGCATAGGTTGGTGGATTTGCAGGTAATTGTTTAGCTGCTTGCGGCGCAACAATCTCATCATCAAACAAACCGCCAACATCCATCTCTTCAAATGGGTCGACTTCCGGAAGATAATCTATGCCTGGTTTTTCTCCAACGACTTTCTTTTTCCGTAGAGGTGGTAGCAGACTACCTTGGCGGGCTGATGCCCAATTAGATGTAATAACATCATCTAATTTCGATGTTATGGGTTTAAACATTTTACCATATTCGATTTGACTTGTCTCTTCACCCAACTTTTTTTGGGTGATGATATCATGAACGTAATTGATTTTCTTCCCCAAAGCAGATTTGCTTTTTGCAAGTTGTTGCCATTTCAATAAACTCATTTTATATCAGATCATATATAAATTTGGGTGTACAACATGATGTTCAACAAGATGTTCAACATAATAAAATGAAGATTCCAAATTATGATTTCAATGATCCGATCACCAATTTCAGGCAGCTGTATCCTTTCATGCCCGATCGAGCTTTCAGAATGTTGATCTGTGGCCCCTCAGGATCAGGGAAGACAAATGTTCTTCTGGATATGATTCTGCGCCCGCTGCTGTATTATGATAAGATCTATCTCTATGCGAAAAATCTTGACCAATCAAAATATCAGCATCTGTTGAAACAATTCCGCCAAATCAGCAAAGAAGCTGGGTATGAAATTGTGGAAGCGAGTCCCAATGATATCATTCCAGTTTCTGAATTGTCAGATAATAATCAAAAACTGGTTGTTTTCGATGATTTTGTTTGCGAAAAGAATCAAAAGCCATTGATTGATTATTTTACCCGGGGCCGACATAAGAATTGCTCCATTATTTATCTTTTGCAAAGTTATTATAAAACACCAAAAGATATCCGCTTGAATTGCTCACATTTTTGCATCTTCGAATTCCCAAGCAACAAGGAAATTGCCGCGTTATGCCGGGATAATAATGTCACATGACGGGCTTTGGCCAGGAAAAAAATATATGCAAATTAGGCTAAGGGTAGATTGAATCTACCCATGGCTTATCATTAACTGAAAGAAAAGACCGCATTTCGCAAGACTGGTACTTCAAAGGTGTCGCTTTTAATCTTTGCGGTACCGCTTTTTCCCCCTTGTTGACTTACAAAAGTAGTTAGTAAAAGGCGGCGGCCGGTGCATCCTCGGCCCCTTAGTTTCAACGTAAAAAAGCTTACGTTAACTTACCCATAAATAGAAAGCAAATGCACCACTTGCTATCGTTATGTACGAATTATACAGTACTCAAAAACAATATGTCAGGTCCTTGCTTCTTATTTTCTCCCAAAATCTCCCACATTTTCCGAATGCCACCTACTGTTGCAATTTATCAGAAACATATTATCTTGATTGTAAAACAGCCACTTCATATTTCTACCCAATTATAACATAATCCAACTATCCCATAAGTACATAAGTTCAACTACATTCGAAATAAGGGCCTTCGGATGTCCACCGGCCGCCGCCTTTTACTAACTACTATCTCCAAAAAAAACTGGGAAAATCTTTCTCCAGCAGAAATCTGGTTTCATTTTTCATTTTTATTTTCTTCAGGAGGTTGTGAAAATTTATTTTTGTTTTTTATTTTTTTATTTTTTTTATTTTTGAATTTCTTTACCCTGAATGAACTTTTCAATGAAACAAAAATATTCTCCTGATAAATTTTAGCAGAAACATATTTTTATTCCAGAAATCTATTTGACATTCAGGTTTCTGCTGTCAACTAAATATTTCTTCAGAAAAAAGTTTCTCCGGAAAAGAAAATGTTTGATTCCGAAGATGAAGATGAAGATGAGGAAATAGATGACACTCCTGAAATTATTCAAGAAACATATACAACAACATGGCATTCTCACAAAAATCTCAGACTTGAACATTTCAAAGTTGTCATCCGAAAAAATCAGGGAAAGAACCAAATTCCACTCAAAGATCTCGAATTTTATCAAAAAGAAATTCTCTCCCAAATTCCCCTCCATGAAATCAAAAGAAAAAAAGTCAGGGAGTTTGTCAAAGCTTCCAAATGGAAAAAAGTCAATGGCAACGATCATGAAATTTTCAATCACATCACAAATCACGATGGGAATGATTATGAGCATCTGGAAAAGTTTCTCATTGATGATTTTAAATATTTCTCACTTGAATATGATGATCTTCATCCAAATAGAAAAAAGTTTCTCAATTTCAATCAAGTTCTTTTCTTCCTTCTGAAAAAGAATGGTTTCAACCCAAATGAAGATGATTTCAAACTGCTTATTCTTCCATCAAGAAGGGCAGAACAGGAAAAAATAATCCAAACCATCTTCAAAAAATTAAATTGGAAAGAAAATGGAAGCCAGTGACCATGAAGATTGCTCCACTTGCTCAGAGGAGGAAGAAAGGAGCGAAAATGAAACCCCAACAACATCTGACGAGGAATTTATTGTCTCTGATTCGGAGATGGAGGAAGCAGAGAAAAATGAAGAAGAGGAAGACACAATTGAACTCCTCTTTGAATCATTCATCAATCTCCAAGAGGAACACAAGATTCTTAAAAATGAACTCCAAAAACAAAGTTGTCTCCTCTGGGAAATCCACCGGGAATTGAAGGAAAGAGGTGTTATTTCATAAATATGAATGTGAAACATTCATATTTTCTAAGATAGCTTTTCCACATCACTCAGCGGAACCCAAGAATTGAATTTATCAGGATATCCTTTCCATTTAACCAAGGCTTTCTTTTTCTTCTGGTCGCGGCGAATAACCTTTTCAATGCGAAAAATATCTTGGTTTGTCCCTTGAAGTTCTTGTTCATAGAAGCTTCCTTTGATCGGTTCTCCCAACAAATCAACTAAGCGGTATGTCACAGGATTTGTGTTCAAAACCTCATCGACGACAAATATCTCCTCTGTCCAGTTCGGGGTGAAACCTTTGTCGAATATCTTTCGTTTGTATTTTGATATTCTAACCCTGGCACCGACTTTGAATTTTGCTGGGTTGTGTTTAGCATAAATTAGGTCTCCGAAAAGATTAGCGAACACTTGTCTCTCATTTTTCTGTTTGCTCGCCTCTGCGGGTGACATCTTAACGCTTGAATGATAAGTGTTATTATATTGATTCACTAACCTGTCCAGTTTGTCCCAGTATATTGTATTATTGTTAGCAGAAAACATCTTAAAGAGTTTTTCCTTCATCGTCTTGTTCCAACGTTCAACCACAGATGACTTTTCTTCATTCTCTGTGGTATACAATTTTATCCCATTCTTATTCAGGAGATCCTTCATAGTTCCATTGAAAAATTCACTTCCTTTGTCTGTCCAAAGCATCTTCGGTTTTCGTTTCGCAAATATGGATCGGAAAGCATCGGCAACTGTTTGTCCTCGCTTGTCTTTCAGGGGGTGAATCCAACCGAACTTTGAGAAAACATCGATCACCATCAGGAGATATCTTATTCCTTTGTTCCACTTTGAAAATTTCCCCATCTCGACCAAATCAGCCGCCCAGATGTTGTCAATCCCATATGCAATAACTCTTCTCTTTGGAAATCTTCTCCTTATTGGCTGGTGAAGTTCATTTGCCAGATTTTGAGTCCAGCCTTCACTCAAAATCTTTTCCCGTTTTTTAGGGCACCCAAACCAAGTTTTTGTTTTGCATCAATGGTATTTCGTGCCAAAGCATGACCCCATTGTCTTTCTGCCCAGGGAATAGCATCCAATGCGGCAACCATCTTTCTGTCTGCTTTGTTTTTACATTTGCGTGGATCTGCTTCTTTTGCGCAAACTGAATAATCAACATCGTGTTGCATAGCCACTGCATCTGTTTTTCCTGTTGGTTGTTGCATAATTTCAAGAATTTTTCCAGTTTCATCGAATCTAACTTGTTTTTCCAAAGGGTTATACGGACCAGTGAAGTTATGCCCGGGAAGAGTGAATCCTTTTTTCGGTCTGGGAAGTTTTCCAATCAAGTTATGAACATCCAGTCCTCCCCCATCCAAATCTGCTCGATCTGTCTTATACTTTCTGTTTGGCCTAATCGCCGTGCTCAGTTGATTCAGCATATCGGAAGAGGTTTTGGCAAGAAATGGTTTCATCTTATCCAAAGCAAAATCCAATGCTTTTTTCTGAGTGTTTTTGTTTCGCAACAATTCACTTGCCCCATATCTCCCCATTTCAACTGTTTTCTTTCCCAACCATGGAATTGCATGAGCAAAACCAGTCAAAGCCAATTCTCCAATGCCCCCACCTTGTGAGGGCAGACTCAGTTTCCCGAGACGAACCTTGTTTTTTTAATTCCGCATGAAGCGCAATGACAAAACCACATCTTTCTCCCATTTTTTGCAGTCATATATCCGGATGGTCCAACGCAACCAGTGACTTTTTTTCTTTGACGCAATATGATTCCATTTTTAATTGAAATAATCTTTTATGAATTTCTCATTTTGCATTGTGTCAGTCAAACTGAAAGGTTGGAGAATATCATAGAAATCTTTCCCCTGCGACCATTCATGGAGGAAATAAAGACAATAATACCCACAAAGGACACTGTTTATGTTTTGATACTGACTGCTGTTCCAAATTACAGGTTTGGAACTTTTGAATTCGAGAGGATAGCCCATGCCGAAACTATCAAAATACCATAAGAACTTTTTATCATGCGATGGGACGCAACAAACCCAATGAGTCCCTGCATTTTTGAGCGAATCAAGATTGATGATGCATGGGCCGTGTTTTTTGGGCATAGCTTCATCTCTTGCAAATATTCCTTTGAAATTGGGAATCCCCAGATATTCAATCCAATTCAACAGATCAATATTTAACAGTGGTTTAATTACAAATTTGGGTCTCACAGAAGTGTCCCGAGAATTGGAATGCTGTTGAATGGGCTTTTCGATCCTAACAGAAGTCCTTTGCCCGTTTTTGATTTTTTTTTCCCCATTCCAACAGGGTTTCCCCAACTTCCAATGAATGGAGGAGGCCGTGCCCAAGGAGTTCCCAGTCTGGGGGCACCTTTTCCTTTTGGTCTGCCAACTCTGGGGCACCTTTTCCTTTTGGTCTGCCAACTCTTGGAGCTCCTTTTCCAAATAAATTCTTTACCATGTCAATAGCCAATGGGATTCCAATACTTGCTAGAATAGCACCTAATGCTCCTCCAGATTGTTTTGTGGTTGGTCTCATTACAACTTGTCCTCCTGATTGCAGGGCAATCAAAATATCCTGTTTCTGTTTATTTGTTAACAAATGTTTATTGTCAATCAGTTTCTGAATTTTATCTTGGGGGACGAGAAACCCACCAATCTGACCGCCGCTTCCGCTTATCTTTTTAACTACTTGACTTGCTCCTTCACTCGCCAAACCAGCAAGTGCTGATAATCCCAGTGTTTTAGCCAGGGTTGGTGCAAGTGTTTTGGCTAAGGGAACAATAGTAGAAAATAGACTTCCACCTTGTTTCATTACTTTTCTGATTTGTGTTTTTGTTATCTTTATCTCAACTCCATTTCCCAGAGATTTTGCTTTTGCGATTCTTTTAATTTGATTGGCTGTCAGCATCAGTTCATCATTTCCACTTGTTTGATTACTACCCAATCTCAGGGTGATAGGCATGTTTGTTCTGAATGCTCTTCCAAGCTTTTGTTTTTGCCCTTCAGACAAATTTACATTATATGGGTGATATGTTGTCATTTTTAATGATAACATATGTTTTCGCTCCGCTCCGCTCCGCTTTAGGCAATCACTAATTCATTTCCAACTTTATTGATTTTAGCTGTTTCCTCATAGAGAACCACTGCATGCACATTGAAGTTCGCAGTCGCATTAGCATTCAGCGTATATCGAAATATCAGCTGTTTGGGATCTCGTGTTGGTTTTTCAGCTTGGTAAGACAAGTCGAAATAAATGAGGCTATAAAGTGATTGAAAGTTAGCCAAATTCAACTGAGTCCCAGTGTTGAAGTCATTTTTCCTCATTGCATAAGCCATGACATCATTGAAGATTCTGACTTTTGATTCTGTGTCATAGTCAGTTTCAGGATAAAACACTCCATTTCCATACTCCAATCTGCAAGTTGACAAGGATGAGTTTGCATCTGCTGCATTCAGCTTGAAAGTATCCATCAAATATGGAGAGTCTTCTGCAGGGTCATCATTGGGTGGAGCTGTTCTTTTCAGCCAGACAAAAATATGCCTTACATTATCAATGCTCGCTGAAATCTGGAAGAACCCTGATGATTGTGCAGGAGCTGATTGTTCATATGTCTCCCTCAGATACTTCCATTGCGATTCTTTCAGGAATGAACTGACAAATTTATCATAAAGAGAATCTTTTGGAGTCAATCTTGGCACCCAAAGCAAAAATCTGTTGATAACAACTCTTCCGTCATCAGTGCCATTTGCCATATGAATTAATTCAGAATCCTGTTGAAGATTAATTTCAAATTGCAGTTGCATTGGGACCAACAGCCTGTCTTCCAGTTCTTCGAAAAAGGAGAAACGATTCAGGGGAATAATCGTGTTGACATTTTTTGCCCCTCCAGTTCCATTGTCTCGAAGAGCTTGAGTTTGCAGTCGTCTCGCTTCAAATCCTGTGTTATTCGCAGCTGTTGTTGCATTCACATCTAAATACCAGAAACTGTTCTTTGCGACTGATCTGCTGAAGTCATCTGAGTATTCCAACAGATTTTTAACAAAAGTAACTTTATGCAGATTGTCAGGTTCGTAAACAATCTTCCCTGCAGATCTGATGGTCATGTGTTTTATCAGGGAATGTGAGCCATTTATGACTGTTATCCTATCAGCAGCAGCATATCCAGCGCCGTCTGCTAATTTCTGGAGTTGAAATTGCACTTCAAAATAAGCGTTATGCCAGTCATAAAAAGCCGATCTGTCATTAACGGTAAATTTATAACCATTTTTCGTTTGATGCTGCCCATTTGCTGGGGCTCTGAGTACATCATCCAACTGGAATCTTCCTAATTCATTTCTTTGGAGATATTCATTCGATCGAAAAGCCATTTTGATAGATTATTTTAAATTCTTTGGCCACTGATCAGTCTATTCAGGATGTCAGTTGCACTTTCTCTCTGTGGTTGTTTCACAGGGAGCGAAGCAGGGAGTGATTGTGGTTTTCGTCCTCGTTTCGCAGGACTCGCAGATGGTTTTCCAATCTTCATGTTCCCCAGTTTTTTCATAATCAAATCACCTGATTTCTCCACCGCTGCTTTGCCAAGTTTTTCTCCAGCGTGAGAAATTCCTGCGTCCAATGCTTTTTTAGCAAATGGTTTCGCAACTTTCTTGAGAATTCCTTTCATGGCTGGTCCTGCCATCTTTTTCAGTGGCTTGAAGATGGAATAAAAAATGATGCCTGTTCCTTTATGCTTATAAACAAACTTCCCCAGTTTGGGATGGTAATAACGAGAAAATTCATATGCTTTCATTTTATAGTCTTTTTTTTAATATCAACGAGAATGCTGTGTCTGCCCCATTCAAGTTGACAATTCTTCTTTTCCCATCCGTGATATAGATCCGAATGGAGCTGATCGTGTTTTTATTCACAGGGCAGAATGCTATTTTTATGGGTTCACGCTCAAAACTATATGATGCCTGCAGAACAGATGTGGAAAAGGAATAGATGATATCAGTCTCTTCCCCATCCACAAGTGAGTCATTTGTCAAATCACAATGAATGTTCAACATATCAGTATCTTGACTCAAATTAGGAACTTTAGGGCCAACATTAACTTTCTCCTTCAGAATCTTTTTATCAAACCCCACAAGATCCCCGAAATTCGATTGGGTGAAATCCAGTTGATAATTTTCAGCCAGTGTTATTGTCACTCTGAAAGTTTCATTGCTGAAAGCAAGATTGATTGGAAAAACATCTTCTTTTCCATCGGATTTCACCACTGTTGCTTCCTGGATGAAATCATTTATCCCAGAATACTCCCAAACCCCAGCAGGAAACGCAATATCGGAAAATGTTTTCCCGCCATCAGAGGAAAATCTAATCAGTTGATTTTCATATTGTGGATTGATGTTATACCACGTAAAACTCATATTGATGATTCGTTTCAGCCCAACAACATATTGTTCATTCGGATCAAGAATAATTGGACGATTAAATTTTGTTGTGAAATCTGCAGGTTTGTTTTGTTTGTTCTTAACGGCGTAAGATGACAGGACGATTTCTCTTTCCATTTTATGTTTTGAAATAGTTTTTATAGATCTTCTCATGCTGGGACCTGTTAATCACTGACTCTTTCAGGAGAAGATCAAGAATGCCTACTCCAGTGTTTCTGATTGCCAGATTTGTATTCCCAGCATTGATGGAGCCAATGATAACCTCAAGTTTCTGGAGAAGATCTTTTGGGTTGGAGAAAAAACGAACAGAACCACCTTTTTTTCTTCTCAGCCCTGAACCTGTAAATGTTTCTGCTTTGTTGTCGTAAAAGGTTATGTACGCATTCAGAGCTCTTCTAAACCGGTCTATCCCTGCATGTTTTATCTCTTTTTGCTCTACCGTTATTTGCCAACTGTTGGCCAGTTTAGTCCAAAATGTTTTGTAACCGTTTAATTGAGATCGTTTGTGTCTTGCAGCGGGCAGAACGGTTTTCTCAAGATAATTTTTTTTCTTTGTTGGTGATACCTCTGGATCATTAAGCATCATATCCACTGTCTTATAATTGTCGATGTTCATTTCATTCATTAATTTATTTGCGTCCGTTTCATATTCTTGTTCATCACCCGGCGCCAGAGCATAATCAGGAGATTCATCTTCATATTCAGGTGGGGCGTCACTTTCATCGACTGCTATTTCTGCACAGGAGGGTGGCTTTGCTGGGATTTGTTTAGCTGCTTGCGGTGACACAATCTCATCATCAAACAAACCGCTAACATCCATCTCTTCAAATGGATCGACTTCGGGATAATAATCAATGTCCGTGGGTTTGGCTTTTCCAACTTTCAAGGCCTTCGGCTTTTTCCGGGGAAGTGGCATCAAATTCGACGCAATAACATCATCTAATTTTGCTGTTATGGGTTTGAACATTTTTTCAAGTCCGATTTGACTTGTTTCTTCACCCAACTTTTTCTGGGTGATGACATCGTGAACAAAGTTGATTTTTTTACCCAAAGCAGATTTGCTTTTTGCCATTTCATTCCATTTCAATAAACTCATTTTAAGTCCACAAACATGAATTTGGATGAAGAACATGATGTTAAACAAGATGTTCATCTGAATTTGTCTTCTGGGAAATAAAATAAAGATTCCAAATTATTAGGATTCGCTCCGACGAAGGGCTAGCGCTCGAAACGTCAGCTATTTGAATCTTTTTACGGTGGTCAATTTACCTTATCGACTCAGTCGATAAAACTAAATTCTCGTGTTTCATCCCCCCACCGACGCAGCACCACAGTTTCTCTAGAAACTAACCCCATTCATTTATGATTGTCATGACCCAATCACAAATTTTCGACAGCTGCATCCTTTCATGCCTGATCGAGCTTTCAGAATGTTGATCTGTGGTCCTTCAGGATCGGGGAAAACAAATGTTCTCCTGGATATGATTTTGAGATTGTTGTATTACGATAAAATTTATCTCTATGCGAAAAATCTTGACCAAGCTAAATATCAACATCTTCTGAAAACATTTCGCCCAATCAGCAAAGAAGCTGGATATGACATCATTGAAGCATCCCCGGATGAAATCATCCCAGTTTCGGAATTATCAGGAGAGAATCAAAAACTGGTTGTTTTCGATGATTTTGTTTGTGTAAAGAATCAAAAACCCCTGGTTGATTATTTTATCCAGGGCCGGCATAAGAATTGCTCTGTGATTTATCTTTCACAAAGTTGTTTCCAAACACCAAAAGATATCCGTCTGAATTGCTCACATTTTTGCATCTTTGAATTCCCCAGCAACAAAGAAATTACCGCGATCTGCAGGGAGAATAACATCACCAAAGAAGATTATCTGAAAGCAACACATGATCCGTTTTCTTTCCTCTATGTGGATAAGCCGAGGAAATTTATTGCCAAAAACTTTGATGAAAGACTTTAAAATGAGCTATTCAAATGGATTGCTTTCTGAAACAACAAGCACTTCCCGAGGGGGTCGAGATGGAAAAGATGGATTGCCAGGAGTTGGTTTTAAACTGACATCCACAGGGGATTATGATATGTCAAACAGAAAACTGGTCAATGTCGCTGAAGGAACAGGGCACAATGATGCAGTCACAAAACATCAAGTTGACACGCTTGAAACAAGTGTGGAAACCAAACTGATTCAACTGAGAGCAGATTCTTTGCAGGTTGATGGATCCTCCCATATGACTGGAGATCTGGATCTCAGGGGAAAGAAACTGATTCTTCCTGGAGAGATTGACATGGATCGAAAGTTGATCACAAATCTGGATACTGATGAATCAAATGATCTTTCCGCGGTGAATATGATCACTTTGAAGAAGTTCCACCCAAATGCTCCAGCACATACTCATGAAGTGACGAAGAACATCGATTTAAAAGAACTTTTCAATGTTGTCAAATCAAAGCAACAAACTTATGCTGATTTATCGGCGAACTATAACAATCTGATGTCGTATAATGATGCAAAGAATGTCTTTCTCAGTCGGAAAGAAACATTCCCAATGGAAACAAGTCTTGATATGGGAAACCAATTTGTTTATAACGTGAAAGATCCAACAGCAATCGACCAAACAACCAACAAAAAATATGTGGACACGGCAGTCTCCGAGCTGGTGGGGCAGATAGCCAACACGGCAGCTAATAAGCTTTCTTTGTCAGGTGGAACAATGACTGGGCAACTTGATATGGGATCGGAGAAAATCATTGGTCTTCCCGATCCAAAAACATCCAATGAAGCAACATCAAAACAATATGTTGATACACAGCTAAATGAGAAGACAGTAGCTCTGGCAGTGGAACTAATAAAAACAGAGGCTGACCTTAAAAAATATGTCAATGAATCACATATATCTTCAACCTCCCACTTGAAGGATGAATTCCGGTATTTGATGGAGGATGTGGATGAATCCAGCTCTGAACATAATATGACAGTGACTGGAATAACTGATTTTGCAAGTTCTCCGCATCATTTCAATAAGAAGGCGTATGATTTGAAAATAACAAAAGATGTTTTCAATGAATACTCTGGGCGACTTGGATTTAACATGCTGAAGCTTCCAGAAGGGGAATATACGATTTGCATTGAATTCTTCCCCGCTTCCATGACGGGTGTGAGCGTTGACGTGGTTTCCACGAGCTTGAATATCAATCAACAATCAACGAAGAAGTTTTCCAACTATTCTCGATCAATCATTCACATGCATAAATGGCAGATTTCTCCACCGGAATATATTTATCTGGATCTGAAATGGCAAGGAACACCATCATCAGCTGTTCAAGGCCCAGCAAATCTGATTATTTATGGCGTCAAAGGTTCTCAATCAGATGTGCCAAGTTCTGTTTATGATGCTCCTTTCGTTTTTGAGAGTGGGAAGATGGTCATGGAAACTGATTTGGATAGGAATGGCCATCAAATTCTCAATTCAAATTTAAGCAATAACTTTATGCTGATTGGAAGATATAAACAATCAGGAAACGCCGTAAATATACTTTTCGATAATATTTTCACTGATATAGTCATCCCAATCAGATGTAAATTAATCACAGCGTTTGCTCAAATTATATCAAAAACATCTTCTTTTCCACAACTAACTTTAGTCATCCTAACTAAAGAACGGCAAAGTGGAACTCGTTTTAGTAGTGATAATAGAATTCAAACATTCACGTTTTCAACTGTTGTTTACAAAGCAGGAGAGTTATTTTCAGCAAGAATAGATGATCGAACAGTAACTATTGGGGCTGGCCAAATCACATTTCTTTTTGAAAAAGCCTAAAAAATGAAAGAAGACATTTTTAATTTCAACCACATCTCCCCTGACATAACAGAAGAAAAACTGGAAGAGATCAAGCAATTCTTCCGATTCTATCACAAAAGATTTTGGTGTTTGAAAAGAGCTCACAAACATTTCAAAAAGATGAATTTGTTTGTGAATTTGACATCTTCCGCTCTTGTTGCGATTGGCGCAATTGCTGGAGGAGTGACAATGAATCCCATCGTTTTGGGAGTGATTTCAGGTGCAGGATTAGTCGTCAAAACAGGGAATGAAATGAAGAAATATGGAAACAAAATTGAAATGACAAAGTTCGCGTTCACAACTTATGAGAAAACATTGGCTGATTTACGTTTTGCTTTGAGAAGTGGAAAATTTGATCGAAATGAATTTCTTCCAGCAATGGTAGCAGTTGATGGGATTGTGATTGATTTGGGATTGGATTTGGAAAAGTTTGAGAGAAAATATGAAAAACACTTGGAATAATTTTTTCATTTCTGGGAAATGAAAAACTCAGTTCTTGATGAATGTAGTTCGTGTCCACAATTCAGGCGCTGAAGTGCATGATTTTTGCGGATGAAAAGTCCATTGCCCTCTTGAGAGATTCTCCTTATACTCTTCCAAATCAGGATAAGATTTATAACCATGTTTGTCAAACCATTTTTGAACATCCCAATAATCTTTCGCGCGAAACCACACACCTGAACGCATATTACAAATCACGATTTGATCATTTTTTCCTGCTGGTATGTCTGCAAATTCATGAGCTGAAGTGAACCCTTTGAAGTTTTCTAGCACTTTATCCCAAATAGAATCAGAAAAAACATAATTCTCATCTAGTGGTTGGGGAACGGGTTTGGGAGGAAGAGATGGTGGTGTTGGTTTCTCAACTTTTTCCACCTTGAATTTTTCTCCATCACTTCTTCGTGTGAAACTGTTTCTCCCACTTTTCAACGCATTGCGAATGGTTCCTGAATCAATTCCTAGTTCCTTTGTAGCTGCTGAAACACTGGGAAAAATAGTTGTTGTTGAAGATGATGAAATGCGAATGGAAATGGACTGAATCTTCTTTGGAGTTGGTGTTTCATCTTCCAACCAGGGATTAGTCAACGGCCCTTTTTCAAAGGTTCTTGACAGGAATAATTTCTTCCCATCTTTCTTAACAAAACGTTTTTCAACATAACGATTGAACGCGGCATAGATTGCTTGGCGAGTTACTCCAATCCACTGAGCCATCTCAGCCATTGTTTCAAAAGTTTGCAAAGGTGGTTCTTCGGGAGAATTATGAACTGCCAATCGATCTTGAGTTTGATTCGCAACCCGGACTTCTCTGCCTTGGAAAGTAAAATCATTCCTCCCTTCATTGATTGCTTTGTTGAGAGTTTTTGGAGTGAGCTTCATAAATCTTGCAAGAGCCGCCTGTGAAGCAAATCTTGGACTGAGACGTTGTTTTGAAAACGCATCTATCAAAACCCACATTTTGATAGATGTCAAAAAAGAAAAAGAAAACCACAAAAATGTTCTCAAAGTTTTCTGGAGAAGATTTTGTGAAATGATTTTCTGGAGAAGATTTCCAAATGGATTTTATGTAATGATTTTCTGGAGAAGATTTTCATTCCACATTTGGGATTTTGTCAAATGATTTATTCCACATTTGAGATTTTGTCAATCTTTTTCCCACCAAAAAGTTTTCTAACCCACACATTGGCAAATAATAAAAAGATGTTTCTGCTAAAATTTATCAGGAGAATATTTTGTTTTATTGAAAAGTTCATTCAGGGTAAAGAAATTCAAAAATAAAAAAAATAAAAAAATAAAAAACAAAAAATTAATTTTCACAACCTCCTGAAGAAAATAAAAATGAAAAAAGATGTTTCTGCCAAAATTTATCAGGAGAATATTTTGTGATGTTTCTGCTAAAATTTATCAGGACTGGGAAGCAATGGCGGAGTAAGTCGCGTCCTCGTGCCGTCCGCTATATTTTTCTGCTCAACCGGGTGGTTAATGGCAGAGTTGCTGAAAAAATACCTTGAAAAGAAAAGAAACGAGCGCCCCTCTTCAGACGAATCGAGCAATTCGCCAGAAGCAAAGAAAGTGAGGTGCGGAGACGAAAACTTTCCCGAAGAAGTCGAAGAGAACGAGACCGATGACGAAATCTTCACGGGTTTGAACATGGCTGAAGGTCTACAAAAAGTGTTGGAGGATATAAACCGAAAGCTGGAGAAGCTAGATGCCATCCAGACGACTGTGAACAACGTCCAGACTTCCCTCCAAAGATTGGAAGAAAGAATACAAGAACTGGAATCCTCACAAACAACAACCAGCGGCGACATCAAGAACCTAAAAGAAAGCTTCAAGAATGCTGAAACGCAACGACACGAGTTGCAGACGAAAAACGATGAATTGCAGGCTAAGATAGACGAAGTAGAGAATAAGAACCTGTACTTAGAGGCGTACTCAAGGCGTGAGAATATAATATTTGAGAATATTACACAAGAAACAGACAAAGAAGACACTGAATCAGTTCTTCGCAATTTTCTCAGTGTGGATCTCGGCTACAAAGATGCGCACTCCGTCGAGATACAAAGAGTTCATCGCCTTGGAAAGAGAAAAGTAGAAAAGCCCAGACAAATCATCGCGAGGTTTCTTCGCTATAAAAACTGCGAAGATATATTATCACTAGGCTCTCGTCTGCGGGACACCCCATATAAAATGTACCAAGATTTACCATACGAAATTGTGCAGAGAAGAAGAAAGCAGATGGATATTTTTAAAGAGGCGCGAAAAAACAACATCCCGGCATCGTTTAGCAAAGCGCAGCCGGACAAACTATTCATCAAAGGTAAACTTTGGCCAGTTGGAAAGCCTCTTACTAACCCTCTCGAAATACCAGGATAGACGGTTTGACTTTGCTTTTTTGCTTTAGATCATGATATTATTCCTAATATAAACTAAGACCATGTTAATTCGCTTTCAACCGCCTAGCCACCCGTAATTATTTACTACTAGGTAATTATTTGGTCGGTCGGAACAGGCCATCGTAAAGGATGAGACTGCGGTTAATTTTAACCGTTTGTATTTTTGGGGGTTATCCTAGCTTCCCTTTCATGTCCCTGGTAACGATTTCTTATTCATTTTTGTGTATGTGTGTATGCTTTGTTTGGTTTCTATGTTTTGGTAGCTTAACTGTTTGTCCTGTTAGCAAATGCCAAATGCAAATTATTACCATATTATTTGGCGATTGTGGAGCTTTGTCACCAGGTCATACAGGTTTTTTTCTGCAAAAATGCCCAAGAGAATACCTATGGCTTTGAGAATAGCGTCACTAAATGTCAGGGGATTGAGAGACAAAGGTAAACGAAGAGAGGTGTTTAATTGGCTCCGCACAAAAAAGTTTTCAATATATTTACTACAGGAGGTCCACTGTACCGAAAACACTAATCATATATGGTCTGCAGAATGGGGCTACCAAACAATCTTCAGTACGTATAAGAGCAATAAAGCCGGGGTATGCATACTGTTTAATAACAACTTTGACTTTCAAATCGAAAAGGCTTTCGTTGACCCGCAAGGCCGCTTCATTGTTTGCGACATTCAAACAAATGGGATGAGTCTAACCTTAGCTAACATATACGCTCCTAACGACGATAACCCAGCTTTCTTTCTAGATTTCTTTGACCATCTTACAGATTTTAAATGCGAGGATATAATCATAGGTGGCGATTATAATCTGGTACTTGACTTAGAGAAAGATAAGAAAGGCGGCCTTGCCAAAACTCACCAAAATAGTGTTAAAATCGTTGAAGAATTTTGTGAAAAATTAGACTTGGTAGATGTTTGGAGGGTCCTACACCAAGAAACCAGTAGATTTACGTGGAGACAGCACCATCCAAAAGTTCACTGTAGACTCGACTTTTTTTTAATAAGCCAAAGCACGGTTAATATCACGACATTTACAGATATTGTCCCAGGCTACAAATCGGATCACTCAATGATCACGTTAGGTTTGTCACTACATTCAAATCCACGCGGACCTGGCTTCTGGAAACTTAACACGTCTTTTTTAACAGAATTAGATTATGTAAACCAAATTAAAACGACAATTCAGGAAACACGCGATGAATATAAAAATGACAAATCAGTAAACCCTGTACTTTTATGGGAAATGATAAAGTTAAAAGTGCGAGAGAAATCGCTCCGCTACTCCAAGAATAAAACAAAGCAAACAAGACACCGGGAAATAGATTTGGAACAGTCAATTGCCAGATTAGAAGCGGAACTTGAAAACCAAAACACTGACGACTCGCATCTCTTACACTTGGAGGAACAATTGAACGAACATAAACTTGAACTCGAAAGGATAATCGAACTTCGCACTAAAGGTGCAATTTTGAGATCTAAGACTAAATGGTATAATGAAGGTGAGAAAAATACCAAGTATTTTTTAAATTTAGAAAAGCGGCATTATAAGCAAGGGACAATAAGACAAATTAAAACAAAAAACGGCGAATTTGTCACTGCAAACGAAAAAATTTTAAATGAATGTGAGGATTTTTATAAAAATCTTTATTCATCCAAAAATAAAACAAACGACCAAAATGATATAAACTTTTGCTTTGAGCGCGAAGACGAAAGAAATATTTATGAAGAGGATCTGACTGCGTGCGAAGGTGAGTTAACCGAAAAAGAGTGTTTAGAGGCCCTAAAAGATATGGAATCAGAAAAGACTCCTGGGACCGACGGCTTACCAGCCGAGTTCTACAAAGTGTTTTGGAATGACATTTCGACTTCTCTTATCTGCGCACTGAACCATGCCTATAAAACTGGACTACTTTCAACAACCCAGAGAAGAGGAATTATCAAACTCATCCCTAAGAAAGACGCGGAACCATTTTTTGTCAAAAACTGGAGACCTCTAACCCTTCTTAACTGTGACTACAAAATAGCGGCGAAATCAATTGCTAATCGCTTAAAACCTCTTCTGCCCAATCTTATCAATCATGACCAGACTGGTTTTTTAAAAGGTAGATTTATTGGCGAAAATATCCGTCTTATTGATAGTGTCATTTGCTATGCCAAAGAGAAAAATATTCCAGGGCTATTATTATTTCTAGACTTTGAAAAAGCGTTTGACACAATAGAATGGGCTTTTATAAGGAAAACATTTCACTATTTTGGTTTTGGCAGTAGCATTTTGAAGTGGCTAAACCTTTTTTACAACCGTCCAGAAAGCTGTGTTTTAAATAATGGGTGGGCAAGTAATTTTTTTGAACTTCAAAGAGGGGTAAGGCAGGGATGCCCTCTCTCACCTTACTTGTTTGTTTTATCAGCTGAAATATTAGCGAAAAAAATCCGTGAAAATAAAAATATTAAAGGTATTTTTGTAAATAGCAAAGAAATCAAGCTAAGTCAGTACGCAGATGATACAACGCTTATACTAGATGGAACACAGGAATCTCTAATAGCTTCCTTAAAAACACTAGATGATTTCTATGAAATTTCTGGCTTAAAACTTAACGACAAGAAAACAGAAGCCTTTTGGATTGGAGCAAGTTGTGGTAACGCTGAAGTATCTATACCTGGTAAAAACTTTAAATGGCCCAAAGATAAAGTTAAAGCTTTAGGAGTTTGGTTTTCAATTGACCCAGAAGTAACAGCATCTCTAAACTATAGCGAAAAACTAGATAAGGTTCGAAATGTTTTAAGTTGCTGGAAATATCGCAGACTTACCTTAATTGGGAAAATAACAGTTCTAAAGAATTTAGTTGCTTCACAACTCGTCTATGTACTCTCTCCTTTACATTCAAATGCAAAAGTTATCAAGGAAGTAAACAAATTATTTTATGAATTTCTCTGGAATGGAAAAGGAGATAAAATCAAACGCCATATAATTGTTAATGATTATTCCAATGGGGGACTTAAAATGATAGATATACAATCCTTTAACAAATCTCTAAAAGCTACATGGATCAAAAAATACCTGGACAAAGAAAACCAGGGAAAATGGAAATATTTCTTTGATCTTGAACTTGAAAGACACGGAGGAACCATAGTTTTTGAAGGCAACTTAAACAGGAATGACACTGTCGAGAATCTCAAGCTAAAGAGTCCTTTCATAAACGAGATACTGTCAATCTGGTCGGAAGTTAATTTCGAGGAACATATAACGTCCGAGAAACAATTTCTTGAACAATCTCTATGGTACAACTCACTTGTAAGAATTGGTAGCCGTCCTATCTTCTATCGAGAATGGTTTGAAAGTGGTATTACGAAAGTGAAACATTTGAAAGACGGCTCCAATAACTTTTTATCATTAGCTCAATTACAGTACAAATACAACCTTAACGTCTGCCCATTGAAATACAACGGACTTTTGTCAGCTCTGAAATCCCTTTGGAACACGGGTAAAAACAACTGTGTTAATATAGACAATAGTAACTATGAAAACTTCGCGGCAAAATTAGCTAAATGCCATCGTGCAAGTAAACTCGTTTATACTAAGCTACTCTCCACAAAGATTATGTCTCCAATCCGTAACCATGAGAAATGGCTCGGGGATTGCAACTTGAATTCTATGGACTTAATTAACTGGCCAGAAGCTTACCAACTTGCCGCTAAATACACTAAAAGTGCCAGAATCCTTGAATTTCAATACAAACTGTTACATAGACGAATAGCAACCAATGACTTTCTTGCAAAAATTGGAATTGAAGAAAACCCAAATTGCTCTTTTTGTACTGAGGAGCCTGAGAAATTACTTCATCTCTTTTGGTCTTGTCCCAATGTGGCCTCCTTCTGGCATAATTTAACTGCAATTCTGACTTTACATAATATTACTCCAGAACATCATACAATAGATATGCTTGTCGCGCTTGGTTTAAAGCCAGACTCGTCCAAAAATCATCCACAGATCAATTTTTGCTGCCTTTTAGCAAGAAATTATATATGGATTAGTAAAAGAAAAAGAATTGTGCCTAATGTAAAAGGTTTTCAGCATTATCTTAAATCGATTTATGACATTGAGATTAACTCAGGAAGCACGTGCGCTCTACCATCAAAGTGGAAATTTTTGAGTACAGTATTAAAGTAAATTATTCTCTTCTACTATATACATGTTTATACCTCAATTCTCTGTACATATCCCCCTGCCTGACCGATGTACAACTGCTCCACATTTTTATTGTAAGTAAGTAATGTAGATGTATTGTAAGTAAGTTATATAGATGTATTATAAGTACGTAACGTACATGTATCGTAAGTTTAGCACTTGATGTAGATGTATTGTAAGAAAAAAAAAAAAAAAATTTATCAGGAGAATATTTTGTTTCATTGAAAAGTTCATTCAGGGTAAAGAAATTCAAAAAATAAAAAAAAAATAAAAATAAAACAAAAATAAATTTTTCACAGCCTCCTGAAGAAAATAAAAATGAAAAAAGATGTTTCTGCCCACTTTAACTTAAACTTCCAAACCATCATAAATGATTTCACATCTGAGATGTCAAATCAAACTTCATTTTCATCTTCATCTTCATCCCTGTCCTCATATTCATCAAAAACTGAGGCAGTTTGAACCATTTCCTCCACTAAAACTTCATCCACAATTGCTGTGATAGATTTAACATTTCCGCAGAAAAGATGTTTGATGGAAAAGACAACTTGCCCAAAAAGTGGCATGCCAATCAGTTCTTTTTGTTTCAGAATGGGTTTTTTCTTCTTCTTCCCATCAACCAACTCCCAAAAACGACAAGAGAAATCTGTTTTGGGGATTTTGGAGGGATAAATCTTGGCAAAAATCTTTTCTTGCTCAGATTTATCAACTTTCAAGAGAGTGAAATCTTCCGCGTGAAACTTAGCAAAAGACGGAGCAAGTTTTTTCACTTCTTCCCGTTTTTTCACTGCAGCTGAGCGAAGATGAGCTTCCAGTTTGTGGAAAAAGGGGATGTTTTCTTCAGGGAGATTGATACCCAGTGAAAAAGAATCTCCTTCATGAGCAAAGATTTTAAACTTTGTTTGGAGTTTCAGTTGAAGTTTTTGGTCATTGAGAGAACATGGGAGAAGACAATATGAAATCTTTCCAGAGGTTCGTTTTTGAGGTTCTTGGAGAGTGATATCGGGGATGGAAATTTTTTCGGGATTCATTTTCTTGAGTGAAGAAAAAAAATCATTTCCAAATCCATTTTTCAACAAACTTTCTGTCTTCTTCAGTTTTCATTGGAAGAAATCCTGTCGCCATATCCACAGCTTTCTGGAAGTTGATTTCATGTTCAACTCCAATTCTCCATCTGGTTTCTTCATCTGTTTTGTGAAACTTTGATTCATTTCCAATTTGCATGAGTTTTTTTCTTTTCATTTTTTGTTCATTGAACAAAAAATTCAGAACATGGCTTGACCTAATTTTCTGGTGTTTTCCATAACAATTTGAATGTTTAGAGGGTATCTACAATTTTTTCTTTCATTACGAGAACGAAGAATTTTTTCACACATAGCTTGCTCTTGCATGAGACTGATAAATTCTTCCAGTCTGGGAGATTTCCAAGTGACTTCATGAGATTTTTCATCTGAATCCAGAAAATGTTTTTTTTTCTTGCAAAGTTGATTGAAAAAAACTGTTCTGGACAAGCCAAATCGTATCAGAATTTCCTCTGCAGTGAAAAAATCTTCTCCATCGATCTGGATAAATGGCGAGTCATCTTCCTTCCGAATCCAAAAAATTTTTTTATCAGCTCGTCGGAAATATTTGATGTTGTGTGATTTTAAAACTCTCAAAATCGTTTTTGAGGGAAGACCAGTTTGTTCCTGGGCTTCTTTGAATGGGAAAAAAGTTTGCTTTTCTTTTCCTTGCTCTTGGATTGAAAACTTCATTTTTAAATAGGGAAAAAATCTTTTTACCCCATTTAAAATGGCAACTTTGAATGCATTGAAATCATTTGCGAGATCATCCGGATTGAAAGGTTGGTCTAGATTGAGGAGAGATGATTTAGTGAACTTTTTAATTGAAAATCTTTGGACTGGAGGTGGGAAAGATCAACCCAAAATGAATAAAGCAGCTCGTTTGAAAATTTGGCAACACAAAAAAGCCAACCCCCTAGATGAGGAAAATAAACAACTTGATGTGCCTATTTTGATTCCGGAGAAAAGAAAAGTTCTTCCCAAAATCATTCCCAAAGTCATTTCAAAACAAACAAAAAATATTTCAAACTGGGCAGATTGGTTGGAAGATGTGGATGATGTGGAAATTAGACAAAAATCAACTCCTGCAGTTGAAAAATTGAAAAGACAGATTGCTGCATTGTGGCAACACAAATTTGTTGTTGAAGAAGGAAAATCTGCTTTAAAAGGATTTGCCAAACAATTCGTCATTCAAGGAGATGATACCCCAACTCCACAAGATTTTCTCCGAAAAGTGAAAGGTGAAGTTGTTGAGTTGATAAAGCAAAATCGGCAAACCAAGATAAAGTGTGTTCTGACTTCTCTGTTGGTGAAACCAGATTTGAGTGACGATGGCATGATTGAAGAAACACCATTCTCCCATTCCCGCATGAAAAGAAATCTGGAAGGAAATGATGCTGGTGAGTTGTTTGATGAAATGGCTGGAGAAATGTTGATCAATCTTGAAAACTTCAATCAAAGAGGGTCCAACTGGGTGTTTGAAAAAGTGGTTGAATTATCCTTGCACGTCGTTCGCTGGACGCCACTGGGAGGATCGTCTTGGATTCCTCTTCCAACTGAAATCGCTAAAAAGAACGCTGTCATCAACATGAAAAACACAGATGAAATGTGTTTTAAATGGTGCGTTGCAAGAGCAATGAACTGGGTGGTGCAGAATCCTGAAAGAATCACATGTTTGCTGAGACAACAAGCTGAAAAGTTTGATTGGAGTGGCATTTCATTTCCAACCACTCTGGAAGATATTGTGAAGTTTGAAAGAGAAAATGATATTTCAATCAATGTTTTTGGTTGGGATAGAAAACTTTTTATCCTGAAAGCAACAGATGAAGAAAAAGTAAACCACATCGATCTGTTGTTTCTGAAAAAAGAATTCAAAACTCATTTCTGCATTGTTAAAAACTTTTCCAGATTGGCAGCTTCACAAGTTTCAAAAACAAAACGAAAAAGGGTTTTCTGCAAAAGATGTCTCAATTCATTTCCCAGTGAAGAAAGTTTGGGGAAACACAAAACCAACTGCGGTGAATTTGAAGCAACAAATATTGTTATGCCGGAAGGAGAAACATGTTCTTTCCGAAACTTTTCTAAGATGATTCATGTTCCAGTTGTGGGTTATGCAGATTTTGAATCGATTTTGAAACCAGTGGAAGATGCTGGAAGAATGAAACAAACGCAGAAAATACAAGAGCATCTTCCCTGTGGGTTTGCTTTTCATCTTGTTTCTCCTTTTCTGGAAATGGAACCTGTTTTGAAACGAGCAGGAAATGAAAAGGAATCAGCTGAACTCCCAAAAGAATTCATCAGACAACTCATTGCAGAAGTGAAACAAGCTCAGTTGAAACTGAAAGCAAAACCTATGACTCCGCTCACTCCAGAAGAATGGAAGATTTTCAACGCAACTTCGATTTGTTGGCTGTGTCGGGGTGAATTTGAAAGAGAGGGAGAAAAGTTGAAAGTGCGAGATCACTGCCACTTCACAGGAAAATTCAGAGGAGCGGCTCACCGTTCTTGCAACAGAATGTTTCAGAAACCAAAATTCACTCCAGTGTTTTTCCACAATCTGGCAAACTATGACTCACATCTTTTTGTGCGAGCTTTGGGTTTGGTGGATGAAATTCTGGAGATTCAATGTATTCCCAACAACGAAGAGAAATATATTTCTTTTTCCCTGAAGTTTGAGTTGAAAAGGGAAAAAACTCAGGATGGGAAAGAAAGAATTGTGAAACATGAAATTCGTTTTCTTGATTCTTTCAAGTTCATGGCTTCATCTTTGGATAGTCTGGTTAAGAATCTGCCAAAAACAGATTTGAAAGAAACCGCTCGATTCTTTCAGGGAGATAAGTTTAACTTGATGACGCGAAAAGGAGTTTATCCCTATGAGTTCATGGATTCATTTGATAAATTCTCCAAAAAACTTCCTGCGAAAAAAGTCTTCTTTTCCAAATTGAATAACGCTGGGATCACCATAAAAGATTTTCAACATGCAAAACGTGTCTGGTATAGATGGGGGATACGAAACATGGGGGAGTTCCACGATCTTTATTTGAAAACAGATGTGTTGTTGCTTGCTGATGTTGTTGAAAGTTTCAGAAAACTTTGCGAAGAAAACTATGGATTGGATCCTGCCCAGTTTTTCACAACCCCTGGAATGGCGTGGAATGCCATCTTGAAAATGACAGGAGTGGAATTGGAGTTGTTGAATGATGTTGACATGTTGTTGATGATTGAAAGAGGAATGAGAGGAGGAAATTCCAATGCGTTCAAAAGGCATGCAAAAGCAAACAATTGATTCATGAAAGATTTTAACGAAAAGCAGCCGTCAAAGTTTCTGGTTTATCTGGACGCAAACAATCTTTATGGTTGGGCAATGTCAAAGCCTCTTCCAGTGGGAAAGTTCAAATGGATGGATGATGTGTCGAAATGGAGGGCGTTTGTTGATGGAGAAAATGTGGGATGCATTCTGGAAGTTGATTTGGAATATCCTGAAGAGTTGCATGATGACCACAATGATTTTCCTTTGGCCTCAGAAAGTCTCAAACTGGGTGGAGTGGAGAAGTTGACTCAAAATCTGAGGGACAAAGAAAAGATGGTCGTGCATGGGGAAAATCTGAAACTCTTTCTTTCCCTGGGAATGAAACTGAAAAAGATTTGGAGAGGAATTTCATTTCGAGAAGAAGCTTTCATGAAATCTTATATTGACACAAACACAAAGTTGAGAGCAAATGGGAAAAATGATTTTGAAAAAGATTTCTTCAAGTTGATGAACAATTCAGTGTTTGGGAAGACAATGGAGAATGTGCGAAAAAGAGTTTCCATTGAACTGGTAAAAGATGTTGAAAGAGCTGAAAAGTTCATCAATAAACCAAACTTTGCTGATGTACAGATTTTCGATGAATTCTTGATTGGAATCAAGATGAGAAAGACAAAAATCCGCATGAACAAACCAGTTTTTGTTGGGATGTCAATTCTCGATCTTTCCAAAACTCTGATGATCGATTTCCACTTCAACTATGCGAAGAAAAAGTGGAAAGATTTACAGGTCCTTTATACAGACACAGATTCTTTGGTCTATGAGATTGGGACAGAAGATTTCTTTGCAGACATTGCAGATGATGTTCCAAAATGGTTTGACACAAATGACTTTTCCGAAAAACATCCTGCTGTGAAGAATGGGTTGCCTATTATGAAAGAAAACAAAAAAAAGATTGGGTTGATGAAAGATGAATGCAAAGGAGAAATCATAACAGAATTTGTTGCATTGAGACCAAAACTTTATGCTTTCCTGTGGGAAAAAGGGAAAAAGAGAAAAGAAGAAGAATTCAAGAAAGTTAAAGGAGTGAAGAAATGTGTTAAAAACCAACTGCGATTTGGCAACTTTATGGAATGTATAAAGACGTGGGTGATTGCCAATGAAAAAGATAAAAAGAGTGAAGTAAAGAAAGGGAGGAAGAAAGGGAGGAAGAAAGATGAAAACAAAAACCAAAATGTGCTTCGCAGAAAACAAAATGTTTTTCGTAGCAGGGAACACCATCTTTTCACAGAAAGAATGGATAAGATTGCGTTGTCTGCAAATGACGATAAAAGAGTGATTCAGGAAAATAGAATTGACACGCTTGCTTTAGGACATTGGAGGTTGAAACAAAATTCACCCCCACAGAAACCTATTTAACAACCAGATTCTAGTTGACAAATAGATTTCTGTTGAAAAAAAGATTCTCCCAGTTTTTGTGAAAAAATCTGGAGAAGATTCTTGAAATGAAAAATGGATTTTCATTTTTCATTTTGTTATTTTTCTCCAGATAGATTCTGGAGAAAAAATCATTTTCTTCCAGCAGAAACCTGAATGTCAAATAGATTTCTGGAATAAAAAGATGTTTCTGCTAAAATTTATCAGGAGAATATTTTTGTTTCATTGAAAAGTTCATTCAGGGTAAAGAAATTCAAAAATAAAAAAAATAAAAAAATAAAAAACAAAAATAAATTTTCACAACCTCCTGAAGAAAATAAAAATGAAAAATGAAATAACCAGATTTCTGCTGGAGAAAGATTTTCCCAGTTTTTTTTGGAGATAGTAGTTAGTAAAAGGCGGCGGCCGGTGGACATCCGAAGGCCCTTATTTCGAATGTAGTTGAACTTATGTACTTATGGGATAGTTGGATTATGTTATAATTGGGTAGAAATATGAAGTGGCTGTTTTACAATCAAGATAATATGTTTCTGATAAATTGCAACAGTAGGTGGCATTCGGAAAATGTGGGAGATTTTGGGAGAAAATAAGAAGCAAGGACCTGACATATTGTTTTTGAGTACTGTACAATTCGTACATAACGATAACAAGTGGTGCATTTGCTTTCTATTTATGGGTAAGTTAACGTAAGCTTTTTTACGTTGAAACTAAGGGGCCGAGGATGCACCGGCCGCCGCCTTTTACTAACTACTTACAAAGCGCATGCAGAGCGAAACACGAATCCTCTATATTTGTCATCTTTTGGTTGTCGAATATATTTTCCAGACGCTTTTATTCGCGTTATTTCGGTGTTTAACTCGCAAGGACATCTGATCACGTTTGGTCTCGCGCGAACAGCTAACCTCCCACGCATACATTTTTTATGTCTGCGTGGAAGCTAGCGAAGAGTTAGCCAGCAACACAAGTAAACTCACAAAATTAATAATTTTCTGTAAAATAGTTTATTGTTCAATGTGTAAAATTTGCGTCGTTCGCTCTTAAAATATACATGTACATAATCGAAAAAAGACTGAATTCGGCACAACACTGACCAAGTTCGCCGATTACATTGAACGGAAAGGAAGAACAACAATAAGAACCTATGTGAAATATAATCTTTTACATCAAGTTTTCGAAACAAATGTTTGAAGATCAGAATGCAGGACCACGTTTAAATGTGTTCCATTTGGTGGCTCGTTTCGCTCGGCAGTGGCTGTAAAGAACGAGAAATGCATCTTGGCGAAATGTACGTTGTACAGTGTTTCACAATAGTCGGAACCGAAAGGAAATCAGTATTTATCGTTCCTCATTTTACAAGACGGCAACAAGTTCGTTTATAGACAGACGTTTGGTCGGATTGTCACAAACAGTTTTCTAGCCACTTTTAGAGATGGTGTAGTTGCCGTTAGAAGTAGGTCTAGAATAGCCACTGAAATTTTTCGCAAGGAAAAAATTAGCGATTTAACAGTTTGCCTCTCATTTCCGGTCATAATTTCTGGGGCTAGTGTGGGTAGCGCTTCTTGTAAGCGTCTTGGCTGGAGATAGTGAAATATATACACGTTATGGCAAATATATACAGAGAAAACGGGAAAATATTTTCGGTTCTAGCACAAGAAGACAAATACATGTAAGACAAATATCTCAAATATAGCCCTTGAATTGGTGGAGGGCAATACCTACGAGGAATAAAACAATGGTTCGTCCATTTCATAATGAGAGCTCTATTGTCGTATGTGTTAGTGGGTTATTATTACTGTGAACCTTCGAGGTGCCTTCCGGAAAATCTTTCGCACGCGCGCTATTTTAATTTGAAATCCCACGAAACAAAACATCACTATAAAGCTAATAAATTGTAGATTCCAGAAATAACAATTACTTTAACAATTAAACGCAAAACTGACGGTGTTTGCTTCACTGAATTGCCAGCCTCCGTGTTAGCGCGAACATCAGAACAAATTAATCTCTCAATCAAGATTTAATGGGCTTAATCACACACTTTTTCGATATTTTCATTGGTTCCCGAGTAAATCCACTTTAAAGTTGTACAAGAGAAAATTGTTCTGCGCGCGTCACACTGTGGGCTCCACGAGAAAAGTATTTGGAGTTTCGTAAAAGCCCCGCACACTTTGGTTCATTAATATCCAATAAAGGCATACTGGCCAAGTTTCGAACATGGCCCATTCTCGCAAAAACAAACCTCCAGTTTTAACCCTCGAAAGATTATCACAGTTTTCGCACCTCATTAAAGCGGCAGCAGTGTATGTGAATTCGGTCAATCGCCGATTAGCGGAGTTATTCAAAGAATAAAAAATCATGGGCAAAACAGCAAAGTTTCGCGCAACTGCAAACCCAAATGAGCGGAAAGTACGACAACGCAACAGAATTTTCGTGGAAACAATTGTAACAAAGCGTAGACGACCGTGTGAAACATGGAAAACCGCCGCGGAGAATACGCTATCGTGCTATAACAGAATACGCTATAACGATGCCGAATGCGCTCCGGATTATGTAAAGAAAATCAGTCTACAAATGACATATAATGCGAGATCCCGAATAACGTTTGGTGGAAAAAGTACAAGAGGGCGCTGCACTCCGGAATTGGGTTATCGGATTATCACACCTGTAGCTACTTGATATAAAACGCACTGCGACTTTCATCCTTCCATTTAAACACAACTGCACTGCTAAGGCACAGAAACGAAAAACACGCCGGTATCACATCGATTACATCATTGCCGTTTTACAATGGTGCAGAAATGATACTCCAACACTCAAGAAATAGCTAGGCGTGGACACTCTCAAATATTTGCCTGCATCCAAAAACTCCTGGTAAGTATAATAATCGAATTTTTTTTTCAATCCCATGATTAACTTGCGATTAAGCCCTCCCTTACGGTACGAGCGGGTAAAAAAATGTAGAATGGAACGAACGTTGGTACTCTTAACGCACGAACGCAAGGGGTACGGGGAGGGTAGCAGAAAACAAATTTCGCCCTCCGCGGTCTTGCGTCAAAGGTATCTCAAAATTAATCATAGTTAAACAACGGACTGGAAAGAGACTTGCATCGTGTTGTCACTTCTATCATTGCACTTCCCGCATTTTATTCATTGTAAACTTGGGCTGCCTGTGGTCTTTTCTCTAATTTTATTTTTTTGTTCTCAGTATGATGGTGTCGCGTTGAAATGTACGGTGTGGCCGAGAAAAAGTTACAATTATGCTGGCATACATACTGAGCACCTTCTTCAACAGCGCCAGGAAAAAGAGACACAAACGACCACTTCCCCCCCCTCCCCTCCCCTCCCCATCGAGGGAGGCACCAAATATTTTCAGTATAGAGACCAACACGTGTCTGATATTGTTACGGCACTGGATCAGCGAAGCGAGAAAACACCTACCTGAGAGACAAGAAGGTAGCTAAGAGCAGCGTCCAGCTCAAGTACTGACCACGAAAGCTGACCTTAAGAGTTTATGTTTCTAAAGTTTTTTTTTGGTTCATGATGGTAATTTCCATTTTTTTTTAAAGAAGGTTAGAGATAAGATAGGAATAGAACAGTTAACAGGTTTTTAGCAAAACAAGTTTTAAGTTTTCGTGTTCAGCCTAAGTGATCAAATTTTATTGGTGAACAACATGGTGCATTGTTCCATCTGAGATTTCATACTGAAAATGCTTTAATTTGGTACCCCATCTCAGACTAAAGAGTTGCATTTTATAACTGATGTCAGACAGGAAATGAAGAGAATGTATTATCATATTTACCTATTTTATAACAAGCTTAATTTAAAAGGAGATAAATATATTGCTTAACACTTTTGTCTTATAAATTAATAAAAGAAAATATAAAAGGGTTTTATATATCAGACTGAAAATTGGCTTCCTATTGTTCATAGATTAGACCTGCAACGTGAAAAAATGAGACAGTTTAGTGGCACACACCTGCATGGCATAGTTACCAATCCCCCCCTTCACCCCCCCCCCCCCCTTCACCCCCCCTCCCCCCCTCCCCTAACCAAACACAAACACACATGCATATATACACATCAATGCTAAACTTACACAGTTTGACCTACAGGATTTTTCTATCTGTAGTGTGCTATGCAGAGATTTTTCTTTCTTTCTTTTTCTTTTTTTTTTCTTCGGCAGGCTCTTTCGATTTCTTGTGGTCTTTGTGGTAGGCACTCGACAGACACTTTCTTTTTCACGTCATTTGAGACTTCTTGGTGGAGTTCAGAAAGAACTGACCACCCAAGACAGAACAGTTAGTAGAAGTTTTGGATTCAAAATGTTAATGCCCTGATTTCAGATAACAACAGTCCAGAATGGACTGACTACCCAATAGAGACAGAACAGCTAGTAGAAGTTTGGATTCAAAATGTTAATGTTCTGCCTTCAGATAACAACAGTCCAGAATGGACTGACTACCCAAGAGAGACAGAACAGTTGGTAGAAATTTTATAGATTCAATTAAAATGTTAATTATGTCCTGCCTTCAGATAACAACAGTCCAGAATGGACTGACTACCCAAGAGAGACAGAACAGCTCAGTACTAGAAGTTTTGTATTCAATTAAAATGTTAATGTCCTGCCTTCAGATAACAACAGTCCAAAATGGACTGACTACCCAAGAGAGACAGAACAGCTACTAGAAGTTTTGTATTCAATTAAAATGTTAATGTCCTGCCTTCAGATAACAACAGTCCAGAATGGATTGACTACCCAAGAGAAACAGAACAGCTACTGAAGTCTTGGATTCAAAATGTTAATGTTCTGCCTTCAGATAACAACAGTCCAGAATGGACTGACTACCCAAGAGAGACAGAACAGCTACTGAAGTCTTGGATTCAAAATGTTAATGTTCTGCCTTCAGATAACAACAGTCCAGAATGGATTGACTACCCAAGAGAAACAGAACAGCTACTGAAGTCTTGAATTCAAAATGTTAATGTTCTGCCTTCAGATAACAACAGTCCAGAATGAATTGACTACCCAAGAGAGACAGAACAGCTACTAGAAGTTTTGTATTCAATTAAAATGTTAATGTCCTGCCTTCAGATAACAACAGTCCAGAATGGATTGACTACCCAAGAGAAACAGAACAGCTACTGAAGTCTTGGATTCAAAATGTTAATGTTCTGCCTTCAGATAACAACAGTCCAGAATGGACTGACTACCCAAGAGAGACAGAACAGCTACTAGAAGTTTTGTATTCAATTAAAATGAAAATGTCCTGCCTTCAGATAACAACAGTCCAAAATGGACTGACTACCCAAGAGAGACAGAACAGCTACTAGAAGTTTTGGATTCAAAATGTTAATGTTCTGCCTTCAGATAACAACAGTCCAGAATGGATTGACTACCCAAGAGAAACAGAACAGCTACTGAAGTCTTGGATTCAAAATGTTAATGTTCTGCCTTCAGATAACAACAGTCCAGAATGGACTGACTACCCAAGAGAGACAGAACAGCTACTGAAGTCTTGGATTCAAAATGTTAATGTTCTGCCTTCAGATAACAACAGTCCGGAATGGACTGACTACCCTGAAGAGAAACAGAACAGTTGAATGTAGTAGAATGTTTTGGATTCAAAATTTTAATGTCCTGCCTTCAGATAACAACAATCCAGAATGGACTGACTGCCCAAGAGAGACAACAGCTAGCAGTATTCATTGACTAGTTAATTCCTCCATTCAAATTTATTCTGTGAACATTAACATGCATCTCACCATATCGCCACTTAAGAAAATTTCCAATGAAGTCCAAGCGACTGAATTCACTGAAACCGACAGAGGCCAACGGTTGCGTATTTCGCCTTTGAACTTTTGACTGAATTGTCAGTAAATAAACCAATCAACATTCGTTATTTTGAATGAGGCTATAATCGTTGGAAAATTCCAATAATCAATTTTAAACCTGAATTTTGATTTCAATAATAATGCAATCCGTTCCCGATTAGTGAAAGTCATTCCCAAATGATAAGCGAAATGCACTGAGTATTTTGACTGTAATAAATTATATTATTACTACACACAGTATTATTATTATTTACCTTCCAATCTTAGCTTTTGACCTCAAGCAATTCAAACATGTTTCATCGGCATTGACTCCATCAGCATTTGCATGGCTTACGTGAAAAACAAAAGTAAACAAGGTCTTAATAACTACACTGTACCAGTATACTAACAATATTTATTTCAGGTGAAACAACTACAGATAGAACATGTATCAAATTAATTTTGCTTAAATATAAGTTAATATCCATACATGACTGAGAATTAAGTAATTTGATTGGCATCTCTTGGTCATTTGTAACAAACTTATGTAACACTTGTACTGCACATGAGGGCTTCATTATTAACAAATATATAAGGGAAAAGACCCTTAAGGTTACTATGATATATATATTTCTATCGCATGTGAATCATACATCACTGGACAGAAATCTCTAACTTGAAACCAGTTGAATTAGGCATATAGCACTAGAGTACCAAGAGCTCTTTTATTTTTTTAATTTAAGCATACATTTTTTAACCAATTACATGTAAGTGCCAATCCTCTGATTATGTCAATCAAACTTAAAATAAGAATTAAAAAAATAATGTTTACCCTTATAGCATCACAAAATGCACAGAATGTAAATGCCACTTCAATATCCTTTACCGCCCAAAACAAAATCCTCATTTTCTGTTTTATTGAGAAGCAGTGATAGGATAGTGCTTTGTAATCTAGAGTCACTGAAAGCAAGATATTGAATCAAAAGTTGCTTTCAGATTTGTGCAGTTAAGTCAGGCATATAATATCAGTTCTGGGGATTTGCACTTCTAAACAGCATCATACTGTACTTATGCTAGCACTTAATCAGTTAATTAATACTTGTAAAAGAAAAATAAAATAAAATTATGAGCAAAATTTCCTTATACAAAATGAAATATAATCACAAGATTCTGTGTAATTAATTTCTTGTGAATATCAATACTAATTAGTCACAAAATACAGTGTATCTAATAAAACAAGTTCTAACTTGGAATTTCAACAAGTACCTGTGAAAGTGATGTTATTTTTTGCCATCCGGCACATAAATACCAAAAGCTTCTTAATTGATTTCATTCTTTTGACAGTTCAGAATCAGTAACTGTTTAAGATTATCTCTATACAAAAGTAAAAACAACCACAAAACACATTTAAAACAAATACATGTACATATATGGGCTTTAACTACTTAATTAAAAAATATATCAAAACAATAATTGCCTTTTTTCCTCACAGTTTCCTATGGCAATGCAGGGACTAAACTGACAACACACTTTCTGAGCTCTTGTTAGTCGGAACAGAAAATTAACCAATTAATAATAATAATTATTATTATTATTTGAGGGGGGAATTAGGTTACAAAAATTACAATTAATACAAGCATACTGATTGCAATTGGTTGCATTAAGCCATATAATGTTTTCTTGTGTCTCAATTTAGTTTATTAAGCTTAAATTACTAATAGCTTAATTTTTTTTTCACTTTAGTTAGAGAATTAATTTGCATTAGAAAAGCCACTTGCTGGTAAATCCAACAAATACCGAATTACTATGCATTGACAAAACTATCATTGATCATATAGTTACATCAACTGACAGGTAATTAATACATTAATTTGTTTAAAAATTATGTATTCACACACCTCCAAGGGGTCACCCAGAAACCCCATTTCTTCTGTATCACAGGAATGAAGTCGCTGCTCTTCTCAATCTCCGTTTCTAGATCGAGAATTATTCCTTTCAGTGCATTTATTTCCAGTTCGAGGGAGTCGATAAGAGATTCCGGCGCTAAGCTGAGTTTGTACGCGTATATAATTCTTAGACTAATTCGTTTTCGCGGTTTCCCGCGCAACAGTCGAGTGACTCCGAATCCAATATGATGACGATGGTGTTCACCAATCTTCGAACTGACTCGAATGTGGACGATTTAATCAGACCGTCTGGAGAAATACATTTTTGGCGAAGAAGACCAGCTCACAGACCAAAGGTAGAAAAAAACGGTAGTCGGATGCCTGATAAATATTATAACTTGACGAGCTGAAGTTCCCGCGCTTCAATCCTTTGTATTTCGTCGGGAAAGATCCTTGTAAATATCTTAGCAAAATCAGTAGGTCTCGTGCCACAAATCTCCTTGGTATTAAAAGCATATACCACTGCTTATGCGGGTCAAGGGATGCGCTTGAAATGCTCTGAAGGGGCGAAACTTGGAACGGAGGCCAAGCCTCCGATGGTCTTTTCTCTGTCGTTTCTCCATGAGGACGGCAAAGCGAATGGTTTATCGATGAAATAGTAGAATATTACCTATTTAGTGAGAATTTAACTTTTCACAAACACCCCGCTATGGAAGTACGCGAACATGCAAAATCGTGTACATTTCACCCACGTACGTCAACAAGCAATGAACAATGGAATCGCGCGAGACCACTCATGGTCTCGCGCGCTCGAGCGTTTTACTCGCGCTTTCCGAATCAACAGTCATTTTTAACGTGTATACATGCATTCTGCAGTCCGACAAAAACAAAAACAATTAATAGGTTGTGTTTTTCACCATGCATGCGGGTCATGAAACATTTTGTCACTTCCTCTCACTGAAATGCGTTTTATTAACTTCACTACACTCGAACAATAAACTACTCGCGATCGGAAATTATTTACGATAGCTCTTTGTAATAACTCTGTTTATAAAATAGGGTGACTCAAATAAAAAATGGCTTATTGCACCTTTGTAATAACAGGTACACGTTCAATAAGACGTTCTGCGTGGAATCCGCGAATCTGGATCATTTTACTATCGAAACAAATCAATCAGTTTAATTATTGGGAACATCGTCATTTCGACAACTCTGTCGGAAGCGCTAATTAATATCTGTCGCTCATAAAAACACAACCCAGAAACTTCATGCGGCTCCTGTGGAGAATTTTTTTTGAGGTCTAAGCTCCTCATGAAAGAAGATTATTTGACTGCAACTAAGAATCCTTTTTCATTCCTCCATATTGATAAACCGAGGAAATTCACTTCACAAAATTTTGATGAACTCATTTAAAATGAGTTATTCTAATGGAATGTTGCAGGATCAAACAAGATCTGACTCAGCGGGAAGAGACGGCAGACCTGGAAAAGACGGACTGCCGGGCGTTGGTTTTAAATTAACGCCTTCAGGGGATTATGATATTCAAAACAAAAAATTAACCAATGTCGCTGAAGGAACAGCGAATAACGATGCAATCACAAAACATCAAGCTGATGTTCTTGAAACAACGGTCAATAACAAATTGATTCAACTCAAGGCAGATTCTCTTCAGGTTGATGGATCCTCTCATATGACAGGAGACCTGGACCTTCGTGGAAACAAATTGATTTTTCCTGGAGAGATTGACATGGACCGGAAACGTATCACCAATCTGGATACGGATGAAAACGATGATCTTTCAGCGGTTAATATGCTGGCTTTGAAAAATTGGCACCCAAATGCTCCAGCACATACTCATGAAGTCACTAAAGACATTGACTTGAAAGAACTTTTCAATGTTGTCAAATCAAAGCAACAAACTTATCTTGATTTATCAGCGAACTATAACAATCTGATCTCTTACGATGATGCTAAGAATGTCTTTCTCAGCCGAAAAGAGACATTCCCAATGGAAACAAGCCTTGATATGGGAACTAATTTCATTTATAATGTGAAAGACCCAACAGTAGTCGATCAAGCAGTCAACAAAAAATATGTGGACCAGGAGGCAGCTAAGAAGCTTTCCATTGCAGGTGGAACAATGACTGGGCCACTTGATATGGGATCGGAGAAAATCATTGGTCTTCCCGATCCAAAAACATCCAATAAAGCAACATCAAAACAATATGTCGACAGGGAACTAAATATCAAGTCAGTAGCTCTGGCAGAGGAACTAATGAAAACAGAGGCTGAACTCAAAAAATATGTCAATGAATCACATATATCATCAACCTCCCACTTGAAGGATGAATTCAGATATTTGATGGAGAATGCGAGTGAATCCAGCGCTGAACATGATATGACAGTGACTGGAATAACTGATTTTGCAGGTTCGCCCCATTTATTCGATAAAAAGGCTTATGATTTGGAAATTACCAAGTCTTCCTCCAATTTATATTCTGGGCGACTTGGTTTCAATATGTTAAAACTTCCAGAGGGTGAATATACGATTTGCATTGAATTCTTTCCCGCTTCCATGACGGGTGTGAGCGTTGACGTTGTGAGCACAAGCCTGAATATCAATCAACAATCAACAAAAAAATTATCGGGGTATTCAAGATCAATCATTCACATGCATTAATGGCAGATTTCGCCACCTGAATTCATTTATTTGGATCTGAAATGGCAAGGGACAGCTGACGACGACGTTCAAGGTCCAGCACATTTGATCATTTATGGTGTTAAAGGCTTTCAATCTGATGTTGAAAGTTCTGTTTATGATTCTCCCTTTGTTTATGAAAATCAGGTGATGACTATGCAAACTAATTTGGATATGAATGGTCATAAAATTCTCAATTCAAATATCAAGGCAAAATTTTTGATATCCGGCATCTATAACCGGCGAAGAAATCCAAACAATGTTCTTTTCCATAACCTAACTCAAACCTACAACCTCCTTCCTGTTAACGCTAAACTTGTTAACGTTGTTTTAGTGATAAGTGACAAGTTGCAAACATGGCCATCTGTTTACCTCAAAGCTGAAGCGGCTGGGTCTTCTCAGGCATTCAGCGGACTTCAGTATCAACTTCAAACCTATGATTTCAATTTCAAAGTACCTGCACTTACTCCTTTCTTTATTAAACTCATAACAGAGTCACGAGTAACTTCATGTTTTGTAAATTTTTATTTCGAAGAGGATTAAAATGAAGAAAAACATTTTCCAGTTCAATCATATTGATCCAACTCTTCCGGAAGAAACAGTTGAAGAACTGCAAAACCTCTATGCTTTTTATCATAAAAAATGTTGGTGCTGCCGAAAAGCACAAAGAAAATATAAGAAGATGAATTTGGGATTAACACTAAGTTCTACTCTTTTAGTTGTTACAGGAACGATTGCAGGAGGAGTTACATTGAATCCAATTATTCTGGGGGTAATAAATGGTGCTGGGTTATTCTTGAAAACGTTTCAGGAAATGAAAAACTTTAGAAGAAAGATTGAGATAAGTCAATTCGCAATGACAAAGTATGAAAATGTTTTGACTGAATTGAGATCGTATCTCCGAGGGGACTTTTTTGATTCACAAGAATTCATCAGAGAAATGAAAGTTGTCGATGGGATTATAGCAGATTTATGTTTGAATTTAGAGAAGTATGAAAAAGATTGTGAAACATCTTTAAAATGAGTGATTCAAAAACATGCCAGTGGTATGATTCTCAAGACGAAAATCTGCAAAATGAATTAGATTCTGATTGGGAACCAAAAGATGATGTTGAAGCAGATCCAGATTGGACGTTAGAAAACCCAGTTATGGTTTGGGAAGATTCGGATTCTTCAGAGTGTCCAACTTGTGAATCTTCGGATGGGGATTAAATTATTAAAGGTTGTCCTTTAATAATTTCTTCATTTAATTTCCACAGCAAGAAAGATCACCAGTGTCGTCAACTACAAGACCCTCATCCTCATATTCATCGAAATAACTCTGGGGAGGAATGACTTCTTTGACTAGCACTTCTTTAACTACGATAGAGATAGAGGAGATATTACCTAGAAATACTTGACGCAATCTAACAACTAACAGACCATCTAGAGGGATACCAACGAAGTCATGTGGATTACATTTGGTTTTTGTTTTTTCACCTGTTTCTTTGGAAAATGGGCAATTAATGCGGCCATCTTTATTGGCATAGAGTTTAGCATAAAGCTTTTTCGTGTCACTCTGGTCTTCTTTCACAATCTGCAAAGAATCTGGTTGAATTCTGAGTTTGGGATTCACTTTCTTTATTGCCGGTTGTTTGGCTTTGGTGAGTTCCTGGATCTTGGTTTGCATTTCTTCGAACATTTGCTGAGATTTTTCATCGAGAGTGAAACCCAGGGAATAATTTGATTTGTCGTCATTGCTGTGTTGCCATATTTTCATTTTGCCTTCGAGAAATATATCAAATGGCTTGTCCTCATATTGAATTGGGAGGACGGTGAATGAAAACTGCCCTGATTTCTTCATTTCTGGTTCTGAGAGCTGGATCTGCCGGATATCATAATTAAATTTAGTAATCATTTTAATTGTGAAAATAAAAAAAAATAATATTTTTTGTGAATTTAGTCCTTGATAAATGTGACTAGTATCCAGTTTTCATCTATATAATCTTTTGTAGCCCTAAAACCCCATTGCCCCTCAATAGAATACTGTCCATATACTTGGCGGTTAGGATAGGATTGATAGTAGCGGTCTTTGAAATAGTTCTGAAAATCATCGTAATTCTTTATGGTGGAAAATTCACCTGTGCGAGAATTTAATATAACCCTCTTATTATTTTTATTATATGGCACATCAACATATTGCTTGCCTGGAGTATATCCGATCGTTAATTTCTTTAATGCTGCGTGATACACTTGTCTATTTGCTTCTATCTGTTGTTTCTCAGCTTTTCGTTCAGCCGCGCTTTCCATTTGCTGTCTAGCAAAACCTTCCTTTATTTCCTTCTCTCTTTTAGCGATGCGCATTTGTTTTTGCCTATCTGTCATTTTTTCCCAGGGTTTATCCTCTTTTAGCTTTGGTTTTAGCTTTCGCACAGGAGAGAGAGAAAGTTGGGAAGAAATTGGGGAAGGAGGAGGCGGCTGCTGAGAAATTGGGGGAGGAACTTGAGAAGAAGGAGGTGTCTTCACTCTCCTTTTCTCTGGCTCAACTGGCTCGGGTTCGGCTGGTCTATTCTCCATGCGCCTTATCATTTCTTTTTCCCGTTCATCTGGAGGGAAGAAGCTGAGAGGGATTTAATCGGCCAGACCTTCTTTTCCAATAATTCGTTTGAGAACCTTAAGTTTAGCTTTACATTCATCAATTTGCTCTTGATGCGTCCTTGCGCGGTTTTCCAGCGTTAGATTGATAGTGTCAATACTCCTAATCAGAAATACTCGATTATCTCTGCGCCGAGTGAATCTCATACGTCCGCTTTTCATTGCGTTGGTGATTGTATTTTTCCCAACTCCTAAGACACTAGTAGCTTCACTAACAGTATTAAATATTCTTGTTTGATTATCACTCACAATCTGAATCGGTTTCATTTTAATAAGGGGAATAAAATCCTCTTATTTCAGTATTATTGCGGGTAAAAAGGGGGATAATGATATGAGATACCCTCAGATAAGCTATTTGTCTATAGTAGACTAGATGATTCTTGTGGTCTTATTTTGTGAAAAGGAGTTAAAAACCCCTCTATCCCAGTATTATCCCAGTATTATCCCAGTATTATACGGGTAAAAAGATCTGTAGCTGTATGATATCTCCTATGAAAGTATTTTGGAAAATAAATTATGTATCCCAATCTCATCTATCTGCTATAGGATAATAGTTTAATATGTCAGGTATTCTAGCATAATCCCCTTTTTACCCGGATAATAAGGGATAATACTGGGGTTAAAGGGGTTTTTAACTCTTTTTCACAAAATGGGATCTAAGAATCATCCAGTCTGCTATAGGCAAATAGCTTATCTGGGAACATCTGGTATCATTATCCCCCTTTTTACCCGTAAAATACTGGGTTAGGGATTGCACTTGACATATTCTCAGTATTTTACAGGTAAAAAGGCCTATAGCTGTATGATATCTCCTATGAAAGTATTTGGAAAATAAATTATGTCTCCTGTAATCTTATCTGTCGGCTATAGGAGAATAGTTTAATATGCCAGGTATTCTAGCATTATCCCGCTTTTTACCCAGATGAGGGGTTTTTAACTCTTTTTCACGAATTAAGATCACAAGAATAATCCAGTCCGTTATAGGTAAATAGCTTATCTGGAGACATCTGGCATCATTATCCCCAGTATTATCCCTTATTACCCCCCTTTTACGAAAGATGTTTAAGCCCTTCCCGCTGCGGGAAAAGCTACCATATTAATGATATAGCAGCTTTTAAGCTTCGCCTTTAAGTCCAAGTCTTGCAAGTCGCTCAAGTCTTGGAATTCTCCAATGCCCCCAAGCCAAGGTGTGAATCTTATCCGGCAAGATGAAACGCTTGTCATCATCCGCAGATAAGGCAGTTTTGTTGACTGTTTCTGAGAACATCTCATGTTGATGGCTGCGGATGAGATTCATGGTTGTCATTTGGCTTCTTCCGCTGAGAAGACAGTCCTTATAGTCCTCATGGGTGATATGTTTCTTGATTGTTTGTTTCTTCACTCCCTTGCATTTTTTGGTGGAACCGACTTCAAACAACTTATATGAATATAACTTTGCCCGCAACCCAACAAACTCTTCAATTATCTTTCCCCCAGCTTCATCTTTCATGAGGCCGTTCACTTTCTTGTTCATGATTGGCATTCCCGAGGGATGATCCGGGGGATAGTTGGATGTGTCAAACATCTCCTTCACATCTGGTTGAAGATCCTTGAAGACGTCTTCAGTTTCGATTTCATAACACAATGAATCAGTATCTGTGAATAACAGCTTGGCTTTATCCCCGTATTTAGGCTTCATATATTCATAGTGAAATCTAAACATCAGTTCCTTGGATATTTCAAGGATTGACATTCCGCAGGGAATTGGTTTATTGAAAGTCATTTTCTTCCGCTTCATATGCACAGCGATGAGATTCTCATCGAAGATTGTGTGATGTTGATATGTTGGTTTAGCCGCAAGCTTTTCCGCAATCTTTCTGTCATTGACAAGTCTGACGTCAACTCTCTTGCGGATATTTTCCATTGTTTTACCAAAGATGGCATTATTCATAAGCTTGAAAAAGTCTTTCTCGAAATCATTCTTCCCTGCTTGTCTGAGCTGGATGTTGAGTTGGATATATGATTTCAGCCACGGCGTTTCAGTGAATGATATTCCCCTGTGAATCTTGGTGAGTTTCAGGCCATGCTTCAGAGCTTGTTTAAGTGCTCTGTGATGCATGATGATGCGTTTCTTATCTCGCAGATTGGGGATTAATTTTTCAACATGATTAGCGCAGATCACCCTCTCAGGAGCAAAGGGATAATCATTATGCGCATCATGAAGTTCTTTTGGATATTCCAGATCAACCTCAAGAACACAGGGAGTTCTCTCCCATCTCTTAAAGTTCTTCATCCAGCGAAAGTTACCCGTTGGAAGTGGTTGGGTCATTGCCCAAGAATAGAGGGAATTTGCATCGAGATAGAGAATATATTTAGATGATTGTGTAGAATCATATTTATCACCCATATAATGATTGTTTGCTTTTCCATGACGGTTGGATATCATTAAAATACCACCGCGGATTCCCTTTTCGAAGAACAGGAGCATATCTGGATCATTTAACAATGTTATCTCTTCTCCTGACTTCTTGAGACCGGCATCAAAGGATAGACCAGGGGCAGTATAATACCACGCTGGATCCAACTGATAATTCTCCATGCAGACATTGCGAAATTCTTCGAAAACATCTGCAAGGAGCAAAACATCTGTTTTCAAATATAAATCATGATATTCTCCTAAGTTGTTTATCCCCATTTCATCCCAAACATTTTGAGCGTGTTGGAAGTCTTCATCGGATATTCCCGATTCATTAATTTGAGAATAGAATGCCTCCTTTGGTGGCAGTTGTGTTTCCTTGAATTTATTTATTGAATCCATATAATCATATGGATAGACTCCTTTTCTGGAAAAAAGCTCAGCTTTATCGCCAAATTCATTCGCTGTTTGTTTCAGTTTGTCAATTCTTGACTTCTTCAAATTGGCTGCCATACTCCCCAGGGAAGAAGCCATGAACTTCATAGAATCGATGAATCTCAATTCATGAAGAATATCAACCTGTTTCCCCTCTTTGTTAGTATATCTTAATCGTCTTTGAGAATGATATATAATGTTCCTCATTGTTGGGAATGCATTTAATATCCCCAAGTGTTTTCCCAAGGTTTTTCACAAAGAGATGAGCATCATAACCCGCAAGGTTATGGAAAATGATAGGAGTGAATTTAGGTTTTCTATATTGCAGATTGCAACTATTATGAGCGGCACCTCGATATTTACCTGTGTAATGACAATGATCTCTAACTTTTTTCTCTGATTTATCAAAGTCATCAAAATTTCCTTTGCATATCCAGCAAACTTTGGCTGCATCATATTCTTTCTTATCATCCGCAGTGAAGATCATCTTCTTTCTGTTATCAAATGTCTTGTGAATATTCACGATTGTTTTCATTAACTTATCTACGAATATTGCGGAAACGTCATCATCCTCTGTCTTTGCCCGATAAAGGGGTGGGAGGTATATTTGCGCCATTAAATGACACAACCTTAAAACAAAAGCCGCACGGCTTATGCTTTTGAAATTGATTTGTGAAACTGAGATTATTCCCTGGGGAACAACCACTTATAGGTTCATTACACGCTTCAAAATCAGCGTAAATTACAAATGGGACTCTGATAGATCTATTATAATGTTTAAATTTCAAAATCTCGCCTTTTTTAGGCATTTCTATTTTTATCGCTTCATTGCTGCAGCAAAATTCTTCATGCTTAGCTAGGGATATTTCATCATAGAAATGATTGAGACAATGAAGACAAAAGTGTTTGCGATTAGCATGATGATTAACTTGAGCTGAGAGAAGACGACTCAGGCTGTTAACAACGGCATAATGTTGAACCCCGTCTTTCTCAAACAGAAGCAGAGTAATATGCCGCCTTCGTTTATGCTTGGAAATTCTCAAGGGATGAACCACTGATTCATAGCCGAGAACATTAACAGAAATGTTGAGATTTAATCTTTCAAAATGATCTATTTCCTTCAAAGACGTGGGGAAAACAATTCCAGACCAGTTGAGTTGTTCAGCTTGAGCTCTGAGCAGAGATGTGATTCTTTTCGGGTGAATTTCACATGGATTGAGAGCCCGAGTGACAGCCCACTTGAAACATTGCTGGTCAAGATTCCGCATGTTGGTGAGAGCCTTCTTCTTGGCAAGGGTTGGAGGAAGGGGAATATAAGTGCTTCCACCAAGGGGTTTATAATCAACTAAATGCAATTCCAAATGATTTACAAAATCGAATTGCCAATTCGAACCCATCATTTGAAAAGTTTCGAGTGTCCCAAGGATGGTATCTATCATTTGATTTAAAAGGGTATTTAAATCCGTTGCTTCTAAATTAATTTCTATCTCTGAATGAAAAGGAGCATCTATTTCAATTATTTCCCCAGTTTGTAAATTCTGGCGATTCATTCTGCAGGATAGAATCAACTTAATTTTAGTGCCTCGATTAGCCTTGAGAATATTCAGAAGTTGGCCAGAAACTTGCTGAAAATAATCTCTTGGAGAAGTTCCTTTCTTACCTTCAAATATGAACTGACGGGCAAACTTTTCGAGAGCTGACGGACCTTCTTCAACTTTAATTTGTTGCTGATATAACTGGCTCACTTTGCGTCGAAAATCAGTTATCATATTTGAAGCTTTCCTCGCAATATTTTTTGGGGCGGCCTTTAACCAATTCCACCATGAAAGGAAAGTATTTTGAATTGTTGGCAATATTGAAGGCGGTGAAGGCGGCGAAGACTGCGAAGGCGGCGAAGGCGGTTGATATGGTGTTGGGGAAAGAACTGGAGTTTCTATTCGCGGTGTTGATGCATCAAGAATATTGGAAGAAGATGCATTAATTAAACGTATTAAATCAGCTTTTGTTCTAGCGCGACTACGACCAGGGATTTGTCGCTCTTTCGCTATTTGTCTTAATTCTTTTACTTGCATATGTTCCATTTTAAATGGAAAAATACAAAAATAATTTTTCCCCTGGGAAAGAAAAAGTTTGGCTAAATTCATCAGTAAGGTAGTAGAAGGAATATGAGGACTCTGGGCTGAATCTTAAAAACCCAAAGCCCCCCGTAATAGAAAATCTGGAGCAAACTCCCAGAAAGCGAACCCATTAGAACTAACTAGTGAATCGCCGAATTAAAGCAAAGATAGCAAAGACGTTACCGCTAAATTTCAGGGATAATAAATAACACTTTTTTTGTGTTATTTATTTGATTTTCTAGGACATCAATGTGTTATTTATGTGACGATTTTAGGCCCCGCTAAATTTTAACGGAAATTATTTTTGAGTTTGAAATAAAAATGACATTTGACGGTAAAGTTAGCGGAAGGGTGGGTGCTTTATGATTTTGCCGCTTTGTTTTAGCGGAAGGGGAAGTTGCTTTCTGGGTTTTCTCTAAATTTCTCTAAGGGGGGGGGGCTTTGGGTTTTTAAGATTTGTCCCAGAGTCATCATATTCCTTCTACTGTAGGAGACAAAAGAGGAGTGTTATATGAGAGATGAAAGCGCGAGAAAAGCCTCTGGCAAGCAGGGTATCAAAGAATTGCCGAGTAATTTAATTTAAAACATTACGTCATGAAGTTCTCAACGCGTATTTGTGGCATGTTTTCTTAATTTCAAATCGTCAGTAGAAACAAAATTTGGTTTATGCTCCCGAGCCCGAGAGCTTGCTCGCAGGCTACACATTTAAAAACAACATTTACCGTGCTTTAGCGTTTACCTAATTCTTGAAAATCTATTTGAAGTCCGCAGATCGGTTTTAATTTTCCGTACTGAGTTTGAAGTCAAAGAATTGATGAATAAAAAGATTTAAAACATTTCATCATATAGTTCTCTCTTATTTTTCTTTTCTTTTATTTGATAACACTTCTTATCTGCTTCTTATTAAGCCGACGTTGCTTTCCAGATATTCAGCCATTTTGGTAATCAAAAAGTGTGTTGGGAACGACTTTTTCGCTTGGTAGAGAAATTATGAAGTCTTCTGTTCGCATAATCAGCAGAAATCTGAAAAAAAAAACAGGGAAACAAACTTCAACACTACAATGTTACATGTAAATAGTAATACTATAATATCGAACGTGGTCTAGTTACAGAGGTAAATGAATGTTGAGCCACGTAAAACAAGTGATACAAACAGGAAATCAGAGAATTAACTCTGTGTTAAGTTCCGAGAATAACCCATTCTGAGCGTTAGCGCGCTCTGGTAAGGAAACGGGGACCATACAAAGAAAAAAACACTCTGACCTCGGTTAGACTTCTTTCCTTATTTTACGAGAGGAATAGGTACAATATTTAAAGGTATTCGGTTTTTGGAATTACCGGAATATGTCCCAAAAAACGCGCCCTAAATGTCGAGCCACGCAGCACAAGTGGTACAAACAAGAAATTTACCACAAAGCTAATTATTTGATTTCCTGTTTCTGTTTACAGAGGGGCGGGAGGGCTTGGTTAAAATGTCAACTCCCAGCTGAGAAATGGCGCGATTTTTAGCTGTTGGGTGAAATCTGTCAAGAGCAGTTTGGAAATGAGTAAAATTAAAACTGATAGTTAAAAAAATGACCGTTAATTTAACTGATTAATGAGATTGAAGTACCCCTTTTCGGTCTTTATTTACAGAATCAGACGAAAACAATGATTAATCTGACTGTCTTAATTTATTATTCTCTAGAGTGGATTGGGCAACGAAGGCGAAGAAGAGAGCAACTTATTCGACCCGCAAGGATTCCTGTTCTTTGCCAATGTTTAACACTTGCGTAGGAGTAACAGCCATTTTGATTATGTGGGTTGATTATTATGGGTTGGTTTTTATCATTTGTTGAATGTTCTTGATTGGCAGGAAATGACTCAGGCTGCAGCTCTATCTTGGCTTGCCAGGGCGCATTAAATCTTTCGGCTTTTTCACTCATACATTCCCCTCTTCAGACCGTACGGGTGGAGGCCCTTCAAACGTATTGGAGCTATGCCAAGGAAACTTTGAGTTTACATAGTACAATGTACGGCAAAAAGTGTCTAACTACTAGAAGGTCATGTGACTCGATACAACATATTGTATCCGCCATCTTGCATTTCTATCATGTTAGCAAAGACCAAAAATTGAGTCATTAGGGCCTGGTCGCACTACAATCAAAAACAAAAATTCGCCCGTGCAAAATGACATAAAAACAAAAACATTACACAAAAAGAGTGTCCCACCGGAGCGGTTTCTTTTGTTTTCCTCGATTTTGCACGGGCTAATTTTTCTTTTTGACTGTAGTGCGATCAGGCCCTAAGTAATCAAATCGCCAGAAGGATTCTAAAATGATCCTAAATTATAAAATTTTGTTTAAAAAAGAAAAGTACAGAAATGTTCGCATAAATGTTAATTTAAACCTATTAAAATATATTTTAGCATACGCGACGTTTCGGCAATGTCGCTAGCCTTCTTTAGGGGAAGTGATAAACGATAAAGAAATGTACATAAGCACGGTTTATAGAGGAAAGAAAATATAAAAAACAACGAGACTTAACGAGACTTGTACTTAACAATCAAATTCAAAGATTTCCTTATCACTTTACAGGTGAATCTAGAAGCCTGTACATTTGAGGGAAACAAAAATGATTTTCCACAATCTTTTGCACCTGAAAATTTTCAATGCTAAATAACTCTCTCAATTTTGATTCTTTGAGAATACTACATCGTATGGTATTTACAACCAGTATGAAATAATCTCTGATATCAAGAATAACATATTGACGTCATAAGTGACGTGACTATTTTGGCTCACTGTGGAAACAGGTGTTGATCAATTCTAATAAAATCAATGTGTTGTGATGGCGAGTTGACTTTTTTCTTTTGAAAATAAAGGGTGCCGTAACCAGAGAAATTTAGGGGACTGAGGTGACATGTTGATAGAGCACATCGCGAAAACATTATTCATGAAAGCCTTGCTTCCATGGACGTAGACTTAGAAATATCAAGAAAAAAAGTTTTTTTTTTGTCGGATTTTGGATTACGTTTTTTGTGATGGCATTTTTTCTCTTTCATAACGTACAAAAATGGCATTTTTCCGTCAGGCGTACCAATTTAACTTTGGTCGCTGGAAGAGGTGCAACGAAACAGGTCAAGATTTTTCCCAGGAGCCCTTTCGAGCGCCTTTGCAGCCGGTGTCCGGCGGTATTTGCTCACGTTAACATAAAAATTTTGTTGACAGGAAAATTTATTTCGTCTACAGTTAACGGGTAGTCTGTGCTTTTGATCATGATAGGAGAGCAGAGCTGGTACAACAAATATTTTTTTCAGAAACAGATCACTGAATGTATTGCAGAACTGTGACAACTGAGAACACTGTACTTTGCTCCAACCCTGTTCAATTGGCCAGTTTCATTCACCTGTTTGGGTATTGTCAGTACTCCCAAAATGTGGTACTGCCCAAATTGTAGAACACAACCGGAATTTAAGAAGGCTAGCAAACGACAGAAAAATGAGGCACCAAGCACCGTCAGATGCTTTGGTATTAGACTCGGTATGTTTGTCTCAACAACCACCCACTGAGGGTTGTCCAATATACACGCACAGTCACGTTCCGTGAAAGCTAAGTTACGGTCCGTAGTTGCCAGAATGGTCGTTTTTTCTTTCATTTGCCATGCCTTAAGCTCAAACGCATCAGTGCCAAATAACAGTAAAACGACATGGGTTTATCCAGTTTGCAAAGCAAGCCATACAAACAAACCGAAGGCTAAAGATGACATCACATCACTATTTAAAATGCAACTACAAACAACAGTACAAATACAATTCATAGGGCAGCCTAGGGCAAGCAGACTTTGATCTCATAGCATCACCCATTAGATGGTTGGTTTGTACGACTATTCACAAAGCGCAAATGCTGTTCAAGAAAATTAATCCCAACATAAGTGACTTTCAAACACTACACTTGGTTCTGTAAGACAGTTTGATTTCATGACAACAAAATTTATTCAACTGCTGTACATTACTAAAAACAGTCATTGGGTGTGCATGACCTCAATCAGTGGTTGTCCTCCTGGTGATGTAAAGTTACTGGACAGTCTAATGAAACCCACTTATATCTCGAGAGATAAATGAACTTGCTGAGAATTTGCTTGGTCCAAACTTAAAGAACATTACTAGTCAACAAATGGAAGCGACTCTGGTGTGTTTGCAGCTGCATTGGCCACTTGACTTGCTTATGGACAAAATTCACGTAATGTGAATTTTGATGTGGCCAGAATGCGACCACATTTGATCAGGTGCCTAAAAACTGGTTCAATGCACCTTTTCCCTACCACTTGAATTCCGGGTCATGGCTCGTGTACGACGACTGTATTGTGATGTTTTGTGTTAGGTAGTGTTAGGTTGTATTCTATTGTATTAGGTTGTATTATATCGTATTGTATTATATTGTATTGTGAATTTTGATGTGGCCAGAATGCGACCACATTTGATCAGGTGCCTAAAAATCGGTTCATTGCACCTTTTCCCTATTACTTTTCTTAATCGCATAGTTCAGAAAGGTTGAAACAAAAAAGATAAACACTTTTCAGCTGGTCACCATGTGACATCTTATATCAATGTTGAAATTACGTAAGTAGAATACCAGTTATGTGTGTAAGTTGTGAGAATACAGAGGGTGATCACCATAATTTTGATCAAAATATTCAGTCTTAGCTTATTACTTTTGATCCTTACTTATCAAGATACAAGTTCTCCTTTCTGGTTCGCATACATTTTATAGCAGAGTGGAGAGAAGTTGTTAAAAAATGGCAAGAGGATCCATGTTAGGTGATCATTATATATGATACATTTTACTTCTTGCAAAATCATATTTGCATGAGCACTTGATAAACAAATAATTAATGTCCTATTTTTCTTTTATGGCCTATTTACATCACCTACAACAATGAAGTACAAAAAATGTTTCTGAAAACCCTTCAAATTTTTATAGCTGTATGGAAAGTAATGTGATTATTCACACTTCAAAACAATCGGTAATGACCGTACTTTTTGGACAAATGTAAAATGAAAACACTGTGGCATCGGTTCGCCACAAGTCTTGATCGAGACAATCAGGCCAGTGAATCAATGGCGTCAATCTGACATCCAAAGCAATCATCCACACTGTAAATATTCTTGACACTGTGGTTATTGAGACATGAAACGGTAAGATATATTTTTAAAAGGCATGTCAAGTTTCAGTTTCATCACTGTCAAAATAAAATCCTAAAATGTGGTCAAATTCTGAGATTTACGGTGTTTAAAATGTGGAATGAGGCAGTCCAGTATAAAAGTTTACATTCTCGGTGTCATTCTAAATCTCTAAAATTCTCATCGATCCAAAGGGGACTTGTGGGCGAAGTTTGGTTGGCCAAGAAGTTAGTTACGTGCCAGTCTCCACCAGTTCTACTCTATCAGTCTCTGTCCCTTGCTCGGTGGATACTTCTTCTTGGCTTTCTTGCTCATTCGATGTGAGGTCTATCTCTGAAATTTGCCCTCCTGGCTCATTTAGTTTTTGCCTCTTTGCTTCTTTCTCTGCAAAAGCAGGCTTTCTTTTCAATTCGCGTTCCCTTGCCCTCTCGCTTCCCTTGCCGCTCCTTCTCGATCTCCTTCTCACGGTTACTAAAACAATATCTATTAATTAAGCAATTTGAAAATTGACTGTCCATAATTTGCTCTTGCTTTAGAAGTGTCTGTTTTGTATGTGTGTGTGTTTTTTTTTTTGTTTTCAATTTTTTTTGCTATATCATGCATGTCACCACTGTGCAAAAAATATCTTTTAATAGCTAGGAGGTAACGCGAATACGTTTGTTCATTTAGTTCCTAGACATCCCTTATAATAATAATATAATGTATCATCTTTTTGCAACTTAATTTTGTCCTGCTTTTATTAGCTATCTAAAAATGAAAATTTCTCAGTTATAGATGTAAATAAAGGTTATTGTTGCTGTGTTGTTGTTGTTATTGTTGTATGCTCAACCCTCTTGTTGTGCTCCAAAATGCAAAGTTGGAACTCGATCAACATTTATTTTCTCCATATTTGGCGGCCCTTCGAGAAACGAAATGCTTTTGACACACTCGATCGTGTTCCAAAATTTCACTGATCCGTGAGGTGATGCCTGCTAATCGTCAAAATCCACCGCGATATGATCGCCTCTCTTCTGATAAATTCCTGGCTTCTTCCCCTTGATTAGCAACGATCACTGGGACTCTAGTTGTAAAATAAAATTCTCCATTTCGTCCACTTTTATTGTCACAGCCAAAGAATAAGGACAAAAAGATCTTGGAAATGACTCGCTTACAAAGGAAGAGGGAAATTTGTTTACATTTTTGGTACACCAATATGGAGGCGTAGCAACAGTAGTCAAGGATTTAGTCACGTGAGAGAAAACGATCTCTTAGTGGCATTACGCTTCTTTCTTACAAATCATTTTCTATTATGTCATACTTGAAAAGTTTAAACGGTCCTTTTATATCTGTATTCATTTTTGTGTTTTAGCCCCCGTAGAAGGTTTGTTTTGCAAACCGAAATGACGGGTATATATATATATTCAACTGATTGTTTCTTTATAATTTACTTCTGTCTCAATCTTTTCTCTTTGCCGTAAGGATCAGTTTGCCGTTTTTATCTATTATTTCAAGATTTTTACTGATCCAGGTCTACGAAAGATCCGGCACTGTGCATTGGTTTGTCGAAATGGTTTTTCCGTTGTTTTTTTTTTTTATTGTGATAACTTGCAATGCATTTCAGATTAAAAATGTGATGGTTAATTGTTATTTTAATATCTTGAGAAAGAACTAACAGATTTAATATAAACATGTACCTGGGAGTCTGTTTAGAAACATTAGTTTTTAAACTAAGAGAAACAGTACGAAGTTAGCCCATTCTTTAAAGACAAAGACAATTTACGAGTTAACAATTTTAACAGATAACGTCATCTATGCCCAACTCTCTGTTATTCCAAACATTGCGTATTTGCGTTACGCTATGAGTTTTGGGAGGGGGAGGTGTTAAAATCCTTTTTACATTCTCGTTTTAATTAGTCACCAGCGCGGTGCAGCACTCCCTATAGTGTCCCACACGGGGAGGCTCACAAGGAGGAGAGGGGTAAGACATTCTTTTACTTTTGAAGGATCGTTGCAAGGGTTAGCTGCTGACTATTACAAAGGATTGCAAAATTTGGGAAGAAATTTCAACGCAAAGGTTTACGAAAGGTTCAAGGGATGTCGATAGTGGTTTGACGTTCCATACTCTGATTTTACTTAAGCGTGTAGGATAATCTACGATTTTGGGCTAAAAAAGTGGTCCTTATAACAAGGTCGGAGTTTCATTGTAATCACATATTGGAATATAGAGAGTAATATTGACCAATATTATTTTATTTTGAGGCGAATTGTCGATAGTGTCAATACGAAAAGCCAAAAAACAAATTTGTATCACTTTAAACGTAAACATAATGGTCATACAACCGTCCACAACGGTTTTGGTAGCAAATCTACTAGTGCGCAAAAAGAGGTATTGGTTGTCATTGAATAGGATACGGATGCCCATAAAGCAAATGGCTTGCAACTTTAAAACATTGGCCAATTTCTTCTCTTATGTCTTTTGAAAAATCGCTAAAAACTCTAGCAATCACTTGATATCTTTACTTGTTCTAAGATCAATTTTATGTAAAAGCGAAGGTACCTTAATAGTTAATATTTAGTGAGAATGTTCCTATAAATTCCACTATTATGTAACAGTTGAAGGAAAAATTACATTGGTCTCGTTTCAAACAAGATGTAAGCCCTCGCCCTTCACAAGGTTACACCAATAAATTGTACCTGACCACACCCCTTGAACAAAAAATCCAAGAAAACCTGTTTGCACTCTCAAGTTTATTAATAATCAAAGCTTGTTGCTTACAAGTTTGTTATACTTGGATGAAATCAGTAACATGCATGATACTCATTTCTCCGTGTTGCTTTAGTTGCCAATTCAGCACAGCGGAGAGTTACGTGCAATTGAAATTTCACGCTGTTCAACCTTAGTGTAATCTTTGTCATGTTTGGTAATCTCAAGGTGGTGGTCGACAAAGTGGTACTCTGGCAGCTTAACAGCCTTCTTCGCCCTGAAAAAACAAAACAAAAACAAATCAAAGGCTCCTGTGAGCCAACCCGTGAATAAGGAATGGTAACGCGTAACGCAATATTGCGGTAAGCTTATGTTTTTATACTGACACGGTTCGATATATATTTTTTTAAATTAAACGTAACGACTCTTGATCATGAAGAACGCAAATAAAAAAGGTTCTCGGCGAAATTTGAACTCGAGCCGTCTGACTGATTACTAGACCATGAACCACGCCACTAGGCCACAAAAAGCTACGACATTATTTTGAATGGTTACAAGTTAAATACGAAAAAGAAGTGACTTAGAAATTTTTGTTTTCATAACGTGTTAATGACTTACTTGTAAATAGTTTTCAGGTCACATAGGTAATGACCACCTCCTTGAAGCTTCAGAGCCATAGGATTATCGCCTTTCAGCATTCCATCGCGCACATAGAGTCTCTCGGTGGATGGTTCCCAGCCCAGTATCTTCCTTTGCATGACAGGTCCATTAGGAGGAAAGTTCACACCAAGAAACTTAACGTCGTACTCGAAACGGTTTTCTTTGATATTGATACTGTTGACACAGGGATTTATTGTTTTAGTATATACCTGCATGTAACTAATGGATAACTAGGTCTAATAAGTTGGAAGCATTCCAAAAAAGCCTATAAGGGTTTTAGAAACTCCCTGCTCAAGAAGAGAAGCGTAAAAATAATATAAAATGATACAATGCATGTAGAAATTAAGGGCGAGTAAATATTAATTGTATATCGTGCAATGGTTATTAATCATAACTTACCTGGTATTGTTGCTAACAGTGCACACTGCTCCATCTTCAAAGGTCATGATTCTTTCCCATGTAAATCCTTCTGGAAATGACTGCTTGATGTAGTCTGGTATGTCTGCAGGATGCTTGACAAATGGCTTGCTGCCGTACTGATGTTGTGGCAACAGAATATCAAAAGCAAATGGCAGAGGTGCACCCTTGGTGACTTGAAGCGTCATGGACTGCTTGCCCCTTTGAAAAAAAAAACAGCCGGAAAATGGTCAGCAGAACTTTCAGTTTCAGTTTATTAAGTGTCAATAAGAGACCCTAATCCGACACTGGATTAAACTTATTGCGGAGCTTACAAGCTTGAAAATTGTTACACTTACGGATTTTATCCACAGATCGTAAAACGTTAGAAACACCTTGTAAAGTATAATAAACAGCACCACAGGAAATTGAAGTTGATTTAAATGGGCCATAATAGGGCTTCATTAACAGACTTAAGAGCAAGACTCAGGTTTTGGGTGTGGAAATGGATTATGAGCTTACGAATACGTAAGGCATGGCGAGAGAAGGCAAAGTTAAATACTGTCACCCTGTTCGCACGCAGTGTTAAAAAATATCAAATTTAACAGTGCTAACATTTAATAGAAATTAAACTTACTCGTAAGGCTCCCCTTCGCCATTTCCATCAATCTCGAAGGGATACCCGTTGAGGGTACCTTCCAGATGTAGTTTCGTCTTCATTTTTCCCGCGATCATATCCTGTTGAATTAAACATGCATGAAACGAGATTAATCACTGAAATAGTGCGAATTCACCATCTGTTTTGTTTTTCTTTTCTTCTCAGTTTGTTGTGGAGCTGTAGAATCATTAACAATGTTCTCAATTGACCTATTCGTATTCCGGCAGTCGGAGCGTATTGGTATTTGTAGACTTGTTATGTTATATAAAATGTTCGCCGTGCTAATGGCCGCAGTTCCATACTGAACAACAAGTAAAACTGATCCGTATAAATACAAGACTACTTTCCTTTTCAAGCCTGCACTATTCCATTCTATATAACGTAATCCCTTACCATGATGGAAGAGATGTAGTATGTTGAACGCCTTGAAAACTTGCTTAGGTGAATGGGGCTTCGGTTTTGCGCGTATTCTTATAAATAGGCCACTTCGAAAAATACCATAATACTCTTTAAAGTGCAGGTTTGGGTGGTGCTTGATTTAAGCCTGATTTTTCCAATTTCTTTTGTTCTCAGCACGAACTGCACGTGCTATGCTTCAACTTCTTGGCAATTTGCATACAGTGCACATTTGTATACGAACACACAATGCTACGTTCTAGCGTTCCTCCATGTACTCTGAATTTCATTGTGCCATTCTAACAACGGAGACTTGACTAATTACACGCCGGTGAGGCTGAGCCTGCACATAAATGATTATTATGGTATTTTTGAATCGATCTAAACTTTTTGTTGTTTCATAGAGCAGTCAAAGAATTACTCTGGGGACCAGGGGTTCTCTCGCGGCACGCTTTGGTAAGAAGTCGTGGCCGGCTTTTCTCGCGGCGAAATATAGGTGGTTTTCACATTACGTTACGGCGGCCATAGTGGTGCACACCTACAAAAGAATTTTAATGAACTTCTTTTGTTATGTGCGCCAACATGGCCGCCATGGCCTTTGACATTTGAGTCCCACAGCACTGAAGGTCATGTGAGTGAAAACCATCGGTAGGAAGTAGAAGGAATATGATGACTCTGGGACAAATCTTAAAAACCCAAAGCCCCCCCCCCCCTCTCCCCCCCCCCCTTAGAGAAATTTAGAGAAAACCCAGAAAGCAACTTCCCCTTCCGCTAAAACATAGTGGCAAAATCATAAAGCACCCACCCTTCCGCTAACTTTACCGTCAAATGTCATTTTTATTTCAAACTCAAAAATAATTTCCGTTAAAATTTAGCGGGGCCTAAAATCGTCACATAAATAACACATTGATGTCCTAGAAAATCAAATAAATAACACAAAAAAGTGTTATTTATTATCCCTGAAATTTAGCGGTAACGTCTTTGCTATCTTTGCTTTAATTCGGCGATTCACTGGTTAGTTCTAATGGGTTCGCTTTCTGGGAGTTTGCTCCAGATTTTCTATTACGGGGGGGCTTTGGGTTTTTAAGATTCAGCCCAGAGTCATCATATTCCTTCTACTACCTTACTGATTGATAGGGAAAGGATAAATCTCCCGCGTGAGAAACTGTTCTTATGTCAATCACCAAACATACATAACTGAATGATGCATCATCCACCTTCTGATTGGTTGATATTTTCAATATTGATTCTCCCGCGTGAGAAATGTTTATTTTCAAAATTGGTTTTCATGTTGAATGTTTAAACAGCTTTGGTTTAATTTTATGCACGACGCGTCTTAGTGATGAATAAATCAGCTCACGCGTGAGCCGATTTTTCAGAATCGAGAATAATTAAGATAGCTTTTGCACATCACTTAGCGGAATCCAACTATTAAATTTATCGGAATAGCCTTTCCATTTCACCAAGGCTTTCTTTCGCTTGTAATCACGGCGAATAACTTTTTCAATGCGGAAAATCGATTGAGTCGTAGGCTGAAGTTCAGGTTCGTAAAATGATCCGGTTATTTTCTCTCCCAACAGATCAACTAATTTATACGTTACAGGATTTGTGTTTAAAATCTCATCGATAATGAAAATTTCTTCTGTCCAATTCGGGGTAAAACCTTTATCGAATATTTTTCGCTTATATTTAGATATCCGAACTCTATCGCCGATTTTAAATTTCGCTGGGGCGTGTTTAGAATAAAGTAAATCTCCATATAAATTAGCGAAAACCTTGGGTTCATTTTTGTTTTGACTGGCTTGAACGGGGCTCATCATTATGCTAGAATGATAAGCGTGATTATATTCATCGGCTAACCTGTCTAGTTTGTCGTAATAAACAGTGTTATTATTAGCCGAAAACATCTTCCAGAGTTTTTCTTTCACAGATCTGTTCCAGCGCTCAATAACGGAGCTTTTTTCTTCGTTTTCAGTCGAATACAAAGTTATGTCATGCTTCTTCAGGAGATTTTCCACAATCCTATTATAAAATTCACTTCCGCGATCCGCCCATATCATTTTCGGTGTCGCTTCGTGCCAAATATATCTTTAAAAGCATTAGCCACGGACTGTCCTTTTTTGTCTTTTAATGGGCGAATCCAACCATATTTTGAGAAAACATCGATCACCATCAGGAGATATCTTATTCCTTTGTTCCATTGGCTGAACTTGCCCATCTCGACTAAATCAGCTGCCCATATCTTGTCGATTCCATATGACATCACTCTTCTCTTTGGAAAGCGACACCTGATTGGTTTATGTAATTCTTCACTTAGGTTTCGGGCCCAACCAGTACTCAAAACCTCCTGCCGTTTTTTGGAGTGTTTACGCCTGCCATTCCAAGCCCAAGTTTCTGTTTCGAATTTATCACATTTCTAGCTAACGCATGTCCCCACTGCCTTTGTTTCCATGGAATCTCATCCAAAGCGGCAACCATTTTTCTATCGGCTTTATTTTTACATTTACGTGGATCTGGTTTATTTGCACAGACTGAATAATCAACGTCATGCTGCATGGCAACTGCATCTGTTTTACCTGTCGGCTGTTGATAAATTTCCAGAATCTCCCCATTGTTTGGATTGAACTTAACTTGTTCGTGGAGTGGGTTATATGGTCCTGTATAACGATGCCCGGGAAGAGTAAATCCTCCTTTAGGCCTTGGAAGTTTTGCTATCAAAGCATGGGTATCAATCCCACGGCCGGATAAGGGATCTAATTTCTTTGAAATGTCGCTTGTAAATGCGTCCAATCCTTGATCAAGATATTTATTCACCGCACCTTTAATCTTTTGTTTGGCAAAATCTGATTTAATCGCTTTGGATAACCCAATGCGGCCAAGATTATATAATCCTTTTACGCCGCCTTTTAATGCCATTTCACCGAGTGAATGACTGTCAGCTATATCGAAAAAACCAGCTCCGCTGTAGCCCCCACCTTGTGAGGGCAGACTTAGTTTCCCGAGTTCCCTTGTTTCACGAATCTAGTTTTTTTAATTCCGCATGAAGCGCAATGGTAGAAAAACATTGGCCTTCCATTTTTAGCCGTCATATAACCAGCTGGCTCAACGCATCTAGTAACTCTTTTTTCTTTGACACAATATGATTCCATTTTTATTTGAAATATTCTTTAATAAACTTCTCATTAAACATTGTGTCAGTCAAACTGAAAGGTTTTAAGATATCATAATAATCTTTTTTCATTGCCCATTGATGAAGGAAATAAAGGCAATAATAACCGCAAAGAACACTGTTTATGTTTTGATATTGAGTTGTGTTATAAAGTATTTGTTTCCCAGCGCTTGTGAATTTGAGAGGATAGCCCATGCCAAAACTATCGAAATACCATATAAACTTTTTATCGTGTGATGGGACGCAGCAAACCCAATGAGTTCCTGCATTTTTAAGCGAATCAAGATTGATGATGCATGGGCTGTGTTTTCTGGGCATAGCTTCATCCCTTGCAAATATTCCTTTGAAATTTGGAATCTTGAGATATTTTATCCAATTCAACAGATCAATATTTGACAGCGGTTTAATTACAAATTTGGGCGGCCTCATAGAAGTGCTCCTATCAGCGGAATCTTGTTGAACGGGCTGTTTGGCCCTAACAGAAGTCCCTTTCCCTGCTTTGTCCGTTTCGCGTTTTTTCCATTTTTTTTTTACTTTTTCCCATCCCAACTGTATTTCGCCTCCAGTTGCCAATGAATGGAGGAGGTCGGTATGGATATGCACCCAATCTTGGCGCGCCTTTTCCTTTCGGTCGGCCAACTCTTGGTGCTCCGCGGCCAGAAGGTTGGCCTTTTCCAAACATATTTTTAATTGCATCAATAGCCAGCGGAATACCAATACTTGCTAAAATAGTACCTAATGCACCTCCATATTGTCTTTCAGTTGGCCTCACAACTACTTGCCCTCCCGATTGAAGGGCATTCAGAATATCTTGTTTCTGCTTAGTTGTCAACAAACTTTTATACGCAATCAGTTTGTCTATTTTATCTTGCGGAATGAGGAAGCCACCTATTTGGCCGCTTCCGCTTATCTTTTTAACTACTTGACTTGCTCCTTCACTCGCCAAACCAGCAAGTGCTGATAACCCAAGTGTTTTAGCCAGGGTTGGCATAAGTGTTTTAGCTAGAGGCATAATAGCAGAAAATAAACTACCCCCTTCTCTCATTACTTTGCGGATTTGTGATTTTGATATTTTTATTTCTACGCCATTGCCAAGTGACCTGGCTTTAGCGATTGTATTAATTTGATTGCGTGTAAGCATCAATTCATGATTTCCACTTGTTTGGCTACTATCCAATCTAAGTGTAAGAGGACTGTTTGTTTTATATGCTCTTGCGAGTTTTTCTCCTTGCCCTTGAGATAAAGTTACTTTGTATGGATGATATGTTGTCATTTTAATAACATATCATTATTTACTTTAAGCTATGACTAATTCATTTCCAACTTTATTAATCTTAGCTGTTTCCTCGTATAGAACTACCGCATGCACATTGAAGTTTGCGGCCGCATTTGATTCAGCGTATATCTGAATATCAGTTGCTTGGGATCTCGTGTTACTTTTTCAGCTTGATAAGACAAGTCGAAATAAATGAGGCTATAAAGAGATTTATAATTAGCTATATTCAATAGGCCATTTCCGAGTTGCCTTTAGCCTCTCTATCAAAGCGAGGCTAGGTGCGAAACCTTTCATATGAAAATGAGTTTTCATTTGCATGTGAATGAAAACTCATTTTCATATGAATGGTTGTGCACCTAGCCTCGCTTTGACAACGAGGCGTAACGTAACTCGGAAATGGCCTATTGAGTCCCGCTATTATAATCATTTTTCCTCATTGCATAAGCCATGACATCATTAAATATTCATACTTTCGATTCAGTGTCATAATCTGTTTCGGGATAAAACACTCCATTTCCATACTCTAATCGACAGGTTGATAAGGATGAGTTATTATCTGCTGCATTCAGCTTGAAATTGTCAAAGAGATACGGACCATCTTCTGCAACATCATCATTGGGCGGAGCGGTTCTTTTCAGCCAAACAAAAATATGTTTAACATTATCAATACTAGCTGATATTTGAAAGAATCCTGATGATCGTGCAGGAGCTGATTGTTCATATGTCTCCCTTAAATATTTCCATTGCGATTCTTTCAGGAATGAACTAACAAATTTATCATAAAAAGAATCTTTTGGCGTTAATCTTGGCACCCAAAGCAAAAACCTATTAATGACAACTCTTCCAGCATCGGTGCCATTAGCCATATGAATTAATTCATCATCACTCTGGAGATTAATTTCGAATTGCAGCTGCATAGGAACCAGCAGCTTATCATCAAGTTCTTCGAAAAAGGCAAAACGATTCAGGGGGATAATAGTATTAATATCTTTAGCACCCGCACCACTATTGTTTTGAACTGCTTGAGTTTGTAGCCGCCTCGCTTCAAATCCTGTGTTATTCGCAGCTGTTGTGGCATCAGTATCCAAATACCAAAAACTGTTCTTTCATCGCCCAGAATTAGGCGACACATCCGGGACCTTGAACCGCGCTCCGAGCACTAAATTTGAAAAGATAATCAGCGAACCGTATTCAAAACAAAGAGAAAATGGCCAAAACTGTCCAGCATGGCTCACACTTTTCACGTTTTTGCCTCAACTACTGAACAATCATTAGTGTCAGCATATGGCTTTTGTAGAAGAGGTATCAATAAAAAATATTTGACCATTGTTGACTTTGTAGTCCTTCTAGAAGTTCTGGCTATTTCACTTTGAAAATCGGCTATTTCAGTCGCTTGTTAGTATGGAAAGCCGCTTTTGAGGCTGGATGTTTCTTCAACAAATGACTTTATTAATGTGTCAGCATATGGTTATGTTAGCTTGAAACTTAAGGAAGCCTCACAGAAATTTTTGTACGATTTCGATGATTAGAAGTTCTGGCTTTTCCTGAAATTCTGAAGGTGCTCTGTTCGCTCTGTCCTTTTTGCCCTTCGGTAATCCCGCGGGACACTTTCGTCTTCGTTTGAAACTCGCGCGTGAATATTAATGTCCTAAGCTCCGCCTCCACAAACAATAGTGCGTGTGGCAGCGTAATTAACCATTGAAATTGAGGTGATACCGGACAATGACTTGACAAACACTGAATCCACGTAATAAAAAGTTGCGTGTTTTATTTACTATAGATGGTCTTAAATAAAATCATGTAAACATATTTCAAAATATTTCTATCTCTGCGATCGCAATCGCAACGTTTTGGTTTCCACATGATCGCAAGGGTCGCAAGAATCGCAGCGATCGTCGATCGTTGCGATTATATGGAAACCAGACTTAAAAGAGCGCGTCTAGATCTGGACTGCGTTAACCGGTCGAGTAAAAAGCGCAATGATTGCGATCGCAATCGCAACGATCGCAACGTTTTGGTTTCCACATGATCGCAAGGGTCGCAAGAATCGCAGCGATCGCCGATCGTTGCGATTATATGGAAACCAGACTTAAAAGAGCGCGTCTAGATCTGGACTGCGTTAACCGGTCGAGTAAAAAAGCGCAACGATTAAGTACAAGCAATCCTGTTTTGGGAAAAATGATTTGGCCTTCGCGCTCTAACCATTGCGAGTCTAGCGAGTCGAAAAACAAAATCTTGTTTCACACGAACTTGTTGACAAAACGCTTTGTAAAGAGCGCGGCTCGCCTTTAATTAAGGCGCTATTGTTAACTTTTATCACACCTTGGGATTTACTTCACACATCAAACCGTTTGATTGACAGCAACCGAGTCCGTGAAGAGACCCGAGTGTTCCCGAAGCTAATCTGTCGACCAATTACAGCCGACTAGTTCTGAATATGCAAATTATTATGCCGCGTATTAAGAAACTGGGCACTGTAAGTAAATGTCGCCAAAGACAATGGCATTCTGGGCGATGTGCTACTGATCTGCTGAAGTCATCAGAATATTCTAGCAAATTTTTAACAAAAGTAACTTTATGCAGATTATCAGGTTCATAAACGATTTTACCCGCAGATTTAAGCGTCATATGCTTAATCAGGGAATGGGCACCATTTATTACTGTTATCCTATCAGCAGCAGCATATCCAGCGCCGTCTGCTAATTTCTGGAGTTGAAATTGCACTTCAAAATAAGCATTATGCCAGTCATAAAACGCCGATCTATCATTGATGGTGAATTTATAACCATTCTTTCTTTGATGTTCTCCATTAGCTGGGGCTCTGATTACATCATCCAACTGGAACCTTACTAATTCATTTCTTTGTAAATATTCACTCGATCTAAAAGCCATTTTTATTAGATATATTATTTTTTTCTTTAAAGCTTTATTCTTCTGGTTCCTCTGGGGTTGATTCCTTGGCCAGATATTAGTCTATTCAATATATCATCAGCACTCTCCTGTTTTCTTGGCCGTTTCATCTGGATGGAACGCGGTCTTACAGCTGAGGCGGCCTGAGGTTGGTTTTTGGGCGCAACACCTGTCACACCTTTCCTCATATTTGCTAGTTTTTTCATGATTAAATCACCAGATTTTTCAGCCGCTGCTTTACCTAGTCTTTCCCCAGCGTGAGAAATTCCTGCGTCCAATGCTTTTTTCGCAACTGGCTTCGCGAATTTCTTGAAAACGGCTGATGCCACTCCCTTCAAGGCTGGCGCCGCCATCTTTTTCAGCGGCTTAAAGATGGAATCAAAAATGACGCCTGTTCCTTTATGCTTATAAACAAACTTCCCTAATTGGGGATGATAATAACGAGAAAATTCATATGCTTTCATTTTATATAGTCTTTTTAAATATTAACGAGAATGCTGTGTCTGCACCATTCAAGTTAACAATTCTTCTTTTCCCGTCTGTGATATAAATTCAAATGGAGCTTATTGTGTTTTTATTCACCGGGCTGAATGTTACTCTCATGGGTTCAAGGGTAAAACTATATGATGCCTGCAGAACAGATGTGGAAAAGGAATAAATGATATCAGTATCTGCCCCATCCACAAGCGAATCATTTGTCAAATCGCAATGAATGTTTAACAAGTCAGTATCTTGACTTAAATTTGGTACTCTGGGGCCAACATTAACTTTATCCTTCAGAATCTTTTTATCAAAACCCACAAGATCATGGAAATTACTTTGCGTTAAATCCAGTTGATAATTTTCTTCCATTGTTATCGTTACTCTGAAGGTTGTGGTATTAAAAGCCAGATTGATTGGAAACACATCCTCTTTTCCAGATTCTTTCACCACTGTTGCTTTTTGAATGAAATCATTTATCTCGGAATATGTCCAAACCCCAGCGGGGAAAGCGATATCCTGAAATGTTTTCCCGCAGTCAGAGGAGAACGTAATCGGTTGATTTCCATACTGGGCATTGATGTTATACCACGTAAAACTCATATTGATAATTCTGTTAAGCCCAACAACATATTGTTCATTTGGCTCAAGAATAATTGGCCGATTAAATTTTGTTGTGAAATTTTCAGGTTTGTTGTGCCTGTTCTTAACGGCGTAAGATGATAAAACAATTTCTCTCTCCATTTTATGTTTTGAAATAGTTTTTATATATCTTTTCATGCTGGGCTTTATTGATTAATGCTTCTTTCAGAAGAAGATCGAGAATTGCAATCCCAGTATGTTTTATGCCGATGTTTGTATTCCCAGCAAGGATAGAGCCAATAATGACTTCAAGTTTCTGCAGAAGATCTTTTGGATTGGAGAAGTAATGGACTAACCCACCAGCTCCACGCCTTTTTCGGGTTCTAATTCCCGAGCCTTGAAATGTTCCTGCTTTCTTTGTGTAATACTTTATGTAATCATTTAATGCTTTCCTTGAACGGTCTATTCCTTGATGTTGTATTTGCTTCTGCTCTTCAGTTATTTCCCCTTTTTTGAACTTTTTAGTCCAAGCCGCTTTGTAACCGTTTAATTGACTTCGTCTACGTTTTGCATCGGTTAAAACGCTTTTCTCAAGATAATTTTTTTTCTGTGTTGCTGATAAATTTGGAGCATTAAGAGCCGCATTCACTGTATCAAAAGTGAAGATATCCAGGTTAGCTAGTAATTTATTTGCTTCCACTTCATTGTCTTCTTGATATCCTTCAGCATACTCTTCTTCATCATCCGGCGCCAGAGCATAATCAGGAGATTCATCTTCTTCATATTCAGGTGGGGAGTCAACAGAGCTGGAGTCACTTTCTCCTAACTCTTTCATTATTTCTGCATAGGTTGGTGGATTTGCAGGTAATTGTTTAGCTGCTTGCGGCGCAACAATCTCATCATCAAACAAACCGCCAACATCCATCTCTTCAAATGGGTCGACTTCCGGAAGATAATCTATGCCTGGTTTTTCTCCAACGACTTTCTTTTTCCGTAGAGGTGGTAGCAGACTACCTTGGCGGGCTGATGCCCAATTAGATGTAATAACATCATCTAATTGCGATGTTATGGGTTTAAACATTTTACCATATTCGATTTGACTTGTCTCTTCACCCAACTTTTTTTGGGTGATGATATCATGAACGTAATTGATTTTCTTCCCCAAAGCAGATTTGCTTTTTGCAAGTTGTTGCCATTTCAATAAACTCATTTTATATCAGATCATATATAAATTTGGGTGTACAACATGATGTTCAACAAGATGTTCAACATAATAAAATGAAGATTCCAAATTATGATTTCAATGATCCGATCACCAATTTCAGGCAGCTGTATCCTTTCATGCCCGATCGAGCTTTCAGAATGTTGATCTGTGGCCCCTCAGGATCAGGGAAGACAAATGTTCTTCTGGATATGATTCTGCGCCCGCTGCTGTATTATGATAAGATCTATCTCTATGCGAAAAATCTTGACCAATCAAAATATCAGCATCTGTTGAAACAATTCCGCCAAATCAGCAAAGAAGCTGGGTATGAAATTGTGGAAGCGAGTCCCAATGATATCATTCCAGTTTCTGAATTGTCAGATAATAATCAAAAACTGGTTGTTTTCGATGATTTTGTTTGCGAAAAGAATCAAAAGCCATTGATTGATTATTTTATCCGGGGCCGACATAAGAATTGCTCCATTATTTATCTTTTGCAAAGTTATTATAAAACACCAAAAGATATCCGCTTGAATTGCTCACATTTTTGCATCTTCGAATTCCCAAGCAACAAGGAAATTGCCGCGTTATGCCGGGATAATAATGTCACATGACGGGCTTTGGCCAGGAAAAAAATATATGCAAATTAGGCTAAGGGTAGATTGAATCTACCCATGGCTTATCATTAACTGAAAGAAAAGACCGCATTTCGCAAGACTGGTACTTCAAAGGTGTCGCTTTTAATCTTTGCGGTACCGCTTTTTCCCCCTTGTTGACTTACAAAAGTAGTTAGTAAAAGGCGGCGGCCGGTGCATCCTCGGCCCCTTAGTTTCAACGTAAAAAAGCTTACGTTAACTTACCCATAAATAGAAAGCAAATGCACCACTTGCTATCGTTATGTACGAATTATACAGTACTCAAAAACAATATGTCAGGTCCTTGCTTCTTATTTTCTCCCAAAATCTCCCACATTTTCCGAATGCCACCTACTGTTGCAATTTATCAGAAACATATTATCTTGATTGTAAAACAGCCACTTCATATTTCTACCCAATTATAACATAATCCAACTATCCCATAAGTACATAAGTTCAACTACATTCGAAATAAGGGCCTTCGGATGTCCACCGGCCGCCGCCTTTTACTAACTACTATCTCCAAAAAAAACTGGGAAAATCTTTCTCCAGCAGAAATCTGGTTTCATTTTTCATTTTTATTTTCTTCAGGAGGTTGTGAAAATTTATTTTTGTTTTTTATTTTTTTATTTTTTTTATTTTTGAATTTCTTTACCCTGAATGAACTTTTCAATGAAACAAAAATATTCTCCTGATAAATTTTAGCAGAAACATATTTTTATTCCAGAAATCTATTTGACATTCAGGTTTCTGCTGTCAACTAAATATTTCTTCAGAAAAAAGTTTCTCCGGAAAAGAAAATGTTTGATTCCGAAGATGAAGATGAAGATGAGGAAATAGATGACACTCCTGAAATTATTCAAGAAACATATACAACAACATGGCATTCTCACAAAAATCTCAGACTTGAACATTTCAAAGTTGTCATCCGAAAAAATCAGGGGAAGAACCAAATTCCACTCAAAGATCTCGAATTTTATCAAAAAGAAATTCTCTCCCAAATTCCCCTCCATGAAATCAAAAGAAAAAAAGTCAGGGAGTTTGTCAAAGCTTCCAAATGGAAAAAAGTCAATGGCAACGATCATGAAATTTTCAATCACATCACAAATCACGATGGGAATGATTATGAGCATCTGGAAAAGTTTCTCATTGATGATTTTAAATATTTCTCACTTGAATATGATGATCTTCATCCAAATAGAAAAAAGTTTCTCAATTTCTTTTCTTCCTTCTGAAAAAGAATGGTTTCAACCCAAATGAAGATGATTTCAAACTGCTTATTCTTCCATCAAGAAGGGCAGAACAGGAAAAAATAATCCAAACCATCTTCAAAAAATTAAATTGGAAAGAAAATGGAAGCCAGTGACCATGAAGATTGCTCCACTTGCTCAGAGGAGGAAGAAAGGAGCGAAAATGAAACCCCAACAACATCTGACGAGGAATTTATTGTCTCTGATTCGGAGATGGAGGAAGCAGAGCAAAATGAAGAAGAGGAAGACACAATTGAACTCCTCTTTGAATCATTCATCAATCTCCAAGAGGAACACAAGATTCTTAAAAATGAACTCCAAAAACAAAGTTGTCTCCTCTGGGAAATCCACCGGGAATTGAAGGAAAGAGGTGTTATTTCATAAATATGAATGTGAAACATTCATATTTTCTAAGATAGCTTTTCCACATCACTCAGCGGAACCCAAGAATTGAATTTATCAGGATATCCTTTCCATTTAACCAAGGCTTTCTTTTTCTTCTGGTCGCGGCGAATAACCTTTTCAATGCGAAAAACGCTTTGTGTTGTCCCTTTGGAAGTTCTGCTTCATAAAATGATCCGGTTGATCTTTTTCTCCCAACAGATCGACTAACCTGTATGTCACAGGATTTGTGTTCAAAACCTCATCGACGACAAATATCTCCTCTGTCCAGTTCGGGGTGAAACCTTTGTCGAATATCTTTCGTTTGTATTTTGATATTCTAACCCTGTCGTCAACTTTGAATTTTGCTGGGTTGTGTTTAGCATAAATCAGGTCTCCGAAAAGATTAGCGAACACTTGTCTCTCATTTTTCTGTTTGCTCGCCTCTGCGGGTGACATCTTAATGCTTGAATGATAAGTGTTATTATATTGATTCACTAACCTGTCCAGTTTGTCCAAGAAAATTGTATTATTGTTAGCAGAAAACATCTTAAAGAGTTTATCCTTCATCGTCTTGTTCCAACGTTCAACCACAGATGACTTTTCTTCATTCTCTGTGGTATACAATTTTATCCCATTCTAGTCAAGGAGATCCTTCATAGTTCCATTGAAAAATTCACTTCCCTTTGTCTGTCCAAAGCATTTTCGGTTTTCGTTTCATACCGAATATGGATCGGAAAGCATCGGCGACTGTTTGTCCTCGCTTGTCTTTCAGGGGGTGAATCCAACCGATATTTGAGAAGACATCGATCACCATCAGGAGATATCTTATTCCTTTGTTCCACCTCGAATATTTCCCCATCTCGACCAAATCAGCCGCCCAGATCGTTGTCAACGCCATATGCAATAACTCTTCTCTTTGGAAATCTTCTCCTTATCGGCTGGTGAAGTTCATTTGCCAGATTTTGAGTCCAGCCTTCACTCAAAATCTTTTCCCGTTTTTTGGGGCACCCAAACCAAGTTTTTGTTTTGCTTGATTGTGTTTCTTGCCAAAGCATGTCCCCATTGTCTTTCTGCCCAGGGAATAGCATCCAATGCGGCAACCATCTTTCTGTCTGCTTTATTTTTACATTTGCGTGGATCTGCTTCTTTTGCGCAAACTGAATAATCAACATCGTGTTGCATAGCAACTGCATCTGTTTTTCCTGTTGGTTGTTGCATAATTTCAAGAATCTTTCCAGTTTCATCGAATCTGACTTGTTTTTCCAAAGGGTTATACGGACCAGTGAAGTTATGCCCGGGAAGAGTGAATCCTTTTTTCGGTCTGGGAAGTTTTCCAATCAAGTTATGAACATCCAGTCCTCCCCCATCCAAATCTGCTCGATCTGTCTTATATTTTCTGTTTGGTCTTATCGCTGTGCTCAGTTGATTCAGCATATCGGAAGAGGTTTTGGCAAGAAATGGTTTCATCTTATCCAAAGCAAAATCCAATGCTTTTTTCTGAGTGTTTTTGTTTCGCAACAATTCCCTTGCCCCATATCTCCCCATTTCAACTGTTTTCTTTCCCAACCATGGAATTGCATGAGCAAAACCAGTCAAAGCCAATTCTCCAATGCCCCCACCTTGTGAGGGCAGACTCAGTTTCCCGAGACGAACCTTGTTTTTTTAATTCCGCATGAAGCGCAATGACAAAACCACATCTTTCTCCCATTTTTTGCAGTCATATATCCGGATGGTTCAACGCAACCAGTGACTTTTTTTCTTTGACGCAATATGATTCCATTTTTAATTGAAATAATCTTTTATGAATTTCTCATTTTGCATTGTGTCAGTCAAACTGAAAGGTTGGAGAATATCATAGAAATCTTTCCCCTGCGACCATTGATGGCAGGAAATAAAGGACAATAATAACCGCAAAGAACACTGTTTATGTTTTGATACTGACTGCTGTTCCAAATTACAGGTTTGGAACTTTTGAATTCGAGAGGATAGCCCATGCCGAAACTATCAAAATACCATAAGAACTTTTTATCATGCGATGGGACGCAACAAACCCAATGAGTCCCTGCATTTTTGAGCGAATCAAGATTGATGATGCATGGGCTGTGTTTTTTGGGCATAGCTTCATCTCTTGCAAATATTCCTTTGAAATTGGGAATCCCCAGATATTCAATCCAATTCAACAGATCAATATTTGACAGCGGTTTAATTACAAATTTAGGAGGCCTCATAGAAGTGCTCCGAGAAGTGGGATGCTGTTGAATGGACTTTTCGGCCCTAACAGAAGTCCTTTGCCCTTTTTTGATTTTTTTTTCCCATTCCAACAGGGTTTCCCCAACTTCCAATGAATGGAGGAGGTCGTGCCCAAAGGAGTCCCCAATCTTGGGAGCTCCTTTTCCTTTTGGACGTCCAACTCTGGGAGCACATTTTCCTTTTGGTCTGCCAACTCTTGGAGCTCCTTTTCCAAACAGGTTTTTCACCATGTCAAGAGCCAATGGGATTCCAATACTTGCCAGAATAGTGCCAAGTGCTCCACCAGATTGTGTTGTGGTTGGTCTCATCACAACTTGCCCTCCTGATTGCAGGGCAATTAAAATATCCTGTTTCTGTTTATTTGTCAACAAATGTTTATTGTCAATCAGTTTCTGAATTTTATTTTGGGGAATGAGAAATCCACCCACTCTGACCGCCGCCTTCCGCTTATCTTTTTCACAACTTGACTTGCTCCTTCACTCGCCAACCCAGCAAGTGCTGATAATCCCAAGTGTTTTAGCCAGGGTTGGGCACAGTGTTTTGGCTAAGGAACAATAGCAGAAAATAGACTTCCACCTTGTTTCATTACTTTTCTGATTTGTGTTTTTGTTATCTTAATCTCAACTCCATTTCCCAGAGATTTTGCTTTTGCGATTCTTTTAATTTGATTGGCTGTCAGCATCAGTTCATCATTTCCACTTGTTTGGTTGCGCTTCAATCTCAGGGTAACTGGAGTGTTTGTTCTGAATGCTCTTCCAAGCTTTCCTTTTTGCCCTTTAGACAAATTTACTTTTACTGGGTGATATGTTGTCATTTTTAATGATAACATATGTTTTAGGCAATGACTAATTCATTTCCAATTTATTGATTTTAGCTGTTTCCTCATAGAGAACCACTGCATGCACATTGAAGGCGGCAGTTGCATTGGCATTCAGCGTATATCGAAATATCAGCTGCTTTGGGATCTCGTGTTGGTTTTTCAGCTTGGTAAGACAAGTCGAAATAAATGAGGCTATAAAGTGATTGAAAGTTAGCCAAATTCAACTGAGTCCCAGTGTTGAAGTCATTTTTCCTCATTGCATAAGCCATGACATCATTGAAGATTCTGACTTTTGATTCTGTGTCATAGTCAGTTTCAGGATAAAACACTCCATTTCCATACTCCAATCTGCAAGTTGACAAGGATGAGTTTGCATCTGCTGCATTCAGCTTGAAAGTGTCCATCAAATATGGAGAGTCTTCTGCAGGGTCATCATTGGGTGGAGCTGTTCTTTTCAGCCAGACAAAAATATGCCTTACATTATCAATGCTCGCTGAAATCTGGAAGAACCCTGATGATTGTGCAGGAGCTGATTGTTCATATGTTCTCCTCAGATACTTCCATTGCGATTCTTTCAGGAATGAACTGACAAATTTATCATAAAGAGAATCTTTGGGAGTCAGTCTTGGCACCCAAAGCAAAAATCTGTTGATAACAACTCTTCCGTCATCAGTGCCATTTGCCATATGAATTAATTCAGCATCCTGTTGAAGATTAATTTCAAATTGCAGTTGCATTGGGACCAACAGCCTGTCTTCCAGTTCTTCGAAAAAGGAGAAACGATTCAGGGGAATAATCGTGTTGACATTTTTTGCCCCTCCAGTTCCATTGTCTCGAAGAGCTTGAGTTTGCAGTCGTCTCGCTTCAAATCCTGTGTTATTCGCAGCTGTTGTTGCATTCACATCTAAATACCAGAAACTGTTCTTTGCGACTGATCTGCTGAAGTCATCTGAGTATTCCAACAGATTTTTAACAAAAGTAACTTTATGCAGATTGTCAGGTTCGTAAACAATCTTCCCTGCAGATCTGATGGTCATGTGTTTTATCAGGGAATGTGAGCCATTTATGACTGTTATCCTATCAGCAGCAGCATATCCAGCACCATCTGCTAATTTCTGGAGTTGAAATTGCACTTCAAAATAAGCGTTATGCCAGTCATAAAAAGCCGATCTGTCATTAACGGTAAATTTATAACCATTTTTCGTTTGATGCTGCCCATTTGCTGGGGCTCTGAGTACATCATCCAACTGGAATCTTACTAATTCATTTCTTTGGAGATATTCATTCGATCGAAAAGCCATTTTGATAGATTATTTTAAATTCCTTGGCCACTGATCAGTCTATTCAGGATGTCAGTTGCACTTTCTCTCTGTGGTTGTTTCACAGGGAGCGAAGCAGGGAGTGATTGTGGTTTTCGTCCTCGTTTCGCAGGACTCGCAGATGGTTTTCCAATCTTCATGTTTCCCAGTTTTTTCATAATCAAATCACCTGATTTCTCCACCGCTGCTTTGCCAAGTTTTTCTCCAGCGTGAGAAATTCCTGCGTCCAATGCTTTTTTCGCAAATGGTTTCGCGACTTTCTTGAGAATTCCTTTCATGGCTGGTCCTGCCATCTTTTTCAGTGGCTTGAAGATGGAATCAAAAATGATGCCTGTTCCTTTGTGCTTATAAACAAACTTCCCCAGTTTGGGATGGTAATAACGAGAAAATTCATATGCTTTCATTTTATAGTCTTTTTTTTAATATCAACGAGAATGCTGTGTCTGCCCCATTCAGGTTGACAATTCTTCTTTTCCCATCCGTGATATACATCCGAATGGAGCTGATCGTGTTTTTATTCACAGGGCAGAATGCTATTTTTATGGGTTCACGCTCAAAACTATATGATGCCTGCAGAACAGATGTGGAAAAGGAATAGATGATATCAGTCTCTTCCCCATCCACAAGTGAGTCATTTGTCAAATCACAATGAATGTTCAACATATCAGTATCTTGACTCAAATTAGGAACTTTAGGGCCAACATTAACTTTCTCCTTCAGAATCTTTTTATCAAACCCCACAAGATCCCCGAAATTCGATTGGGTGAAATCCAGTTGATAATTTTCAGCCAGTGTTATTGTCACTCTGAAAGTTTCATTGCTGAAAGCAAGATTGATTGGAAAAACATCTTCTTTTCCATCGGATTTCACCACTGTTGCTTCCTGGATGAAATCATTTATCCCAGAATACCCCCAAACCCCAGCAGGAAAAGCAATATCGGAAAATGTTTTCCCGCCATCAGAGGAAAATCTAATCAGTTGATTTTCATATTGTGGATTGATGTTATACCACGTAAAACTCATATTGATGATTCGTTTCAACCCAACAACATATTGTTCATTCGGATCAAGAATAATTGGACGATTAAATTTTGTTGTGAAATCTGCAGGTTTGTTTTGTTTGTTCTTAACGGCGTAAGATGATAAGACGATTTCTCTTTCCATTTTATGTTTTGAAATAGTTTTTAACAGCTTTTCATGCTGGGACCTGTTAATCACTGACTCTTTCAGGAGAAGATCGAGAATGCCTACTCCAGTGTTTCTGATTGCCAGATTTGTATTCCCAGCATTGATGGAGCCAATGATAACCTCAAGTTTCTGGAGAAGATCTTTTGGGTTGGAGAAAAAAACGAACAGAACCACCTTTTTTTCTTCTCAGCCCTGAACCTGTAAATGTTTCTGCTTTGTTGTCGTAAAAGGTTATGTACGCATTCAGAGCTCTTCTAAACCGGTCTATCCCTGCATGTTTTATCTCTTTTTGCTCTACCGTTATTTGCCAACTGTTGGCCAGTTTAGTCCAAAATGTTTTGTAACCGTTTAATTGAGATCGTTTGTGTCTTGCAGCGGGCAGAACGGTTTTCTCAAGATAATTTTTTTTCTTTGTTGGTGATACCTCTGGATCATTAAGCATCATATCCACTGTCTTATAATTGTCGATGTTCATTTCATTCATTAATTTATTTGCGTCCGTTTCATATTCTTGTTCATCACCCGGCGCCAGAGCATAATCAGGAGATTCATCTTCATATTCAGGTGGGGCGTCACTTTCATCGACTGCTATTTCTGCACAGGAGGGTGGCTTTGCTGGGATTTGTTTAGCTGCTTGCGGTGACACAATCTCATCATCAAACAAACCGCTAACATCCATCTCTTCAAATGGATCGACTTCGGGATAATAATCAATGTCCGTGGGTTTGGCTTTTCCAACTTTCAAGGCCTTCGGCTTTTTCCGGGAAGTGGCATCAAATTCGACGCAATAACATCATCTAATTTTGCTGTTATGGGTTTGAACATTTTTTCAAGTCCGATTTGACTTGTTCTCTTCACCCAACTTTTTCTGGGTGATGACATCGTGAACAAAGTTGATTTTTTTACCCAAAGCAGATTTGCTTTTTGCCATTTCATTCCATTTCAATAAACTCATTTTAAGTCCACAAACATGAATTTGGATGAAGAACATGATGTTAAACAAGATGTTCATCTGAATTTGTCTTCTGGGAAATAAAATGAAGATTCCAAATTATGATTGTCATGACCCAATCACAAATTTTCGACAGCTGCATCCTTTCATGCCTGATCGAGCTTTCAGAATGTTGATCTGTGGTCCTTCAGGATCGGGGAAAACAAATGTTCTCCTGGATATGATTTTGAGATTGTTGTATTACGATAAAATTTATCTCTATGCGAAAAATCTTGACCAAGCCAAATATCAACATCTTCTGAAAACATTTCGCCCAATCAGCAAAGAAGCTGGATATGACATCATTGAAGCATCCCCGGATGAAATCATCCCAGTTTCGGAATTATCAGGAGAGAATCAAAAACTGGTTGTTTTCGATGATTTTGTTTGCGAAAAGAATCAAAAACCCCTGGTTGATTATTTTATCCAGGGCCGGCATAAGAATTGCTCTGTGATTTATCTTTCACAAAGTTATTTCCAAACACCAAAAGATATCCGTCTGAATTGCTCACATTTTTGCATCTTTGAATTCCCCAGCAACAAAGAAATTACCGCGATCTGCAGGGAGAATAACATCACCAAAGAAGATTATCTGAAAGCAACACATGATCCGTTCTCTTTCCTCTATGTGGATAAGCCGAGGAAATTCATTGCCAAAAACTTTGATGAAAGACTTTAAAATGAGCTATTCAAATGGATTGCTTTCTGAAACAACAAGCACTTCCCGAGGGGGTCGAGATGGAAAAGATGGATTGCCAGGAGTTGGTTTTAAACTGACATCCACAGGGGATTATGATATGTCAAACAGAAAACTGGTCAATGTCGCTGAAGGAACAGGGCACAATGTGATGCAGTCACAAAACATCAAGTTGACACGCTAGACAGAAGTGTGGAAACCAAACTGATTCAACTGAGAGCAGATTCTTTGCAGGTTGATGGATCCTCCCATATGACTGGAGATCTGGATCTCAGGGGAAAGAAACTGATTCTTCCTGGAGAGATTGACATGGATCGAAAGTTGATCACAAATCTGGATACTGATGAATCAAATGATCTTTCCGCGGTGAATATGATCACTTTGAAGAAGTTCCACCCAAATGCTCCAGCACATACTCATGAAGTGACGAAGAACATCGATTTAAAAGAACTTTTCAATGTTGTCAAATCAAAGCAACAAACTTATGCTGATTTATCGGCGAACTATAACAATCTGATGTCGTATAATGATGCAAAGAATGTCTTTCTCAGTCGGAAAGAAACATTCCCAATGGAAACAAGTCTTGATATGGGAAACCAATTTGTTTATAACGTGAAAGATCCAACAGCAATCGACCAAACAACCAACAAAAAATATGTGGACACGGCAGTCTCCGAGCTGGTGGGGCAGATAGCCAACACGGCAGCTAATAAGCTTTCTTTGTCAGGTGGAACAATGACTGGGCAACTTGATATGGGATCGGAGAAAATCATTGGTCTTCCCGATCCAAAAACATCCAATGAAGCAACATCAAAACAATATGTTGATACACAGCTAAATGAGAAGACAGTAGCTCTGGCAGTGGAACTAATAAAAACAGAGGCTGACCTTAAAAAATATGTCAATGAATCACATATATCTTCAACCTCCCACTTGAAGGATGAATTCCGGTATTTGATGGAGGATGTGGATGAATCCAGCTCTGAACATAATATGACAGTGACTGGAATAACTGATTTTGCAAGTTCTCCGCATCATTTCAATAAGAAGGCGTATGATTTGAAAATAACAAAAGATGTTTTCAATGAATACTCTGGGCGACTTGGATTTAACATGCTGAAGCTTCCAGAAGGGGAATATACGATTTGCATTGAATTCTTCCCCGCTTCCATGACGGGTGTGAGCGTTGACGTGGTTTCCACGAGCTTGAATATCAATCAACAATCAACGAAGAAGTTTTCCAACTATTCTCGATCAATCATTCACATGCATAAATGGCAGATTTCTCCACCGGAATATATTTATCTGGATCTGAAATGGCAAGGAACACCATCATCAGCTGTTCAAGGCCCAGCAAATCTGATTATTTATGGCGTCAAAGGTTCTCAATCAGATGTGCCAAGTTCTGTTTATGATGCTCCTTTCGTTTTTGAGAGTGGGAAGATGGTCATGGAAACTGATTTGGATAGGAATGGCCATCAAATTCTCAATTCAAATTTAAGCAATAACTTTATGCTGATTGGAAGATATAAACAATCAGGAAACGCCGTAAATATACTTTTCGATAATATTTTCACTGATATAGTCATCCCAATCAGATGTAAATTAATCACAGCGTTTGCTCAAATTATATCAAAAACATCTTCTTTTCCACAACTAACTTTAGTCATCCTAACTAAAGAACGGCAAAGTGGAACTCGTTTTAGTAGTGATAATAGAATTCAAACATTCACGTTTTCAACTGTTGTTTACAAAGCAGGAGAGTTATTTTCAGCAAGAATAGATGATCGAACAGTAACTATTGGGGCTGGCCAAATCACATTTCTTTTTGAAAAAGCCTAAAAAATGAAAGAAGACATTTTTAATTTCAACCACATCTCCCCTGACATAACAGAAGAAAAACTGGAAGAGATCAAGCAATTCTTCCGATTCTATCACAAAAGATTTTGGTGTTTGAAAAGAGCTCACAAACCTTTCAAAAAGATGAATTTGTTTGTGAATTTGACATCTTCCGCTCTTGTTGCGATTGGCGCAATTGCTGGAGGAGTGACAATGAATCCCATCGTTTTGGGAGTGATTTCAGGCGCAGGATTAGTCGTCAAAACAGGGAATGAAATGAAGAAATATGGAAACAAAATTGAAATGACAAAGTTCGCGTTCACAACTTATGAGAAAACATTGGCTGATTTACGTTTTGCTTTGAGAAGTGGAAAATTTGATCGAAATGAATTTCTTCCAGCAATGGTAGCAGTTGATGGGATTGTGATTGATTTGGGATTGGATTTGGAAAAGTTTGAGAGAAAATATGAAAAACACTTGGAATAATTTTTTCATTTCTGGGAAATGAAAAACTCAGTTCTTGATGAATGTAGTTCGTGTCCACAATTCAGGCGCTGAAGTGCATGATTTTTGCGGATGAAAAGTCCATTGCCCTCTTGAGAGATTCTCCTTATACTCTTCCAAATCAGGATAAGATTTATAACCATGTTTGTCAAACCATTTTTGAACATCCCAATAATCTTTCGCGCGAAACCACACACCTGAACGCATATTACAAATCACGATTTGATCATTTTTTCCTGCTGGTATGTCTGCAAATTCATGAGCTGAAGTGAACCCTTTGAAGTTTTCTAGCACTTTATCCCAAATAGAATCAGAAAAAACATAATTCTCATCTAGTGGTTGGGGAACGGGTTTGGGAGGAAGAGATGGTGGTGTTGGTTTCTCAACTTTTTCCACCTTGAATTTTTCTCCATCACTTCTTCGTGTGAAACTGTTTCTCCCACTTTTCAACGCATTGCGAATGGTTCCTGAATCAATTCCTAGTTCCTTTGTAGCTGCTGAAACACTGGGAAAAATAGTTGTTGTTGAAGATGATGAAATGCGAATGGAAATGGACTGAATCTTCTTTGGAGTTGGTGTTTCATCTTCCAACCAGGGATTAGTCAACGGCCCTTTTTCAAAGGTTCTTGACAGGAATAATTTCTTCCCATCTTTCTTAACAAAACGTTTTTCAACATAACGATTGAACGCGGCATAGATTGCTTGGCGAGTTACTCCAATCCACTGAGCCATCTCAGCCATTGTTTCAAAAGTTTGCAAAGGTGGTTCTTCGGGAGAATTATGAACTGCCAATCGATCTTGAGTTTGATTCGCAACCCGGACTTCTCTGCCTTGGAAAGTAAAATCATTCCTCCCTTCATTGATTGCTTTGTTGAGAGTTTTTGGAGTGAGCTTCATAAATCTTGCAAGAGCCGCCTGTGAAGCAAATCTTGGACTGAGACGTTGTTTTGAAAACGCATCTATCAAAACCCACATTTTGATAGATGTCAAAAAAGAAAAAGAAAACCACAAAAATGTTCTCAAAGTTTTCTGGAGAAGATTTTGTGAAATGATTTTCTGGAGAAGATTTCCAAATGGATTTTATGTAATGATTTTCTGGAGAAGATTTTCATTCCACATTTGGGATTTTGTCAAATGATTTATTCCACATTTGAGATTTTGTCAATCTTTTTCCCACCAAAAAGTTTTCTAACCCACACATTGGCAAATAATAAAAAGATGTTTCTGCTAAAATTTATCAGGAGAATATTTTGTTTTATTGAAAAGTTCATTCAGGGTAAAGAAATTCAAAAATAAAAAAAATAAAAAAATAAAAAACAAAAAATTAATTTTCACAACCTCCTGAAGAAAATAAAAATGAAAAAAGATGTTTCTGCCAAAATTTATCAGGAGAATATTTTGTGATGTTTCTGCTAAAATTTATCAGGAGAATATTTTGTTTCATTGAAAAGTTCATTCAGGGTAAAGAAATTCAAAAAATTAAAAAAAAAAAAAAAATAAAACAAAAATAAATTTTTCACAGCCTCCTGAAGAAAATAAAAATGAAAAAAACTGTCAAAAATATTTTTTCACACTTTAAGTTAATTTCAGTTGAAAAACAAGTTTTCTTCCAAACCTTTAGGGGTGATAAATGAAAATCACAAATGATTTCACATCTGAGATGTCAAATCAAACTTCATCTTCATCCTCATCTTTATCTTCGTAATCATCAAAAAGTGAGGCAGTTTGAACTATTTCCTCCACTAAAACTTCATCTACAATTGCTGTGATTGATCTGACGTTTCCACAGAAAAGATGTTTGATGGAAAAAACAACTTGTCCAAAAAGTGGCATGCCAATGAGTTCTTTTTGTTTCAGGATGGGTTTTTTCTTCCCATCAACCAACTCCCAAAAACGACAAGAGAAATCTGTTTGGGGGATTTTGGAAGGATAAATCTTGGCAAAGATCTTTTCCTGCTCAGATTTATCTGTTTTCAAGAGAGTGAAATCTTCCGCGTGAAACTTAGCAAAAGACGGAGCAAGTTTTTTCACTTCTGGTTGTTTTTTCACTGCAGCTGAGCGAAGATGATTTTCCAGTTTGTGGAAAAAGGGGATGTTTTCTTCAGGGAGATTGATACCCAGTGAAAAAGAATCTCCTTCATGAGCAAAGATTTTAAACTTTGTTTGGAGTTTCAGTTGAAGTTTTTGGTCATTGAGAGAACATGGGAGAAGACAATATGAAATCTTTCCAGAGGTTCGTTTTTGAGGTTCTTGGAGAGTGATATCGGGGATGGAAATTTTTTCGGGATTCATTTTCTTGAGTGAAGAAAAAAAATCATTTCCAAATCCATTTTTCAACAAACTTTCTGTCTTCTTCAGTTTTCATTGGAAGAAATCCTGTCGCCATATCCACAGCTTTCTGGAAGTTGATTTCATGTTCAACTCCAATTCTCCATCTGGTTTCTTCATCTGTTTTGTGAAACTTTGATTCATTTCCAATTTGCATGAGTTTTTTTCTTTTCATTTTTTGTTCATTGAACAAAAAATTCAGAACATGGCTTGACCTAATTTTCTGGTGTTTTCCATAACAATTTGAATGTTTAGAGGGTATCTACAATTTTTTCTTTCATTACGAGAACGAAGAATTTTTTCACACATAGCTTGCTCTTGCATGAGACTGATAAATTCTTCCAGTCTGGGAGATTTCCAAGTGACTTCATGAGATTTTTCATCTGAATCCAGAAAATGTGTTTTTTTCTTGCAAAGTTGATTGAAAAAAACTGTTCTGGACAAGCCAAATCGTATCAGAATTTCCTCTGCAGTGAAAAAATCTTCTCCATCGATCTGGATAAATGGCGAGTCATCTTCCTTCCGAATCCAAAAATTTTTTTTATCAGCTCGTCGGAAATATTTGATGTTGTGTGATTTTAAAACTCTCAAAATCGTTTTTGAGGGAAGACCAGTTTGTTCCTGGGCTTCTTTGAATGGGAAAAAAGTTTGCTTTTCTTTTCCTTGCTCTTGGATTGAAAACTTCATTTTTAAATAGGGAAAAAATCTTTTTACCCCATTTAAAATGGCAACTTTGAATGCATTGAAATCATTTGCGAGATCATCCGGATTGAAAGGTTGGTCTAGATTGAGGAGAGATGATTTAGTGAACTTTTTAATTGAAAATCTTTGGACTGGAGGTGGGAAAGATCAACCCAAAATGAATAAAGCAGCTCGTTTGAAAATTTGGCAACACAAAAAAGCCAACCCCCTAGATGAGGAAAATAAACAACTTGATGTGCCTATTTTGATTCCGGAGAAAAGAAAAGTTCTTCCCAAAATCATTCCCAAAGTCATTTCAAAACAAACAAAAAATATTTCAAACTGGGCAGATTGGTTGGAAGATGTGGATGATGTGGAAATTAGACAAAAATCAACTCCTGCAGTTGAAAAATTGAAAAGACAGATTGCTGCATTGTGGCAACACAAATTTGTTGTTGAAGAAGGAAAATCTGCTTTAAAAGGATTTGCCAAACAATTCGTCATTCAAGGAGATGATACCCCAACTCCACAAGATTTTCTCCGAAAAGTGAAAGGTGAAGTTGTTGAGTTGATAAAGCAAAGAGTTGGCAAACCAAGATAAAGTGTGTTCTGACTTCTCTGTTGGTGAAACCAGATTTGAGTGACGATGGCATGATTGAAGAAACACCATTCTCCCATTCCCGCATGAAAAGAAATCTGGAAGGAAATGATGCTGGTGAGTTGTTTGATGAAATGGCTGGAGAAATGTTGATCAATCTTGAAAACTTCAATCAAAGAGGGTCCAACTGGGTGTTTGAAAAAGTGGTTGAATTATCCTTGCACGTCGTTCGCTGGACGCCACTGGGAGGATCGTCTTGGATTCCTCTTCCAATTGAAATCGCTAAAAAGAACGCTGTCATCAACATGAAAAACACAGATGAAATGTGTTTCAAATGGTGCGTTGCAAGAGCAATGAACTGGGTGGTGCAGAATCCTGAAAGAATCACATGTTTGCTGAGACAACAAGCTGAAAAGTTTGATTTGAGTGGCATTTCATTTCCAACCACTCTGGAAGATATTGTGAAGTTTGAAAGAGAAAATGATATTTCAATCAATGTTTTTGGTTGGGATAGAAAACTTTTTATCCTGAAAGCAACAGATGAAGAAAAAGTAAACCACATCGATCTGTTGTTTCTGAAAAAAGAATTCAAAACTCATTTCTGCATTGTTAAAAACTTTTCCAGATTGGCAGCTTCACAAGTTTCAAAAACAAAACGAAAAAGGGTTTTCTGCAAAAGATGTCTCAATTCATTTCCCAGTGAAGAAAGTTTGGGGAAACACAAAACCAACTGCGGTGAATTTGAAGCAACAAATATTGTTATGCCGGAAGGAGAAACATGTTCTTTCCGAAACTTTTCTAAGATGATTCATGTTCCAGTTGTGGGTTATGCAGATTTTGAATCGATTTTGAAACCAGTGGAAGATGCTGGAAGAATGAAACAAACGCAGAAAATACAAGAGCATCTTCCCTGTGGGTTTGCTTTTCATCTTGTTTCTCCTTTTCTGGAAATGGAACCTGTTTTGAAACGAGCAGGAAATGAAAAGGAATCAGCTGAACTCCCTAAAGAATTCATCAGACAACTCATTGCAGAAGTGAAACAAGCTCAGTTGAAACTGAAAGCAAAACCTATGACTCCGCTCACTCCAGAAGAATGGAAGATTTTCGACGCAACTTCGATTTGTTGGCTGTGTCGGGGTGAATTTGAAAGAGAGGGAGAAAAGTTGAAAGTGCGAGATCACTGCCACTTCACAGGAAAATTCAGAGGAGCGGCTCACCGTTCTTGCAACAGAATGTTTCAGAAACCAAAATTCACTCCAGTGTTTTTCCACAATCTGGCAAACTATGACTCACATCTTTTTGTGCGAGCTTTGGGTTTGGTGGATGAAATTCTGGAGATTCAATGTATTCCCAACAACGAAGAGAAATATATTTCTTTTTCCCTGAAGTTTGAGTTGAAAAGGGAAAAAACTCAGGATGGGAAAGAAAGAATTGTGAAACATGAAATTCGTTTTCTTGATTCTTTCAAGTTCATGGCTTCATCTTTGGATAGTCTGGTTAAGAATCTGCCAAAAACAGATTTGAAAGAAACCGCTCGATTCTTTCAGGGAGATAAGTTTAACTTGATGACGCGAAAAGGAGTTTATCCCTATGAGTTCATGGATTCATTTGATAAATTCTCCAAAAAACTTCCTGCGAAAAAAGTCTTCTTTTCCAAATTGAATAACGCTGGGATCACCATAAAAGATTTTCAACATGCAAAACGTGTCTGGTATAGATGGGGGATACGAAACATGGGGGAGTTCCACGATCTTTATTTGAAAACAGATGTGTTGTTGCTTGCTGATGTTGTTGAAAGTTTCAGAAAACTTTGCGAAGAAAACTATGGATTGGATCCTGCCCAGTTTTTCACAACCCCTGGAATGGCGTGGAATGCCATCTTGAAAATGACAGGAGTGGAATTGGAGTTGTTGAATGATGTTGACATGTTGTTGATGATTGAAAGAGGAATGAGAGGAGGAAATTCCAATGCGTTCAAAAGGCATGCAAAAGCAAACAATTGATTCATGAAAGATTTTAACGAAAAGCAGCCGTCAAAGTTTCTGGTTTATCTGGACGCAAACAATCTTTATGGTTGGGCAATGTCAAAGCCTCTTCCAGTGGGAAAGTTCAAATGGATGGATGATGTGTCGAAATGGAGGGCGTTTGTTGATGGAGAAAATGTGGGATGCATTCTGGAAGTTGATTTGGAATATCCTGAAGAGTTGCATGATGACCACAATGATTTTCCTTTGGCCTCAGAAAGTCTCAAACTGGGTGGAGTGGAGAAGTTGACTCAAAATCTGAGGGACAAAGAAAAGATGGTCGTGCATGGGGAAAATCTGAAACTCTTTCTTTCCCTGGGAATGAAACTGAAAAAGATTTGGAGAGGAATTTCATTTCGAGAAGAAGCTTTCATGAAATCTTATATTGACACAAACACAAAGTTGAGAGCAAATGGGAAAAATGATTTTGAAAAAGATTTCTTCAAGTTGATGAACAATTCAGTGTTTGGGAAGACAATGGAGAATGTGCGAAAAAGAGTTTCCATTGAACTGGTAAAAGATGTTGAAAGAGCTGAAAAGTTGATCAATAAACCAAACTTTGCTGATGTACAGATTTTCGATGAATTCTTGATTGGAATCAAGATGAGAAAGACAAAAATCCGCATGAACAAACCAGTTTTTGTTGGGATGTCAATTCTCGATCTTTCCAAAACTCTGATGATCGATTTCCACTTCAACTATGCGAAGAAAAAGTGGAAAGATTTACAGGTCCTTTATACAGACACAGATTCTTTGGTCTATGAGATTGGGACAGAAGATTTCTTTGCAGACATTGCAGATGATGTTCCAAAATGGTTTGACACAAATGACTTTTCCGAAAAACATCCTGCTGTGAAGAATGGGTTGCCTATTATGAAAGAAAACAAAAAAAAGATTGGGTTGATGAAAGATGAATGCAAAGGAGAAATCATAACAGAATTTGTTGCATTGAGACCAAAACTTTATGCTTTCCTGTGGGAAAAAGGGAAAAAGAGAAAAGAAGAAGAATTCAAGAAAGTTAAAGGAGTGAAGAAATGTGTTAAAAACCAACTGCGATTTGGCAACTTTATGGAATGTATAAAGACGTGGGTGATTGCCAATGAAAAAGATAAAAAGAGTGAAGTAAAGAAAGGGAGGAAGAAAGGGAGGAAGAAAGATGAAAACAAAAACCAAAATGTGCTTCGCAGAAAACAAAATGTTTTTCGTAGCAGGGAACACCATCTTTTCACAGAAAGAATGGATAAGATTGCGTTGTCTGCAAATGACGATAAAAGAGTGATTCAGGAAAATGGAATTGACACGCTTGCTTTAGGACATTGGAGGTTGAAACAAAATTCACCCCCACAGAAACCTATTTAACAACCAGATTCTAGTTGACAAATAGATTTCTGTTGAAAAAAAGATTCTCCCAGTTTTTGTGAAAAAATCTGGAGAAGATTCTTGAAATGAAAAATGAATTTTCATTTTTCATTTTGTTATTTTTCTCCAGATAGATTCTGGAGAAAAAATCATTTTCTTCCAGCAGAAACCTGAATGTCAAATAGATTTCTGGAATAAAAAGATGTTTCTGCTAAAATTTATCAGGAGAATATTTTTGTTTCATTGAAAAGTTCATTCAGGGTAAAGAAATTCAAAAATAAAAAAAATAAAAAAATAAAAAACAAAAATAAATTTTCACAACCTCCTGAAGAAAATAAAAATGAAAAATGAAATAACCAGATTTCTGCTGGAGAAAGATTTTCCCAGTTTTTTTTGGAGATAGTAGTTAGTAAAAGGCGGCGGCCGGTGGACATCCGAAGGCCCTTATTTCGAATGTAGTTGAACTTATGTACTTATGGGATAGTTGGATTATGTTATAATTGGGTAGAAATATGAAGTGGCTGTTTTACAATCAAGATAATATGTTTCTGATAAATTGCAACAGTAGGTGGCATTCGGAAAATGTGGGAGATTTTGGGAGAAAATAAGAAGCAAGGACCTGACATATTGTTTTTGAGTACTGTACAATTCGTACATAACGATAGCAAGTGGTGCATTTGCTTTCTATTTATGGGTAAGTTAACGTAAGCTTTTTTACGTTGAAACTAAGGGGCCGAGGATGCACCGGCCGCCGCCTTTTACTAACTACTTACAAAGCGCATGCAGAGCGAAACACGAATCCTCTATATTTGTCATCTTTTGGTTGTCGAATATATTTTCCAGACGCTTTTATTCGCGTTATTTCGGTGTTTAACTCGCAAGGACATCTGATCACGTTTGGTCTCGCGCGAACAGCTAACCTCCCACGCATACATTTTTTATGTCTGCGTGGAAGCTAGCGAAGAGTTAGCCAGCAACACAAGTAAACTCACAAAATTAATAATTTTCTGTAAAATAGTTTATTGTTCAATGTGTAAAATTTGCGTCGTTCGCTCTTAAAATATACATGCACATAATCGAAAAAAGACTGAATTCGGCACAACACTGACCAAGTTCGCCGATTACATTGAACGGAAAGGAAGAACAACAATAAGAACCTACGTGAAATATAATCTTTTACATCAAGTTTTCGAAACAAATGTTTGAAGATCAGAATGCAGGACCACGTTTAAATGTGTTCCATTTGGTGGCTCGTTTCGCTCGGCAGTGGCTGTAAAGAACGAGAAATGCATCGTGGCGAAATGTACGTTGTACAGTGTTTCACAATAGTCGGAACCGAAAGGAAATCAGTATTTATCGTTCCTCATTTTACAAGACGGCAACAAGTTCGTTTATAGACAGACGTTTGGTCGGATTGTCACAAACAGTTTTCTAGCCACTTTTAGAGATGGTGTAGTTGCCGTTAGAAGTAGGTCTAGAATAGCCACTGAAATTTTTCGCAAGGAAAAAATTAGCGATTTAACAGTTTGCCTCTCATTTCCGGTCATAATTTCTGGGGCTAGTGTGGGTAGCGCTTCTTGTAAGCGTCTTGGCTGGAGATAGTGAAATATATACACGTTATGGCAAATATATACAGAGAAAACGGGAAAATATTTTCGGTTCTAGCACAAGAAGACAAATACATGTAAGACAAATATCTCAAATATAGCCCTTGAATTGGTGGAGGGCAATACCTTCGAGGAATAAAACAATGGTTCGTCCATTTCATAATGAGAGCTCTATTGTCGTATGTGTTAGTGGGTTATTATTACTGTGAACCTTCGAGGTGCCTTCCGGAAAATCTTTCGCACGCGCGCTATTTTAATTTGAAATCCCACGAAACAAAACATCACTATAAAGCTAATAAATTGTAGATTCCAGAAATAACAATTACTTTAACAATTAAACGCAAAACTGACGGTGTTTGCTTCACTGAATTGCCAGCCTCCGTGTTAGCGCGAACATCAGAACAAATTAATCTCTCAATCAAGATTTAATGGGCTTAATCACACACTTTTTCGATATTTTCATTGGTTCCCGAGTAAATCCACTTTAAAGTTGTACAAGAGAAAATTGTTCTGCGCGCGTCACACTGTGGGCTCCACGAGAAAAGTATTTGGAGTTTCGTAAAAGCCCCGCACACTTTGGTTCATTAATATCCAATAAAGGCATACTGGCCAAGTTTCGAACATGGCCCATTCTCGCAAAAACAAACCTCCAGTTTTAACCCTCGAAAGATTATCACAGTTTTCGCACCTCATTAAAGCGGCAGCAGTGTATGTGAATTCGGTCAATCGCCGATTAGCGGAGTTATTCAAAGAATAAAAAATCATGGGCAAAACAGCAAAGTTTCGCGCAACTGCAAACCCAAATGAGCGGAAAGTACGACAACGCAACAGAATTTTCGTGGAAACAATTGTAACAAAGCGTAGACGACCGTGTGAAACATGGAAAACCGCCGCGGAGAATACGCTATCGTGCTATAACAGAATACGCTATAACGATGCCGAATGCGCTCCGGATTATGTAAAGAAAATCAGTCTACAAATGACATATAATGCGAGATCCCGAATAACGTTTGGTGGAAAAAGTACAAGAGGGCGCTGCACTCCGGAATTGGGTTATCGGATTATCACACCTGTAGCTACTTGATATAAAACGCACTGCGACTTTCATCCTTCCATTTAAACACAACTGCACTGCTAAGGCACAGAAACGAAAAACACGCCGGTATCACATCGATTACATCATTGCCGTTTTACAATGGTGCAGAAATGATACTCCAACACTCAAGAAATAGCTAGGCGTGGACACTCTCAAATATTTGCCTGCATCCAAAAACTCCTGGTAAGTATAATAATCGAATTTTTTTTTCAATCCCATGATTAACTTGCGATTAAGCCCTCCCTTACGGTACGAGCGGGTAAAAAAATGTAGAATGGAACGAACGTTGGTACTCTTAACGCACGAACGCAAGGGGTACGGGGAGGGTAGCAGAAAACAAATTTCGCCCTCCGCGGTCTTGCGTCAAAGGTATCTCAAAATTAATCATAGTTAAACAACGGACTGGAAAGAGACTTGCATCGTGTTGTCACTTCTATCATTGCACTTCCCGCATTTTATTCATTGTAAACTTGGGCTGCCTGTGGTCTTTTCTCTAATTTTATTTTTTTGTTCTCAGTATGATGGTGTCGCGTTGAAATGTACGGTGTGGCCGAGAAAAAGTTACAATTATGCTGGCATACATACTGAGCACCTTCTTCAACAGCGCCAGGAAAAAGAGACACAAACGACCACTTCCCCCCCCTCCCCTCCCCTCCCCATCGAGGGAGGCACCAAATATTTTCAGTATAGAGACCAACACGTGTCTGATATTGTTACGGCACTGGATCAGCGAAGCGAGAAAACACCTACCTGAGAGACAAGAAGGTAGCTAAGAGCAGCGTCCAGCTCAAGTACTGACCACGAAAGCTGACCTTAAGAGTTTATGTTTCTAAAGTTTTTTTTTGGTTCATGATGGTAATTTCCATTTTTTTTTAAAGAAGGTTAGAGATAAGATAGGAATAGAACAGTTAACAGGTTTTTAGCAAAACAAGTTTTAAGTTTTCGTGTTCAGCCTAAGTGATCAAATTTTATTGGTGAACAACATGGTGCATTGTTCCATCTGAGATTTCATACCGAAAATGCTTTAATTTGGTACCCCATCTCAGACTAAAGAGTTGCATTTTATAACTGATGTCAGACAGGAAATGAAGAGAATGTATTATCATATTTACCTATTTTATAACAAGCTTAATTTAAAAGGAGATAAATATATTGCTTAACACTTTTGTCTTATAAATTAATAAAAGAAAATATAAAAGGGTTTTATATATCAGACTGAAAATTGGTTTCCTATTGTTCATAGATTAGACCTGCAACGTGAAAAAATGAGACAGTTTAGTGGCACACACCTGCATGGCATAGTTACCAATCCCCCCCTTCAACCCCCCCCCCCCCCCCCCCTTCACCCCCCCCTCCCCCCCTCCCCTAACCAAACACAAACACACATGCATATATACACATCAATGCTAAACTTACACAGTTTGACCTACAGGATTTTTCTATCTGTAGTGTGCTATGCAGAGATTTTTCTTTCTTTCTTTTTCTTTTTTTTTTCTTCGGCAGGCTCTTTCGATTTCTTGTGGTCTTTGTGGTAGGCACTCGACAGACACTTTCTTTTTCACGTCATTTGAGACTTCTTGGTGGAGTTCAGAAAGAACTGACCACCCAAGACAGAACAGTTAGTAGAAGTTTTGGATTCAAAATGTTAATGCCCTGATTTCAGATAACAACAGTCCAGAATGGACTGACTACCCAATAGAGACAGAACAGCTAGTAGAAGTTTGGATTCAAAATGTTAATGTTCTGCCTTCAGATAACAACAGTCCAGAATGGACTGACTACCCAAGAGAGACAGAACAGTTGGTAGAAATTTTATAGATTCAATTAAAATGTTAATTATGTCCTGCCTTCAGATAACAACAGTCCAGAATGGACTGACTACCCAAGAGAGACAGAACAGCTCAGTACTAGAAGTTTTGTATTCAATTAAAATGTTAATGTCCTGCCTTCAGATAACAACAGTCCAAAATGGACTGACTACCCAAGAGAGACAGAACAGCTACTAGAAGTTTTGTATTCAATTAAAATGTTAATGTCCTGCCTTCAGATAACAACAGTCCAGAATGGATTGACTACCCAAGAGAAACAGAACAGCTACTGAAGTCTTGGATTCAAAATGTTAATGTTCTGCCTTCAGATAACAACAGTCCAGAATGGACTGACTACCCAAGAGAGACAGAACAGCTACTGAAGTCTTGGATTCAAAATGTTAATGTTCTGCCTTCAGATAACAACAGTCCAGAATGGATTGACTACCCAAGAGAAACAGAACAGCTACTGAAGTCTTGAATTCAAAATGTTAATGTTCTGCCTTCAGATAACAACAGTCCAGAATGAATTGACTACCCAAGAGAGACAGAACAGCTACTAGAAGTTTTGTATTCAATTAAAATGTTAATGTCCTGCCTTCAGATAACAACAGTCCAGAATGGATTGACTACCCAAGAGAAACAGAACAGCTACTGAAGTCTTGGATTCAAAATGTTAATGTTCTGCCTTCAGATAACAACAGTCCAGAATGGACTGACTACCCAAGAGAGACAGAACAGCTACTAGAAGTTTTGTATTCAATTAAAATGAAAATGTCCTGCCTTCAGATAACAACAGTCCAAAATGGACTGACTACCCAAGAGAGACAGAACAGCTACTAGAAGTTTTGGATTCAAAATGTTAATGTTCTGCCTTCAGATAACAACAGTCCAGAATGGATTGACTACCCAAGAGAAACAGAACAGCTACTGAAGTCTTGGATTCAAAATGTTAATGTTCTGCCTTCAGATAACAACAGTCCAGAATGGACTGACTACCCAAGAGAGACAGAACAGCTACTGAAGTCTTGGATTCAAAATGTTAATGTTCTGCCTTCAGATAACAACAGTCCGGAATGGACTGACTACCCTGAAGAGAAACAGAACAGTTGAATGTAGTAGAATGTTTTGGATTCAAAATTTTAATGTCCTGCCTTCAGATAACAACAATCCAGAATGGACTGACTGCCCAAGAGAGACAACAGCTAGCAGTATTCATTGACTAGTTAATTCCTCCATTCAAATTTATTCTGTGAACATTAACATGCATCTCACCATATCGCCACTTAAGAAAATTTCCAATGAAGTCCAAGCGACTGAATTCACTGAAACCGACAGAGGCCAACGGTTGCGTATTTCGCCTTTGAACTTTTGACTGAATTGTCAGTAAATAAACCAATCAACATTCGTTATTTTGAATGAGGCTATAATCGTTGGAAAATTCCAATAATCAATTTTAAACCTGAATTTTGATTTCAATAATAATGCAATCCGTTCCCGATTAGTGAAAGTCATTCCCAAATGATAAGCGAAATGCACTGAGTATTTTGACTGTAATAAATTATATTATTACTACACACAGTATTATTATTATTTACCTTCCAATCTTAGCTTTTGACCTCAAGCAATTCAAACATGTTTCATCGGCATTGACTCCATCAGCATTTGCATGGCTTACATGAAAAACAAAAGTAAACAAGGTCTTAATAACTACACTGTACCAGTATACTAACAATATTTATTTCAGGTGAAACAACTACAGATAGAACATGTATCAAATTAATTTTGCTTAAATATAAGTTAATATCCATACATGACTGAGAATTAAGTAATTTGATTGGCATCTCTTGGTCATTTGTAACAAACTTATGTAACACTTGTACTGCACATGAGGGCTTCATTATTAACAAATATATAAGGGAAAAGACCCTTAAGGTTACTATGATATATATATTTCTATCGCATGTGAATCATACATCACTGGACAGAAATCTCTAACTTGAAACCAGTTGAATTAGGCATATAGCACTAGAGTACCAAGAGCTCTTTTATTTTTTTAATTTAAGCATACATTTTTTAACCAATTACATGTAAGTGCCAATCCTCTGATTATGTCAATCAAACTTAAAATAAGAATTAAAAAAATAATGTTTACCCTTATAGCATCACAAAATGCACAGAATGTAAATGCCACTTCAATATCCTTTACCGCCCAAAACAAAATCCTCATTTTCTGTTTTATTGAGAAGCAGTGATAGGATAGTGCTTTGTAATCTAGAGTCACTGAAAGCAAGATATTGAATCAAAAGTTGCTTTCAGATTTGTGCAGTTAAGTCAGGCATATAATATCAGTTCTGGGGATTTGCACTTCTAAACAGCATCATACTGTACTTATGCTAGCACTTAATCAGTTAATTAATACTTGTAAAAGAAAAATAAAATAAAATTATGAGCAAAATTTCCTTATACAAAATGAAATATAATCACAAGATTCTGTGTAATTAATTTCTTGTGAATATCAATACTAATTAGTCACAAAATACAGTGTATCTAATAAAACAAGTTCTAACTTGGAATTTCAACAAGTACCTGTGAAAGTGATGTTATTTTTTGCCATCCGGCACATAAATACCAAAAGCTTCTTAATTGATTTCATTCTTTTGACAGTTCAGAATCAGTAACTGTTTAAGATTATCTCTATACAAAAGTAAAAACAACCACAAAACACATTTAAAACAAATACATGTACATATATGGGCTTTAACTACTTAATTAAAAAATATATCAAAACAATAATTGCCTTTTTTCCTCACAGTTTCCTATGGCAATGCAGGGACTAAACTGACAACACACTTTCTGAGCTCTTGTTAGTCGGAACAGAAAATTAACCAATTAATAATAATAATTATTATTATTATTTGAGGGGGGAATTAGGTTACAAAAATTACAATTAATACAAGCATACTGATTGCAATTGGTTGCATTAAGCCATATAATGTTTTCTTGTGTCTCAATTTAGTTTATTAAGCTTAAATTACTAATAGCTTAATTTTTTTTTCACTTTAGTTAGAGAATTAATTTGCATTAGAAAAGCCACTTGCTGGTAAATCCAACAAATACCGAATTACTATGCATTGACAAAACTATCATTGATCATATAGTTACATCAACTGACAGGTAATTAATACATTAATTTGTTTAAAAATTATGTATTCACACACCTCCAAGGGGTCACCCAGAAACCCCATTTCTTCTGTATCACAGGAATGAAGTCGCTGCTCTTCTCAATCTCCGTTTCTAGATCGAGAATTATTCCTTTCAGTGCATTTATTTCCAGTTCGAGGGAGTCGATAAGAGATTCCGGCGCTAAGCTGAGTTTGTACGCGTATATAATTCTTAGACTAATTCGTTTTCGCGGTTTCCCGCGCAACAGTCGAGTGACTCCGAATCCAATATGATGACGATGGTGTTCACCAATCTTCGAACTGACTCGAATGTGGACGATTTAATCAGACCGTCTGGAGAAATACATTTTTGGCGAAGAAGAACAGCTCACAGACCAAAGGTAGAAAAAAACGGTAGTCGGATGCCTGATAAATATTATAACTTGACGAGCTGAAGTTCCCGCGCTTCAATCCTTTGTATTTCGTCGGGAAAGATCCTTGTAAATATCTTAGCAAAATCAGTAGGTCTCGTGCCACAAATCTCCTTGGTATTAAAAGCATATACCACCGCTTATGCGGGTCAAGGGATGCGCTTGAAATGCTCTGAAGGGGCGAAACTTGGAACGGAGGCCAAGCCTCCGATGGTCTTTTCTCTGTCGTTTCTCCATGAGGACGGCAAAGCGAATGGTTTATCGATGAAATAGTAGAATATTACCTATTTAGTGAGAATTTAACTTTTCACAAACACCCCGCTATGGAAGTACGCGAACATGCAAAATCGTGTACATTTCACCCACGTACGTCAACAAGCAATGAACAATGGAATCGCGCGAGACCACTCATGGTCTCGCGCGCTCGAGCGTTTTACTCGCGCTTTCCGAATCAACAGTCATTTTTAACGTGTATACATGCATTCTGCAGTCCGACAAAAACAAAAACAATTAATAGGTTGTGTTTTTCACCATGCATGCGGGTCATGAAACATTTTGTCACTTCCTCTCACTGAAATGCGTTTTATTAACTTCACTACACTCGAACAATAAACTACTCGCGATCGGAAATTATTTACGATAGCTCTTTGTAATAACTCTGTTTATAAAATAGGGTGACTCAAATAAAAAATGGCTTATTGCACCTTTGTAATAACAGGTACACGTTCAATAAGACGTTCTGCGTGGAATCCGCGAATCTGGATCATTTTACTATCGAAACAAATCAATCAGTTTAATTATTGGGAACATCGTCATTTCGACAACTCTGTCGGAAGCGCTAATTAATATCTGTCGCTCATAAAAACACAACCCAGAAACTTCATGCGGCTCCTGTGGAGAATTTTTTTTCAGGTCTAAGCTCCTCATGAAAGAAGATTATTTGACTGCAACTAAGAATCCTTTTTCATTCCTCCATATTGATAAACCGAGGAAATTCACTTCACAAAATTTTGATGAACTCATTTAAAATGAGTTATTCTAATGGAATGTTGCAGGATCAAACAAGATCTGACTCAGCGGGAAGAGACGGCAGACCTGGAAAAGACGGACTGCCGGGCGTTGGTTTTAAATTAACGCCTTCAGGGGATTATGATATTCAAAACAAAAAATTAACCAATGTCGCTGAAGGAACAGCGAATAACGATGCAATCACAAAACATCAAGCTGATGTTCTTGAAACAACGGTCAATAACAAATTGATTCAACTCAAGGCAGATTCTCTTCAGGTTGATGGATCCTCTCATATGACAGGAGACCTGGACCTTCGTGGAAACAAATTGATTTTTCCTGGAGAGATTGACATGGACCGGAAACGTATCACCAATCTGGATACGGATGAAAACGATGATCTTTCAGCGGTTAATATGCTGGCTTTGAAAAATTGGCACCCAAATGCTCCAGCACATACTCATGAAGTCACTAAAGACATTGACTTGAAAGAACTTTTCAATGTTGTCAAATCAAAGCAACAAACTTATCTTGATTTATCAGCGAACTATAACAATCTGATCTCTTACGATGATGCTAAGAATGTCTTTCTCAGCCGAAAAGAGACATTCCCAATGGAAACAAGCCTTGATATGGGAACTAATTTCATTTATAATGTGAAAGACCCAACAGTAGTCGATCAAGCAGTCAACAAAAAATATGTGGACCAGGAGGCAGCTAAGAAGCTTTCCATTGCAGGTGGAACAATGACTGGGCCACTTGATATGGGATCGGAGAAAATCATTGGTCTTCCCGATCCAAAAACATCCAATAAAGCAACATCAAAACAATATGTCGACAGGGAACTAAATATCAAGTCAGTAGCTCTGGCAGAGGAACTAATGAAAACAGAGGCTGAACTCAAAAAATATGTCAATGAATCACATATATCATCAACCTCCCACTTGAAGGATGAATTCAGATATTTGATGGAGAATGCGAGTGAATCCAGCGCTGAACATGATATGACAGTGACTGGAATAACTGATTTTGCAGGTTCGCCCCATTTATTCGATAAAAAGGCTTATGATTTGGAAATTACCAAGTCTTCCTCCAATTTATATTCTGGGCGACTTGGTTTCAATATGTTAAAACTTCCAGAGGGTGAATATACGATTTGCATTGAATTCTTTCCCGCTTCCATGACGGGTGTGAGCGTTGACGTTGTGAGCACAAGCCTGAATATCAATCAACAATCAACAAAAAAATTATCGGGGTATTCAAGATCAATCATTCACATGCATTAATGGCAGATTTCGCCACCTGAATTCATTTATTTGGATCTGAAATGGCAAGGGACAGCTGACGACGACGTTCAAGGTCCAGCACATTTGATCATTTATGGTGTTAAAGGCTTTCAATCTGATGTTGAAAGTTCTGTTTATGATTCTCCCTTTGTTTATGAAAATCAGGTGATGACTATGCAAACTAATTTGGATATGAATGGTCATAAAATTCTCAATTCAAATATCAAGGCAAAATTTTTGATATCCGGCATCTATAACCGGCGAAGAAATCCAAACAATGTTCTTTTCCATAACCTAATTCAAACCTACAACCTCCTTCCTGTTAACGCTAAACTTGTTAACGTTGTTTTAGTGATAAGTGACAAGTTGCAAACATGGCCATCTGTTTACCTCAAAGCTGAAGTGGCTGGGTCTTCTCAGGCATTCAGCGGACTTCAGTATCAACTTCAAACCTATGATTTCAATTTCAAAGTACCTGCACTTACTCCTTTCTTTATTAAACTCATAACAGAGTCACGAGTAACTTCATGTTTTGTAAATTTTTATTTCGAAGAGGATTAAAATGAAGAAAAACATTTTCCAATTCAATCATATTGATCCAACTCTTCCGGAAGAAACAGTTGAAGAACTGCAAAACCTCTATGCTTTTTATCATAAAAAATGTTGGTGCTGCCGAAAAGCACAAAGAAAATATAAGAAGATGAATTTGGGATTAACACTAAGTTCTACTCTTTTAGTTGTTACAGGAACGATTGCAGGAGGAGTTACATTGAATCCAATTATTCTGGGGGTAATAAATGGTGCTGGGTTATTCTTGAAAACGTTTCAGGAAATGAAAAACTTTAGAAGAAAGATTGAGATAAGTCAATTCGCAATGACAAAGTATGAAAATGTTTTGACTGAATTGAGATCGTATCTCCGAGGGGACTTTTTTGATTCACAAGAATTCATCAGAGAAATGAAAGTTGTCGATGGGATTATAGCAGATTTATGTTTGAATTTAGAGAAGTATGAAAAAGATTATGAAACATCTTTAAAATGAGTGATTCAAAAACATGCCAGTGGTATGATTCTCAAGACGAAAATCTGTAAAATGAATTAGATTCTGATTGGGAACCAGAAGATGATGTTGAAGCAGATCCAGATTGGACGCTAGAAAACCCAGTTATGGTTTGGGAAGATTTGGATTCTTCAGAGTGTCCAACTTGTGAATCTTCGGATGGGGATTAAATTATTAAAGGTTGTCCTTTAATAATTTCTTCATTTAATTTCCACAGCAAGAAAGATCACCAGTGTCGTCAACTACAAGACCCTCATCCTCATATTCATCGAAATAACTCTGGGGAGGAATGACTTCTTTGACTAGCACTTCTTTAACTACGATAGAGATAGAGGAGATATTACCTAGAAATACTTGACGCAATCTAACAACTAACAGACCATCTAGAGGGATACCAACGAAGTCATGTGGATTACATTTGGTTTTTGTTTTTTCACCTGTTTCTTTGGAAAATGGGCAATTAATGCGGCCATCTTTATTGGCATAGAGTTTAGCATAAAGCTTTTTCGTGTCACTCTGGTCTTCTTTCACAATCTGCAAAGAATCTGGTTGAATTCTGAGTTTGGGATTCACTTTCTTTATTGCCGGTTGTTTGGCTTTGGTGAGTTCCTGGATCTTGGTTTGCATTTCTTCGAACATTTGCTGAGATTTTTCATCGAGAGTGAAACCCAGGGAATAATTTGATTTGTCGTCATTGCTGTATCACTTGCCATATTTTCATTTTGCCTTCGAGAAATATATCAAATGGCTTGTCCTCATATTGAATTGGGAGGACGGTGAATGAAAACTGCCCTGATTTCTTCATTTCTGGTTCTGAGAGCTGGATCTGCTGGCTATCATAATTAAATTTAGTAATCATTTTAATTGTGAAAATAAAAAAAAATTATATTTTTTGTGAATTTAGTCCTTGATAAATGTGACTAGTATCCAGTTTTCATCTATATAATCTTTTGTAGCCCTAAAACCCCATTGCCCCTCAATAGTATACTGTCCATATACTTGGCGGTTAGGATAGGATTGATAGTAGCGGTCTTTGAAATAGTTCTGAAAATCATCATAATTCTTTATGGTGGAAAATTCACCCGTGCGAGAATTTAATATAACCCTCTTATTATTTTTATTATATGGCACATCAACATATTGCTTGCCTGGAGTATATCCGATCGTTAATTTCTTTAATGCTGCGTGATACACTTGTCTATTTGCTTCTATCTGTTGTTTCTCAGCTTTTCGTTCAGCCGCGCTTTCCATTTGCTGTCTAGCAAAACCTTCCTTTATTTCCTTCTCTCTTTTAGCGATGCGCATTTGTTTTTGCCTATCTGTCATTTTTTCCCAGGGTTTATCCTCTTTTAGCTTTGGTTTTAGCTTTCGCACAGGAGGGAGAGAAAGTTGGGAAGAAATTGGGGAAGGAGGAGGCGGCTGCCGAGAAATTGGGGGAGGAACTTGAGAAGAAGGAGGTGTCTTCACTCTCCTTTTCTCTGGCTCAACTGGCTCGGATTCGGCTGGTCTATTCTCCATGCGCCTTATCATTTCTTTTTCCCGTTCATCTGGAGGGAAGAAGCCGAGAGGGATTTCATCGGCCAGACCTTCTTTTCCAATAATTCGTTTGAGAACCTTAAGTTTAGCTTCACATTCATCAGTTTGCTCTTGATGCGTCCTTGCGCGGTTTTCCAGCGTTAGTTTGATAGTGTCAATACTCCTAATCAGAAATACTCGATTATCTCTGCGCCGAGTGAATCTCATACGTCCGCTTTTCATTGCGTTGGTGATTGTATTTTTCCCAACTCCTAAGACACTAGTAGCTTCACTAACAGTATTAAATATTCTTGTTTGATTATCACTCACAATCTGAATCGGTTTCATTTTAATAAGGGGAATAAAATCCTCTTATTTCAGTATTATTGCGGGTAAAAAGGGGGATAATGATATGAGATACCCTCAGATATGCTATTTGTCTATAGTAGACTAGATGATTCTTGTGGTCTTATTTTGTGAAAAAGAGTTAAAAACCCCTCTATCCCAGTATTATCCCAGTAATATACGGGTAAAAAGATCTACAGCTGTATGATATCTCCTATGAAAGTATTTTGGAAAATAAATTATGTATCCCAATCTCATCTATCTGCTATAGGATAATAGTTTAATATGTCAGGTATTCTAGCATAATCCCCCTTTTACCCGGATAATAAGGGATAATACTGGGGTTAAAGGGGTTTTTAACTCTTTTTCACAAAATGGGATCTAAGAATCATCCAGTCTGCTATAGGCAAATAGCTTATCTGGGAGCATCTGGTATCATTATCCCCGTTTTTACCCGTAAAATACTGGGTTAGGGATTGCACTTGACATATTCTCAGTATTTTACGGGTAAAAAGGCCTATAGCTGTATGATATCTCTTATGAAAGTATTTGGAAAATAAATTATGTCTCCTGTAATCTTATCTGTCGGCTATAGGAGAATAGTTTAATATGCCAGGTATTCTAGCATTATCCCCCTTTTTACCCGGATAAGGCGTTTTTAACTCTTCTTCACGAATTAAGATCACAAGAATAATCCAGTCCGTTATAGGTAAATAGCTTATCTGGAGACATCTGGCATCATTATCCCCAGTATTATCCCTTATTACCCCCCTTTTACGAAAGATGTTTAAGCCCTTCCCGCTGCGGGAAAAGCTACCATATTAATGATATAGCAGCTTTTAAGCTTCGCCTTTAAGTCCAAGTCTTGCAAGTCGCTCAAGTCTTGGAATTCTCCAATGCCCCCAAGCCAGGGTGTGAATCTTATCCGGCAAGATGAAACGCTTGTCATCATCCGCAGATAAGGTAGTTTTGTTGACTGTTTCTGAGAACATCTCATGTTGATGGCTGCGGATGAGATTCATGGTTCTCATTTGGCTTCTTCCGCTGAGAAGACAGTCCTTATAGTCCTCATGGGTGATATGTTTCTTGATTGTTTGTTTCTTCACTCCCTTGCATTTTTTGGTGGAACCGGCTTCAAACAACTTATATGAATATAACTTTGCCCGCAACCCAACAAACTCTTCAATTATCTTTCCCCCAGCTTCATCTTTCATGAGGCCGTTCACTTTCTTGTTCATGATTGGCATTCCCGAGGGATGATCCGGGGGATAGTTGGATGTGTCAAACATCTCCTTCACATCTGGTTGAAGATCCTTGAAGACGTCTTCAGTTTCGATTTCATAACACAATGAATCAGTATCTGTGAATAACAGCTTGGCTTTATCCCCGTATTTAGGCTTCATATATTCATAGTGAAATCTAAACATCAGTTCCTTGGATATTTCAAGGATTGACATTCCGCAGGGAATTGGTTTATTGAAAGTCATTTTCTTCTGCTTCATATGCACAGCGATGAGATTCTCATCGAAGATTGTGTGATGTTGATATGTTGGTTTAGCCGCAAGCTTTTCCGCAATCTTTCTGTCATTGACAAGTCTGACGTCAACTCTCTTGCGGATATTTTCCATTGTTTTACCAAAGATGGCATTATTCATAAGCTTGAAAAAGTCTTTCTCGAAATCATTCTTCCCTGCTTGTCTGAGCTGGATGTTGAGTTGGATATATGATTTCAGCCACGGCGTTTCAGTGAATGATATTCCCCTGTGAATCTTGGTGAGTTTCAGGCCATGCTTCAGAGCTTGTTTAAGTGCTCTGTGATGCATGATGATGCGTTTCTTATCTCGCAAATTGGGGATTAATTTTTCAACATGATTAGCGCAGATCACCCTCTCAGGAGCAAAGGGATAATCATTATGCGCATCATGAAGTTCTTTTGGATATTCCAGATCAACCTCAAGAACACAGGGAGTTCTCTCCCATCTCTTAAAGTTTTTCATCCAGCGAAAGTTACCCGTTGGAAGTGGTTGGGTCATTGCCCAAGAATAGAGGGAATTTGCATCGAGATAGAGAATATATTTAGATGATTGTGTAGAATCATATTTATCACCCATATAATGATTGTTTGCTTTTCCATGACGGTTGGATATCATTGAAATACCACCGCGGATTCCCTTTTCGAAGAACAGGAGCATATCTGGATCATTTAACAATGTTATCTCTTCTCCTGACTTCTTGAGACCGGCATCAAAGGATAGACCAGGGGCAGTATAATACCACGCTGGATCCAACTGATAATTCTCCATGCAGACATTGCAAGGAGCAAAACATCTGTTTTCAAATATAAATCATGATATTCTCCTAAGTTGTTTATCCCCATTTCATCCCAAACATTTTGAGCGTGTTGGAAGTCTTCATCGGATATTCCCGATTCATTAATTTGAGAATAGAATGCCTCCTTTGGTGGCAGTTGTGTTTCCTTGAATTTATTTATTGAATCCATATAATCATATGGATAGACTCCTTTTCTGGAAAGAAGCTCAGCTTTATCGCCAAATTCATTCGCTGTTTGTTTCAGTTTGTCAATTCCTGACTTCTTCAAATTGGCTGCCATACTCCCCAGGGAAGAAGCCATGAACTTCATAGAATCGATGAATCTCAATTCATGAAGAATATCAACCTGTTTACCCTCTTTGTTAGTATATTCTCCAATCTTAATCGTCTTTGAGAATGATATATAATGTTCCTCATTGATGGGAATGCATTTAATATCCCCAGGTGTTTTCCCCAAGGTTTTTCACAAAGAGATGAGCATCATAACCCGCAAGGTTATGGAAAATGATAGGAGTGAATTTAGGTTTTCTATATTGCAGATTGCAACTATTATGAGCGGCACCTCGATATTTACCTGTGTAATGACAATGATCTCTAACTTTTTTCTCTGATTTATCAAAGTCATCAAAATTTCCTTTGCATATCCAGCAAACTTTGGCTGCATCATATTCTTTCTTATCATCCGCAGTGAAGATCATCTTCTTTCTGTTATCAAATGTCTTGTGAATATTCACGATTGTTTTCATTAACTTATCTACGAATATTGCGGAAACGTCATCATCCTCTGTCTTTGCCCGATAAAGGGGTGGGAGGTATATTTGCGCCATTAAATGACACAACCTTAAAACAAAAGCCGCACGGCTTATGCTTTTGAAATTGATTTGTGAAACTGAGATTATTCCCTGGGGAACAACCACTTATAGGTTCATTACACGCTTCAAAATCAGCGTAAATTACAAATGGGACTCTGATAGATCTATTATAATGTTTAAATTTCAAAATCTCGCCCTTTTTAGGCATTTCTATTTTTATCGCTTCATTGCTGCAGCAAAATTCTTCATGCTTAGCTAGGGATATTTCATCATAGAAATGATCGAGACAATGAAGACAAAAGTGTTTGCGATTAGCATGATGATTAACTTGAGCTGAGAGAAGACGACTCAGGCTGTTAACAACGGCATAATGTTGAACCCCGTCTTTCTCAAACAGAAGCAGAGTAATATGCCGCCTTCGTTTATGCTTGGAAATTCTCAAGGGATGAACCACTGATTCATAGCCGAGAACATTAACAGAAATGTTGAGATTTAATCTTTCAAAATGATCTATTTCCTTCAAAGACGTGGGGAAAACAATTCCAGACCAGTTGAGTTGTTCAGCTTGAGCTCTGAGCAGAGATGTGATTCTTTCCGGGTGAATTTCACATGGATTGAGAGCCCGAGTGACAGCCCACTTGAAACATTGCTGGTCAAGATTCCGCATGTTGGTGAGAGCCTTCTTCTTGGCAAGGGTTGGAGGAAGGGGAATATAAATGCTTCCACCAAGGGGTTTATAATCAACTAAATGCAATTCCAAATGATTTACAAAATCGAATTGCCAATTCGAACCCATCATTTGAAATGTTTCGAGTGTCCCAAGGATGGTATCTATCATTTGATTTAAAAGGGTATTTAAATCCGTTGCTTCTAAATTAATTTCTATCTCTGAATGAAAAGGAGCATCTATTTCAATTATTTCCCCAGTTTGTAAATTCTGGCGATTCATTCTGCAGGATAGAATCAACTTAATTTTAGTGCCTCGATTAGCCTTGAGAATATTCAGAAGTTGGCCAGAAACTTGCTGAAAATAATCTCTTGGAGAAGTTCCTTTCTTACCTTCAAATATGAACTGCCGGGCAAACTTTTCGAGAGCTGACGGACCTTCTTCAACTTTAATTTGTTGCTGATATAACTGGCTCACTTTGCGTCGAAAATCAGTTATCATATTTGAAGCTTTCCTCGCAATATTTTTTGGGGCGGCCTTTAACCAATTCCACCATGAAAGGAAAGTATTTTGAATTGTTGGCAATATTGAAGGCGGTGAAGGCGGCGAAGACTGCGAAGGCGGCGAAGGCGGTTGATATGGTGTTGGGGAAAGAACTGGAGTTTCTATTCGCGGTGTTGATGCATCAAAAATATTGGAAGAAGATGCATTAATTAAACGTATTAAATCAGCTTTTGTTCTAGCGCGACTACGACCAGGGATTTGTCGCTCTTTGTCTTAATTCTTTTACTTGCATATGTTCCATTTTAAATGGAAAAATACAAAAATAATTTTTCCTCTGGGAAAGAAAAAGCTTGGCTAAATTCATCAGTAAGGTAGTAGAAGGAATATGATGACTCTGGGCTGAATCTTAAAAACCCAAAGCCCCCCGTAATAGAAAATCTGGAGCAAACTCCCAGAAAGCGAACCCATTAGAACTAACCAGTGAATCGCCGAATTAAAGCAAAGATAGCAAAGACGTTACCGCTAAATTTCAGGGATAATAAATAACACTTTTTTGTGTTATTTATTTGATTTTCTAGGACATCAATGTGTTATTTATGTGACGATTTTAGGCCCCGCTAAATTTTAACGGAAATTATTTTTGAGTTTGAAATAAAAATGACATTTGACGGTAAAGTTAGCGGAAGGGTGGGTGCTTTATGATCTTGCCGCTATGTTTTAGCGGAAGGGGAAGTTGCCTTCTGGGTTTTCTCTAAATTTCTCTAAGGGGGGGGGGGGGGGGGGGGGGGGGGGGGGGGTTATATGAGGGTTATATGAGAGATGAAAGCGCGAGAAAAGCCTCTGGCAAGCAGGGTATCAAAGAATTGCCGAGTAATTTAATTTAAAACATTACGTCATGAAGTTCTCAACGCGTATTTGTGGCATGTTTTCTTAATTTCAAATCGTCAGTAGAAACAAAATTTGGTTTATGCTCCCGAGCCCGAGAGCTTGCCCGCAGGCTACACATTTAAAAACAACATTTACCGTGCTTTAGCGTTTACCTAATTCTTGAAAATATATTTGAAGTCCGCAGATCGGTTTTAATTTTCCGTACTGAGTTTGAAGTCAAAGAATGGATGAATAAAAAGATTTAAAACATTTCATCATATAGTTCTCTCTTATTTTTCTTTTCTTTTATTTGATAACACTTCTTATCTGCTTCTTATTAAGCCGACGTTGCTTTCCAGATATTCAGCCATTTTGGTAATCAAAAAGTGTGTTGGGAACGACTTTTTGCTTGGTAGCGAAGTTATGAAGTCTTCTGTTCGCATAATCAGCAGAAATCTGAAAAAAAAAAAAAACAGGGAAACAAACTTCAACACTACAATGTTACATGTAAATAGCTTCAATATTTAAAGGTATTCGGTTTTTGGAATTACCGGAATATGTCCCAAAAAACGCGCCCTAAATGTCGAGCCACGCAGCACAAGTGGTACAAACAAGAAATTTACCACAAAGCTAATTATTTGATTTCCTGTTTCTGTTTACAGAGGGGCGGGAGGGCTTGGTTAAAATGTCAACTCCCAGCTGAGAAATGGCGCGATTTTTAGCTGTTAGGTGAAATCTGTCAAGAGCAGTTTGGAAATGAGTAAAATTAAAACTGATAGTTAAAAAAATGACCGTTAATTTAACTGATTAATGAGATTGAAGTACCCCTTTTCGGTCTTTATTTACAGAATCAGACGAAAACAATGATTAATCTGACTGTCTTAATTTATTATTCTCTAGAGTGGATTGGGCAACGAAGGCGAAGAAGAGAGCAACTTATTCGACCCGCAAGGATTCCTGTTCTTTTCCAATGTTTAACACTTGCGTAGGAGTAACAGCCATTTTGATTGTCCGCGGAGTAGCTCATAAATTCCAACGCAATATTACTAAAAATAGGGGTTGGTTTTTATCATTTGTTGAATGTTCTTGATTGGCAGGGAATGACTCAGGCTGCAGCTCTATCTTGGCTTGCCAGGGCGCATTAAATCTTTCGGCTTTTTCACTCATACATTCCCCTCTTCAGACCGTACGGGTGGAGGCCCTTCAAACGTATTGGAGCTATGCCAAGGAAACTTTGAGTTTACATAGTACAATGTACGGCAAAAAGTGTCTAACTACTAGAAGGTCATGTGACTCGATACAACATATTGTATCCGCCATCTTGCATTTCTATCATGTTAGCAAAGACCAAAAATTGAGTCATTAGGGCCTGGTCGCACTACAATCAAAAACAAAAATTCGCCCGTGCAAAATGACATAAAAACAAAAACATTACACAAAAAGAGTGTCCCACCGGAGCGGTTTCTTTTGTTTTCCTCGATTTTGCACGGGCTAATTTTTCTTTTTGACTGTAGTGCGACCAGGCCCTAAGTAATCAAATCGCCAGAAGGATTCTAAAATGATCCTAAATTATAAAATTTTGTTTAAAAAAGAAAAGTACAGAAATGTTCGCATAAATGTTAATTTAAACCTATTAAAATATATTTTAGCATACGCGACGTTTCGGCCATGTCGCTAGCCTTCTTTAGGGGAAGTGATAAACGATAAAGAAATGTACATAAGCACGGTTTATAGAAGAAAGAAAATATAAATAACAACGAGACTAAGTATTGTACTTAACAATCAAATTCAAAGATTTCCTTATTACTTTACAGGTGAATCTAGAAGCCTGTACATTTGGGGGAAACAAAAATGATTTTCCACAATCTTTTGCACCTGAAAATTTTCAATGCTAAATAACTCTCTCAATTTTGATTCTTTGAGAATACTACATCGTATGGTATTTACAACCAGTATGAAATAATCTCTGATATCAAGAATAACATATTGACGTCATAAGTCACGTGACTATTTTGGCTCACTGTGGAAACAGGTGTTGATCAATTCTAATAAAATCAATGTGTTGTGATGGCGAGTTGACTTTTTTCTTTTGAAAATAAAGGGTGCTATAACCAGAAAATTTAGGGGACTGAGGTGACATGTTGATAGAGCACATCGCGAAAACATTATTCATGAAAGCCTTGCTTCCATGGACGTAGACTTAGAAATATCAAGAAAAAAAGTTTTTTTTTTTGCCGGATTTTGGATTACGTTCTTTGTGATGGCATTTTTTCTCTTTCATAACGTACAAAAATGGCATTTTTCCGTCAGGCGTACCAATTTAACTTTGGTCGCTGGAAGAGGTGCAACGAAACAGATCAAGATTTTTCCCAGGAGCCCTTTCGCGCGCCTTTGCAGCCGGCGTCCGGCGGTATTTGCTCACGCTGACATAAAAATTTTGTTGACAGGAAAATTTATTTCGTCTACAGTTAACGGGTAGTCTGTGCTTTTGATCATGATAGGAGAGCAGAGCTGGTACAACAAATATTTTTTTCAGAAACAGATCACTGAATGTATTGCAGAACTGGGACAACTGAGAACACTGTACTTTGCTCCAACCCTGTTCAATTGGCCAGTTTCATTCACCTGTTTGGATATTGTCAGTATTCCCAAACTGTGGTACTGTCCAAATTGTAGAACACAACCGGAATTTAAGAAGGCTAGCAAACGACAGAAGAATGAGGCACCAAGCACCGTCAGATGCTTTGGTATTAGATTCGGTATGTTTGTCTCAACAACCACCCACTGAGGGTTGTCCAATATACACGCACAGTCACGTTCCGTGAAAGCTAAGTTACGGTCCGTAGTTGCCAGAATGGTCGTTTTTTCTTTCATTTGCCATGCCTTAAGCTCAAACGCATCAGTGCCAAATAACAGTACAACGACATGTGTTTATCCAGTTTGCAAAGCAAGCCATACAAACAAACCGAAGGCTAAAGATGACATCACATCACTATTAAAGATGCAACTACAAAAAACAGTACAAATACAATTCATAGGGCAGCCTAGGGCAAGCAGACTTTGATCTCATAGCATCACCCATTGGATGGTTGGTTTGTACGACTATTCACGAAGCGCAAATGCTCTTCAAGAAAATTAATCCCAACATAAGTGACTTTCAAACACTACACTTGGTACTGTAAGACAGTTTGATTTCATGACAACAAAATTTATTCAACTGCTGTACATTAAAAACAGTCATTGGGTGTGCATGACCTCAATCAGTGGTTGTCCTCCTGATGATGTAAAGTTACTGGACAGTCTAATGAAACCCACTTATATCTCGAGAGATAGATAAACTTGCTGAGAATTTGCTTGGTCCAAACTTAAAGAACATTACTAGTCAAAAAATGGAAGCGACTCTGGTGTATTTGCAACTGCATTGGCCACTTGACTTGCTTATGGACAAAACCCACGTAATGTGAATTTTGATGTGGCCAGAATGCGACCACATTTGATCAGGTGCCTAAAAACTGGTTCAATGCACCTTTTCCCTACCACTTGAATTTCGGGTCATGGCTCGTGTACGACGACTGTATTGTGATGTATTGTGTTAGGTAGTGTTAGGTTGTATTGTATTGTATTGTATTGTATTAGGTTTTATTATATTGTATTGTGAATTTTGATGTGGCCAGAATGCGACCACATTTGATCAGGTGCCTAAAAACTGGTTCATTGCACCTTTTCCCTATTACTTTTTTTAATCGCATGGTTCAGAAAGGTTGAAACAAAAAGATAAACACTTTTTCAGCTGATCACCATGTGACATCTTATATCAATGTTGAAATTACGTAAGTAGAATACCAGTTATGTGTGAAAGTTGTGAGAATACAGAGGGTGATCACCATCATTTTGATCAAAATATTCAGTCTAAGCTTATTACCTTTGATCCTTACTTATCATGATACAAGTTCTCGTTTCTGGTTCGCATACATTTTATAGCAGAGTGGAGAGAAGTTGTTGAAAAATGGCAAGAGAATCCATATTAGGTGATCATTATATATGATACATTTTACTTCTTGCAAAATCATATTTGCATGAGCACTTGATAAACAAATAATTAATGTCCTATTTTTCTTTTATGGCCTATTTACATCACCTACAACAATGAAGTACAAAAAATGTTTCTGAAAACCCTTCAAATTTTTATAGCTGTATGGAACGTAATGTGATTATACACACTTCAAAACAATCGGCAATGACCATACTTTTTGGACAAATGAAAACTGAAAACACTGTGGCATTGTTCGCCACAAGTCTTGACAATCAGGCCAGTGAATCAATGGCGACAATCTCACATCCAAAGCAACCATCCATACTGTAAATATTCTTGACACTGTGGTTATTTAGACAAGAAACGGTAAGATATATTTTTAAAAGCCATGTCAAGTTTCAGTTTCATCACTGTCAAAATAAAATCCTAAAATGTGGTCAAATTCTGAGATTTACGGTGTTTAAAATGTGGAATGAGGTAGTCCAGTATAAAAGTTTACTTTCTCGGTGTCATTCTCAAATTCGCATCGATCCAAAGGGGACTTGTGGGCGAAATTTGGTTGGCCAAGAAGTTAGTTGCGTACCAGTCTCCACCAGTTCTACTCTATCGGTCTCTGTCCCATGCTAGGTGGATACTTCTTCTTGGCTTTCTTGCTCATTCGATGTAAGGTCTATCTCTGAAATTTACTCTCCTGGCTCATTTAGTTTTTGCCTCTTTGCTTCTTTCTCTGCAAAAGCAGGCTTTCTCTTCAATTCGCGTTCCCTTGCCCTCTCGCTTCCCTTGCCGCTCCTTCTCGATCTCCTTCTCACGGTTCCAATATCTATTAATTAAGCAATTTGAAAATTGACTGTCCATAATTTGCTCTTGCTTTAGAAGTGTCTGTTTTGTATGTATGTGTGTGCTTTTTTTGTTTCAACCCTCTTGTTGTGCTCCAAAATGCAAAGTTGGAACTCGATCAACATTTATCTTCTCCACATTTGGCGGCCCTTCCAGAAACGAAATGCTTTTGACACACTCGATCGTGTTCCAAAATTTCACTGATCCGTGAGGTGATGCCTGCTAATCGTCAAAATCCACCGCGATATGATCACCTCTCTTGTGATAAATTCCTGGCTTCTTTCCGTTGATTAGCAACGATCACTGGGACTCTAGTTGTAAAATAAAATCCTCCATTTCGTCCACTTTTATTGCCACAGCCAAAGAATAAGGACAAAAAAAGTCTTAGAAATGACTCACATACAAAGGAAGAGGGAAATTTGTTTACATTTTTGGTACACCAATATGGAGGCGTAGCGACAGTAGTCAAGGATTTGGTCACGTGAGAGAAAACGATCTCTTAGTAGCATTACGCTTCTTTCTTACAAATCATTTTCTATTATGTCATACTTGAAAAGTTTAAACGGTCCTTTTATATCTGTAATCATTTTTGTGTTCAGTTTTAGCCCCCGTAGAAGGTTTGTTTTGCAAACCGAAATGACGGGCAATGATATATATTCAACTGATTGTTTCTTTATAATTTACTTCTGTCTCAATCTTTTCTTTTTGCCGTAAGGATCAGTTTGCCGTTTTCATCTATTATTTCAAGATTTTTACTGATCCAGGTCTACGAAAGATCCGGCACTGTGCATTGGTTTGTCGAAATGGTTTTTCCGTTATTTTTTTATTGTGATAACTTGCAATGCATTTCAGATTAAAAATGTGATGGTTAATTGTTATTTTAGTATCTTGAGAAAGAACTAACACATTTAATATAAACATGTACCTGGGAGTCTGTTTAGAAACATTAGTTTTTAAACTAAGAGAAACAGTACGAAGTTAGCCCATACTTCAAAGACAAAGACAATTTACGAGTTAACAATTTTAACAGATAACGTCATCTATGCCCAATTCTCTGTTATTCCAAACATTGCGTGTTTGCGTTACGCTATGAGTTTTGGGAGGGGGAGGTGTTAAAATCCTTTTTACATTCTCGTTTTAATTAGTCACCAGCGCGGTGCAGCACTCCCTATAGTGGCCCACACGGGGAGGCTCACAAGGGGGAGAGGGGTAAGACATTCTTTTACTTTTGAAGGATCGTTGCAAGGGTTAGCTACTGACTATTACAAAGGATTGCAAAATTTGGGAAGAAATTTCAACGCAAAGGTTTACGAAAGGTTCAAGGGATGTCGATAGTGGTTTGACGTTCCATACTCTGACTTTACTTAAGCGTGTAGGATAATCTACGATTTTGGGCTAAAAAAGTGGTCCTTATAACAAGGTCGGAGTTTCATTGTAATCACATATTGGAATATAGAGAGCAATATTGACCAATATTATTTTATTTTAAGGCGAATTGTCGATAGTGTCAATACGAAAAGCCAAAAAACAAAGTTGTATCACTGTGAACGTAAACATAATGGTCCACAACGGTTTTGGTAGCAAATCTACTAGTGCGCAAAAAGAGGTATTGGTTGTCATTGAATAGAATACGGATGACCATAAAGCAAATGGCTTGCAACTTTAAAACATTGGCCAATTTCTTCCCTTGTGTCTTTTGAAAAATCGCTAAAAACTCTAGCAATCTTGATATCTTTACTTGTTCTAAGATCAATTTTATGTATAAGCGAAGGTACCTTAATAGTTAATATTTAGTGAGAATGTTGCTATAAATTCCACTATTATGTAACAGTTGAAGGAAAAATTACATTGGTCTCGTTTCAAACCACAGGCAGCCCAACCGTGGTGTGTGAGTCACATCAAATTACAGATTCGGAACTTCTTTAATAGTGGATAGTGGGGCGAGTGACAAAAGTGGTAAAAATGCATTTAAACCGGTTAGGACACATCAAGGGACAATAAAGTAAAGGTAAGAAGTCTTTATTGTGTAATATTTTCGATTTTTCTATCGCTTCTCAATTCCGTGACAAATCGTATTTTTACCTATATTTCATTACTGTGTACCGGCTTCGAATCTGTAATTTGATGTGACTCACACACCACGGTTGGGCTGCCTGTGTTCAAACAAGATGTAAGTCCTCGCCCTTCATAAGTTACACCAATAAATTGTACCTGACCAAAAAATCAAAGAAAACCTGTTTGCACTCTCAAGTTTATTAATAATCAAAGCTTGTTGCTTACAAGTTTGTTATACTTGGATGAAATCAGTATCATGCATGATACTCATTTCTCCCTGTTGCTTCAGTTGCCAATTCAGCACAGCGGAGAGTTACGTGCAATTGAAATTTCACGCTGTTCAACCTTAGTGTAATCTTCGTCATGTTTGGTAATCTCAAGGTGGTGGTCGACAAAGTAGTACTCTGGCAGCTTAACAGCCTTCTTCGCCCTGAAAAACCAAAACAAAAACAAATCAAAGGCTCCTGTGAGCCAACCCATGAATAAGGAATGGTAACGCGTAACGCAATATTGCGGTAAGCTTATGTTTCTATACTGACACGGTTCGATCTTTGTTTTTAAATTAAACGTAACGACTCTTGAAGAACGCAAATAAAATAACGTTCTCGGCGAAATTTGAACTCGAGCCGTCTGATTACTAGACCATGAACCATGCCACTAGGCCACAAAAAGCTACGACATTATTTTGAATGGTTACAAGTTAAATACGAAAAAGAAGTGACTTAGAAATTTTGTTTTTTCATAACGGTGTTAATGACTTACTTGTAAATAGTTTTCAGGTCACATAGGTAATGACCACCTCCTTGAAGCTTCAGAGCCATAGGATTATCGTCTTTCAGCATTTCATCACGCACATAGAGTCTCTCGGTGGATGGTTCCCAGCCCAGTATCTTCCTTTGCATGACAGGTCCATTAGGAGGAAAGTTCACACCAAGAAACTTAACGTCGTACTCGAAACGGTTCTCTTTGATATTGATACTGTTGACACAGAGATTTATTGTTTTAGTATATACCTACATGTAACTAATGGATAACTAGGTCTCATAAGTTGCAAGCATTCCAAAAAAGCCTATAAGGGTTTTAGAAACTCCCTGCTCAAGAAGATAAGTGTAAAAATAATATAAAATGATACAATGCATGTAGAAATAAAGGGCGAGTAAATATTAATTGTATATCTTGCAATGGTTATTAATGATAACTTACCTGGTATTGTTGCTAACAGTGCACACTGCTCCATCTTCAAAGGTCATGATTCTTTCCCATGTAAATCCTTCTGGAAATGACTGCTTGATGTAGTCTGGTATGTCTAAAGGATGCTTGACAAATGGCTTGCTGCCGTACTGATGTTGTGGCAACAGAATATCAAAAGCAATTGGCAGAGGTGCACCCTTGGTGACTTGAAGCGCCATGGACTGCTTGCCCCTTTGAAAGAAAACAGCCGGAAAATGGTCAGCAGAACTTTCAGTTTCAGTTTATTAAGTGTCTATAGGAAACCCTAATCCGACACCGGATTAAACTTATTGCGGAGCTTACAAGCTTGAAAATTGTTACACTTACGGATTTTATCCATTTACGGATTTTATCCATACCGTAAAACGTTAGAAACACCTTTTAAAGCATAATAAACAGCACCACAGGAAATTGAAGTTCATTTAAATGGGCCATAATAGGGCTTCATTAACAGACTCATAAGTAAGACTCAGGTTTTGGGTGTGGAAATGGATTAAGAGTTCACGAATACGAAAGGCGTGGCGAGAGAAGGCAAAGTTAAAAACTGTCACCCTGTTCGCACCCAGTGTTATAAAAATGTCAAATCTAATAGTGCTAACATTTAATAGAAATTAAACTTACTCGTAAGGGTCCCCTTCGCCATTTCCTTCAATCTAGAAGGAATACCCGTTGACGGTACCTTCCAGATGCAGTTTCGTCTTCATTTTTCCCGCGATCATATCCTGTTGAATTAAACATGCATGAAACGAGATAAATCACTGAAATAGTGCGAATTCACCATCTATTTTGTTTTTCTTTTCTTCTCAGTTTGTTGTGGAGCTGTAGAATCATTAACAATGTCCTCAATTGACCTATGTCCTTATAATTGACCTATTCGTATTGCGGCAGTCGGAGCGTATTGGTATTTGTAGACTTGTTATGTAATATAAAATGTTCGCCGTGCTAATGGCCGCAGTTCCATACTGAACAACAAGTAAACTGATCCGTATAAATACAAAACTACTTTCCTTTTCAAGCCTGCACTATTTCATTCTATGTAACGTAATTCCTTACCATGATGGAGGAGATGAAGTATGTTGAACGCCTTGAAAACTTGCTTAGGTGAATGGGGCTTCGGTTTTGCGCGTACTCTTATAAATAAGCCACTTCGAAAAATACCATAATACTCTTTAAAGTGCAGGTTTGGGTGGTGCTTGATTTAAGCCTGATTTTTCCAATTTATTTTGTTCGCAGCACGAACTGCACGTGCTATGCTTCAACTTCTTGGCAATTTGCATACAGCGCACATTTGTATACGAACACACAATGCTACGTCCTAGCGTTCCTCCATGTACTCTGAATAGGCCATTTCCGAGTTGCCTTTAGCCTCTCTATCAAAGCGAGGCTAGGTGCGAAACCTTTCATATGAAAATGAGTTTTCATTCATATGCAAATAAGTTTTATTTGCATGTGAATGAAAACTCATTTTCATATGAAAGGTTTCGCACCTAGCCTCGCTTTGATAGAGAGGCGAAAGGAAACTCGGAAATGGCCTATTTCATTGTGCCATTCTAACAAAGGAGACTTGACTAATTACACGCCGGTGAGGCTGAGCCTGCACATAAATGATTATTATGGTATTTTTGAATCGATCTAAACTTTTTGTTGTTTCATAGAGCAGTCAAAGAATTACTCTGGGGACCAGAGGTTCTCTCGCGGCACGCTTTGGTAAGAAGTCGTGGCCGGCTTTTCTCGCGGCGAAATATAGGTGGTTTTCACATTACGTTACGGCGGCCATAGTGGTGCACACCTACAAAAGAATTTTAATGAACTTCTTTTGTTATGTGCGCCAACATGGCCGCCATGGCCTTTGACATTTGAGTCCCACAGCACTGAAGGTCATGTGAGTGAAAACCATCTGTAGGAGACAAAAGAGGAGTGTTATATGAGAGATGAAAGCGCGAGAAAAGCCTCTGGCAAGCAGGGTATCAAAGAATTGACGAGTAATTTAATTTAAAACATTACGTCATGAAGTTCTCAACGCGTATTTGTGGCATGTTTTCTTAATTTCAAATCGTCAGTAGAAACAAAATTTGGTTTCTGCTCCCGAGCCCGAGAGCTTGCTTGCAGGCTGCACATTTAAAAACAACATTTACCGTGCTTTAGCGTTTACCTAATTCTTGAAAATCTATTTGATGTCCGCAGATCGCTTTTAATTTTCCGTACTGAATTGAAAGTCAAAGAATTGATGAATAAAAAGATTTAAAACATTTCATCATATGGTTCTCTCTCTTATTTTTTCTTTTCTTTTATTTGATAACACTTCTTATCTGCTTCTTATTAAGCCGACGTTGCTTTCCAGATATTCAGCCATTTTGGTAATCAAAAAGTGTGTTGGGAACGACTTTTTGCTTGGTAGCGAAGTTATGAAGTCTTCTGTTCGCATAATCAGCAGAAATCTGAAAAAAAAAAAACAGGGAAACAAACTTTAACACTACAATGTTACATGTAAATAGGTACAATATTTAAAGGTATTCGGTTTTTGGAATTACCGGAATATGTCCCAAAAAACGCGCCCTAAATGTCGAGCCACGCAGCACAAGTGGTACAAACAAGAAATTTACCACAAAGCTAATTATTTGATTTCCTGTTTCCGTTTACAGAAGGGCGGGAGGGCTTGGTTAAAATGTCAACTCCCAGCTGAGAAATGGCGCGATTTTTAGCTGTTAGGTGAAATCTGTCAAGAGCAGTTTGGAAATGAGTAAAATTAAAACTGATAGTTAAAAAAATGACCGTTAATTTAACTGATTAATGAGATTGAAGCACCCCTTTTCGGTCTTTATTTACAGAATCAGACGAAAACAATGATTAATCTGACTGTCTTAATTTATTATTCTCTAGAGTGGATTGGGCAACGAAGGCGAAGAAGAGAGCAACTTATTCGACCCGCAAGGATTCCTGTTCTTTTCCAATGTTTAACACTTGCGTAGGAGTAACAGCCATTTTGATTGTTGTCGGAGTAGCTCATAAATTCCAACGCAATATTACTAAAAATAGGGGTTGGTTTTTATCATTTGTTGAATGTTCTTGATTGGCAGGGAATGACTCGGGCTGCAGCGCTATCTTGGCTTGCCAGGGCGCATTAAATCTTTCGGCTTTTTCACTCATACATTCCCCTCTTCAGACCGTACGGGTGGAGGCCCTTCAAACGTATTGGAGCTATATATGCCAAAGACACTTTGAGTTTACATAGTACAATGTACGGCAAAAAGTGTCTAACTACTAGAAGGTCATGTGACTCGATACAACATATTGTATCCGCCATCTTGCATTTTTCTATCATGTTAGCAAAGACCAAAAATTGAGTCATTAGGGCCTGGTCGCACTACAATCAAAAACAAAAATTCGCCCGTGCAAAATGACATAAAAACAAAAACATTACACAAAAAGAGTGTCCCACCGGAGCGGTTTCTTTTGTTTTCCTCGATTTTTGCACGGGTTAATTTTTTTTTTGACTGTAGTGCGACCAGGCCTAAGTAATCAAATCGCCAGAAGGATTCTAAAATGATCCTAAATTATAAAATTTTGTTTAAAAAAGAAAAGTACAGAAATGTTCGCATAAATTCAAATGTTTATTTAAACCTATTAAAATATATTTTAGCATACGCGACGTTTCGGCGATGTCGCTAGCCTTCTTTAGGGGAAGTGATAAACGATAAAGAAATGTACATAAGCACGGTTTATAGGAAAGAAAATATAAATAACAACGAGACTAAGTATTGTACTTAACAATCAAATTCAAAGATTTCCTTATCACTTTACAGGTGAATCTTTGCTGACATCAAAATTAGTAATCTCCGCAATTTTTAGCACTTTGCTTGTAATGTTAACGGATATACAGTAAAAACCCGCAAGTAAGAACCTGCATTTTCTCAAGTTAGCCTAAACAGGTTCTTGCATAAATGGTAATTAGCACAACTTTAGGCTATTTAGGTTCTTAAATAGATTATTATTTTCTGAAGAAAAAAATTACATTGTAGCTAATATAATTTAGTGGTATTTAGCCTATTCCTTATATAAAATCTGCATACAAAGTAAGTATTTATGTTAAAATGACTATAACAAGAAAAATTGAAGCACTGATCACAGAACATAACATTATATACATGTACTCTTATTTGCCCAAGTGTATTGTACACATTTTTTTATATAGATTTTAGAAAATAAGAACCTGTTTCAAATTTAGGCTAAACAGGTTCTTGTATAGAGGGGGTCTAACTGGCAAATTTTAGCCTAACAGGTTCTTAAAAACTAGGTTCTTACTTGCGGGTTTTTACTGTATCAGCAATCGAAAGCTGCAAAATTTCTGGGTGACAAAAGTATATTCATTGTAAATTTTCGAGTTTTTGAAACAGCTTTGCACAAAGAATATCTAGTATATCAGGCTCCAATTTCCAGAGAAAGCAAACTTTGCTGTTCCTTTTCAATATTTGTGGTTGGTTCTTTGTTGGTTGATAAGTAAATGAGACGCAAATGCTAATGAGTTCATAATTGTAAACAAAAATTTGCCTTTAGGTTTCTTAAGGAGCATCCTTACACAAATTTTTAACCAGTGTAACATTTTCGATATTCTTATTATCAAATACAGTTCTTATTATTATACATTGCAGTCACTATTGGTCTTTTTATTGGCTAAGGGCCTACAGTTAATTCTTGAAATCAGCTCACCCCACAGAATCTGCTAGCAGATTAGTGAATAATCTGTAGAGTGCGCGCGCAATGCATTATTTCCAAGGGCAATGTCAAGTTTACGGGTGGTGAATTATACTCTTGTTGGAAAATAATAAACTGTGTTCAACACTTACCTTGACCTTGATTATTCCGGGTATCACAAAAATCTCATCCAATAATTGTTTATTCTACTTAATCTGTTTTATTTTCTGAAACAGTGAAAACATATATTTACTTATGGACAGATATCGGAAAACACAATATGCTTTTTCCGCTCAAGGAGAATGGTTGCCATAATCGACATGATATGTGTTACATAAGTCAAGAGAAGCTGCAAGAACTTGAAAACAAATTCAAGATGTTAATCTAGCGTTCGACCTCATAAAGAGTGGCATCGTTTGACTTTACCATGAATAGGAACAGATGATCAGGTTTACAAAGTTTCGTACATGTCACCTGAGACGTAAAGGTCTGAGCTCTTGCAAGACAATGGACAATGGACAATGGACAGGACATCCCTTGATAGCCGAATTCCCGAAATTTTGTTTAAGAGGCCTGACTGCAGGGGCGGATCCAGGATTTTGAAATGGGGGGTGAAATTCAGCTCAAAAAAGATATCAGAGAAATAAAATATTGTTTATTTGAGAAATACTTTAGAAAAAAGAAAGGAAGGGTCTCAGAAAAGGGGGGTGAAAATTCACCCATTTCACCCCCCCTGGATCCGCCCCTGGACTGTGTGGGGATGGCTTGTGAAAAGATCCGCTTAGAAGCCTGCACATTTGGGGGAATCAAAAATGACTTTCTACAATCTTTTGCTCCTGAAAATTTTCAATACTAAATAACTCTCTCAATTTTGATTCTTTGAGAAGACTACATCGTATGGTATTTACAACCAGTATGAAATATCTCTGATATCAAGAATAACATAGTGACGTCATAAGTCACGTGACTATGCCCCAAAACAACATTTTGGCTCACTGTGGAAACAGGTGTTGATCAATTCTAATAAAATCTCGGAAAATCAGTGTGTTGTAATGGCGAGTTGACTTTTTTCTTTTGAAAATTAAGGGGGCTATACCCTATACCAGGGAAATTTAGGGGACTGAGGTGGCATGTTGATAGCATCGCGAAAACATTATTCATGAAAGCCTTGCTTCCATGACATCATCAGTCACGTAATCAGAACGTGTTGAAATTAAAAATAGCTGTTGTTGAAATTAAGCTAAATAAATGTCAAATGTATTTCAGTCATATGAAAGAACTGAGCACAGTTTACGTCAAAACGACTATTCTTATTTTTCTTTTGAAAGTAAGGTGGAATAAATGCAGGTCGAAACTTTGTTTTGTATTTGTTTTGTCTTTTGTTGGCTTTACTTTAAACTTGGAAATATAAAAAAAAAATTGCCGGATTTTGGATCGGACGTTCTTTGTGATGGTAATAAAAGTTTTTCTCAATTTTTTCCCTTTTCATACCGTACAAAAACAGCATTTTTCCGTCAGGCGTACCAATTTAACTTTGGCCGCGAGAAGAGGTGCAACGAAACAGATCAAGATTTTCCCAGGAGTCCTTTCGGGCGCCTTCGCGGCCGGCGACCGGCGGTATTTGCTCGTGTTGACATAAACATTTTGTTGACAAGAAAATTTATTTCGTCTACAGTTTACAGGTAGTCTGTGCTTTTGATCATGAAGGGAGAGCAGAGCTGGTGCAAAGAATAATTTTTCCAGAAACAGATCACGGAATATATTGCAGTACTGTGACAACTGAGAACACTGTAGTTTGCTCCATCCCTGTCTAATTGGCCAGTTTCATTACACCTATTTGGGTATTGTCAGTACTCCCAAACTGTGGTACTGCCCAAATTGTAGAACACAACAGGAATTTAAGAAGGCTAGCAAACGACAGAAAAATGAGGCACCATCAGATGCCTTGGTATTAGATTCGGTTTGTTTGTCTCAACAACTCAAGAAAACTGACAAGCCATAGAGTGTCAGAACTCTAGTTGCCAGAATGGTAAGTTTTTTCATTTGCCATGCCTTAATCTCAAACGCATGCCAAATAACAGTAAAACGACATGGGTTTGTCCAGTTTGCAAAGCAAGCCATACAAACAAACCGAAGGCTAAAGATAACATCACATATGTAAAAACTGTTAAAAGTGCAACTGCAATCATCAAATACAATTCACAGGGCAGCATAGGGCAAGCAGACTTTGATCTCATAGCATCACCTGTTGGATGGTTGGATTGTATGATTATTCATGAAGCGCAGATGCTCTTCAAGAAAATTAATCCCAACATCAGTGATTTTCAAACACCAAGACTTGGTTCCGTAACACAGTTTGATGTCATGACAACAGAATTTATTCAACTACTGTACATTAGAAACATCCATTGGGTGTGTATGACCTCAATTGGTTGTCCTCCTGGTGATGTGAAGTTACTGGACAGTCCAATGACACCTAGTTATATCTCGAGAGATAAACGAACTTGCTGAGAATTTGCTTGGTTCAAACTTAAAGAAGATTACTAGCATACCAATACAGCAGCCAACAAATGGAAGCGACTCTGGTGTGTAATTTGCAACTGCATTTGCCACTTGACTTGCTTATGGACCAAACCCACGTAATGTGAATTTTGATGTGGCCAGAATGCGACCACATTTGATCAGGTGCCTAAAACTGGTTCAATACACCTTCACCCTACCACTTGAATTTCGTAATCGCATAGTCCAGAAAGGTTGAAGCAAAAAGATAAACCCTTTTCATCTGATCGCCATGTGACATCTTATATCATTGTTGAAATTACATAAGCAGAATACCAGTTATTACAGCCGTTTTCACTGCAGCATGCAGACCCAGGTTTTTCAAACATAATTCATTGGCTATGATTTGCCCATCATGGTCCACCCATGATCAGATATAATTTTGTGAAGGAAATTCACACATAAACTGAGTTCACAGAGCAAATACTGACTAACTGAAATAAAAAAAAACATCCATAAATATCTCATTGGGGTATGCAGAACCGTTTTTGCCAAGCATGATTCACCAGTTATGATGCGCCTGTCCTGATTCGCCCATCATTATTTGCTCATTGTCAGAAAATGTTAAAAGGAAATTCACAGTTTTTGTGCTTTGTGGATGTTTCTATTTCAGGAAGTATTTTCTTTTTGAACACATTTTATGGGTGAATTCCTTCACCACTGCCTTATCTTAACCAAATCATTACAGGCCATGCATAGCCAGCGAACAGTCTGGGCTGAAATGACCATTTTGATTGACACATGTATATACAGAAAATTATTATACATTTACATGCAAATCAACTAGCTCCAGTTGTTTAACCCTCTCACTGCCATAGTTAATAAATGAAGACATGTAAAGAAGACATGCAAAGTAATCCTATGGTGTGACCATTGCATGGTACCATTTTGTTTTTCAGTATTATTTTTACAAAATGGAATTTGGGATTTTTCTAGAATTTTGATTTTTGGCACTCTTGGGAGTCAAAGAGTTAAAAGATGTTCTTAAAGGGGCAGTGTCATGGAGAGTTTGGCCTGTTTTGGTCAAAGCCAAGCTACAATACCTTTACTTATTTACAAAATAATGCTAAAACACCAAGAACAAGAAATCAACCAATTCTAACCTGCATAGCAGGTGTCGGGGAGAGAGGGAAAGGACGCCCACAATGAAGACCCCCATTCATTTCTGCGGATGCTGGCGACCGCAAATGCTGATTGGCTCATTCGTGCTGGGTGGTAAACATAGTAAATTCCTGCGTGAAGTTATCCATGCATAAAAGCGCGTGCTAGTTTCTGATTGGTGGATGTATTGACAGTTGACGTAATTCGATTACAAGGAAATCAGTGGGTGTAATGCGAATTGCCCGGTTCTTATAGCAGGCGTTCCTTCCCTTCTCCCCCTCTTCTTTTTTCGACCCCCCCCCCCTTCCATGCCCGTTAACACCTGCCACGCAGGCTAACCAATTCTTGAAAGAGGTACAAATCATGATCTGTTCTAGCCTATTTTGGAAATGAAAATGTGAGAACTTGAAAAAAGTTAGTCTACAGGTAACTTTTTTAAAGTTGCACTTCATACAGATCCAGTAATTGTCTGTGACTAAAGACACTCATCAGCCGTTTTGGTACACCAGGATGCTAAATTTATCACAAAGCAGGACCATTGTTTTTCGGTTTCTGTTAATAAAAAAACATGTTTTGGTTTTTGAAATGACGCCAAATCCTTGTGACACTGCCACTTTTATCCAGAATATAATTAGAGTAATTATTAACCAATGTCTTTGTTCCTCATAGTTAAAAGTGTTTTTGCTTTTCATGAAGGGGTTAATATCTAGGTTTAATCATTTAGTGCCTTGTGCTCCATTTTCAGTGCTATTTTAGCTTTAGAAGACATAAACATTATATATTAAATACATTGAAAACATTGAATTTACATGAGAGAAAAAATATTTTTAGATATCAGAATGTACCTGTAGAAATTGCTGTTCTTTAAAGACTAGGACAGTCAGGTTATCACTTTAATGACAACAAGTTGACAGAATGAGTAAATTTGTATTTTGCTCAAAACTAAGAGTACTTTTCATTCATATGCATGTGTATTTTTACTCAATACCTTGAGTTGTATTTAAACTCACTGTCTGAGTAAGTTTTTATTTTACTTAAAACATAGAGTACTATTTACTCATTTATTGAGTAAATGACTAGTTTACTCAAAATAAAGAGTCAGTATGGATGCATTTCTCTTGAGTAGTTTTACCTCTAAATTTGAATTAATTGTACTCAATAGCTGAGTACTTTTACTCATACTGCTGAGTAAGTTAACTCAATCTGAGTAAACTTACTCAAACCCATAAGTATTACTCAACATGTCTGCTACAATTTACTCAATGTAATGAGTCACTGTGGATGCAACGATTTACTCAGTATTTTGAGCTCAGTTTACTCGGCTTTTTTTGCTGTGTATGTTTGTAAGTTGTGAGAATACAGGGGGTGATCACCATCATTTTGATAAAATTATTCAGTCTAAGCTTAACCTTTGTTCCTTACTTATCAAGATACAAGTTCTCCTTTCTGGTTCGCATGCATTTTTTGCAGTAGTGGAGGTAAGTTGTTGAAATGACAAGGGAATGCATATTAGGTGATCATTATATATGGTACATTTTACTTCTTGGAAAATCATATTTGCATGAGCACTTAATAAACAAACAATTAATGTCCTATTCTTATTTTATGGCCTATTTACATCACCTACAACAGGTCACAACATTGAAGTACAAAAAAAATGTTTCTGAAAACCCTTCAAATTTTTGTAGCTGTATGGAAAGTAATGTTATTATATTCTGTTAAAATCTTCAAGCCGTGATGGTGATTAAAATGTTATTTCTCCTTATTTGAAAAGTTTCAGTCGAGAGGTGCGATACCTTTACATAAATTGATAAGTGCAACACATACATTAATAATTCTATCAATCGTTGCGTCGCGTGTGTTGATTCGTCTTGTGAGCCACCAGGCTTGAACATTAAAAAGTCAATTGGCAGAATTCCTGATAGTATGGTAAATTTTCTGAGAAGTAGTCCGCCGAACACTCTCTCAACATGGATGCGTACATTAGAGGATCTGATCTTTTCCTCTCGCGAAGGCAGGGATAGCTAGTTGGGCTTGCCAGAACATCACATTTTCCTGGCTTGCGAAACCACGGTCTGCCAAAACCAGATCACCAGGCAACAGTTCTTTTTAATGTTCCACAGTTTTCAGCCAGAAATTTGTCAGACGTTCTCCCCCCGTCCCATAGTTCCCTGTGGAGTGATTCCGATTAAAACTTTGACTGTTTTGTGATGCTTGTAAGAAGAAAATGTTTGGGCTCTGGTAGGGAGATGGGATGGTCACCAAATAAGCACTTCAAAACAATCGATAATGACCGTTCCATTTTTGCCAAATGAGAACTGAAAACACTGTGGCATTGTTCGCCACAAGTATTCACGCTCAGGTTAGTGAATCAATGGCGACAATCTAACATCCAACGCAACCATCCGTGCTGCAAATATTCTTCTCAAACTCATTAATAATTCTTGACGAGAACACAAAGGAATTTAATTCCGTGAAGTAGGTTTGGATACCCAGTCTTAATTTGCATAGATTTTGGCTATTTTATTCCTTCGTTTTCTCCGCATTCTATGTTCAGTTTGAGAAGCTATATCAAAGACTCGAAAGGTTGTGATTCTATTAGATGCCATTTGTCCATGAAGATCTTTTTTAAATCAGGCACGCATGGGTTGTATGGTGTTACAAAGGGTAATTTTCCTTGCGCTTTTGTTTGTCTTTAATGCTGACTTTCTGTCAGAGAATTTTACTTCTGAGAGCACTTTCCAAATTACATTTGGTCAGCCTTTTATCCGTAGGTGTTGTTTGAATTTATTGATGTCTTCCTTAAACGTTTCCTTTTAGGAGGTCGTTCTGAAGACCCCAGGGCTTCTCCTTTGACAAAACCTGATTCCCGCGGGTAGGTGGGTGACAGGATTGAAATGTCTCAGTCGGTTTAAACTGAGTGCGCGTATTAAGGATGGACTCTTTTTCGAATGTTGCGCCTTTGGAAATACGTGTATCTAGAGAAGTAATTCCTTTGTCATGTCAAAACATTTTAGCTGCATTCATGATCTGTTCGCTTGTTCAATGAAGGTATTTGTTTGTGTACCACAGGGAGAACACATCATCGATATAACGTTTCCAAAGCAACGGTTTCTTAGTGCAATGGTTTATTATTTCTGATTCTTTCTTTGCGAACGAAACTGCTATTTGGATTCCTATTGCGGTGCCCTGAGTCCGATGGTAGTCTTTCCTCGTGAATTGGAAAGAGTTTTCTTGTTGTATCAGAAACAGATAAACAGATTTGAAAAATGCATCATGGGAATAATACATACATTGTATTAGCCTGCAAACAGTCTCCCCTCCCCCTCCCCCTGCCCCACTCCGCTTTCGAATTCCGGTCCGCTTTATTAACCCAATATTTCCAATAACAGGAGCCTCCGTGTTCACAGGCTACAATTGTCTACTTTTTACAATAAAAATACTTTATTTAATAAAAATACTTTATTTAACGTGAAATATATACGGTGCTTAAAGGGGCAATGTTACCATTTTTAGCGTTACTTCAAAAAGCCAAAATACATCTTTATATCAGTGAAATTCCAAAAATAAGAATCTAGTTTTGTTTAAAATTATTCTACTAGTGCTCTAAAAGTAAAAATAAGTGTCTTGGGCTGCAGAAGGCCAGGATGGAAATGGATTGTATCTTGAAAAAATTGGCCCAATTTTTTCAAGTTTATCGCTTGTGTCTTAGAAAATTCGCCAAAACTCCGATTATGGTTTATTTTCTCTGCTAAAATTCACTTGATATCTTCCTGTTAGTGTTCTTTAAGCATTTCGTGTACGACAAAGGTACTTAGTTTTAATTTGAGACGGTTTTGATCCGAAAACCTCAAAATCACCATGACATAGCTCCTTTAAATTGTATAAAGCTGGTTTGCAGGAACTCAAAAACATAATCTACAATAACGACAACATCAGCAAAAAAGTACGGAACGTATGGAATTAAAACTATTTACAAGTATTTTCAGTCAACTCAAACTATCTTAAATCTCTTAAATCTCTTAAATCTTAAATTAATCAAACCATTTACAAAATAAAAACCTTATTTACTTACTCAATTCCTTTTTCCTCGGTGTGAAAAGGCTAAAAAATATAAACACTATTTAAAACTATTTAAAACTAAACTATTTACAGGTGTAATACATGTAATATTCCAATAAAGAAATTATATTTTTCCTCATTTCAAAGAACACGATAATTTTCGTGGAGTCGAATAGCCGTCAGACACGTCCAGGTGAACTGACTTTTGTATAAACTTTATAATTATGCATACGTACGCTATGATAATGTAATTTTATGAATAAGTATATCTGCGAGGAAAGCTCAGAGACTTATTACCACTTTGCCTTTGAATTAATCCCGTTATTACCAGTTTATACTACTATCAGCATTTTCTGTTTCGTAGCGCTAAAGAAACTTTCACAATATCATGTTGCGTCTTAATATTTCTATAAACATGTATATGTCGTGTTGTCTTAAGAATTTTTTATTCATTATTCATGAAATCTTTCCTCTCGCCAGCTTCTGATTGGAAAAACGACTCACTTGACATTTTTTTCGTGGTTGATTTCAAAAAGAGCACTCTTGTAAGAAAATATTTGAAATATAAAACAGATCAAACTCTAAAACTAATGCTCATAATACATCATTTGCTTTGCTTCTCAAAATTGTCAGTTCAACAAATTAACCCATTCACACCTGAGGATTTTTACGTTTTTGAGTGATTTTCTGCATACACACGCCCCATAGGATTTCGTGACTTCATATTTGGAGTTACCATTGAAAGTGCTGCTGTTCTAAAACACTGAAGGCTCGCGTTTACTGGAAACGTCATTGTGACGATCTCATTTTGCTTGGTTGATTTGCAATAAAGGGTCCAATATGAATTATCTACGATTTTTGGTAAGTTCACAGCCATTTTTCATCTTTAGTAGCTGCCTGGTAAGCATCATTAAGCTTAGAGGTAGTTCTGAGTCCACTTCTCAATGAAGCGAGTTAGGTGTTGTACTTCGTTTACGAATTTGGCTCGTTGCTCGTTGAACTGGAAAAATGGCCGCCTGGAAACGAAGTGGCTTTGGGACTCGACTCTGGATGAATTTCTCGACCTACCGCGGCATATTTTGGAAGTTGCGACCACAGGAGAATACAACAAGCGCGAAATTTCGGCGGTGGGTCGGAGTGGCTGTGGACTTAGTATAAATATGAAATGTGTGGGGAAAGAATCGAACGCTGTCAAAATTTTTGGCTTTTTCCCAGCATGCAGTGCGGTGGTGATGTTGAAAATCGAGGCAAGGTGAGTATGCACTAGTATAAGAAGCTGTAGCTAGGCCCGAGCAACGAATAAGAGCAAAAAAATTCACTGCTAAGCTAGGACTAGGACTGAATTTTGCTGTAAATGTTGACTTTTGGGTTTGCCACGATGATTTGAATAAAAAAAAACTAAAGGCAAAAACGTGATTTTTGTTGTTTTTCTATGACGTTAAAAACGGTAATTTTTGTTATTGTCCAAATTCAAACGCTGATATTCTGCAAAAATCGCTGACTTTTTTGTGTTTATTGGGTATCTCAATTTGAAAGACTTTCTAGTCAATGCTCACAACTGCTAGTTAAGGCAATGTTCGCACGATTGAGAAAGTTACAATTTTTCAAAGCAGTGAAGTCTTGTACGGGCGGTTACGGGCGGTTCAGGTGTCAATGGGTTAAGGAGGCTCGAAAGGGTTTTCAGCTGCGTGCGCGCGCGACGTGCACTCGTCATGCTTTGACGCATACGTCAGCTGATTTTCCTATCAAAAAGTAGCGCGCGCAGCTCACCGGAAATAAAAATACTGCGTAAAATCGCGCGAACCGGAAATAAATCGTGCATAAAATATTCCTCTTTATTTTAAAAACTTTGTTCGGTGACCTATGTTGAAATTTTTCATGCAAGTAGCATTCAACTTTATCTACATTTGAGACATTTTGGAAAAAAACTATACAGTGGAATTTTTTTTTAAATTTATCTCGATTTCCACAATACAGATTTTTTTCAAATTTACACAGGAGGTGAGGAATTTAAAAACGCTTATAAAAAACATAGGTCACCGAGTTAGTTTTAAAGATAGATTTAAAAAACTGACTTTTGAGGGGTATCTCTTTGGAGGGTTATAGTTACCATGACAACAGACATGACGTCATAAATGGTCTTGAAGGAAACTTTAGCAACCATGTCATAAGCTTATCTACAATTTGTTTCAGAGACTAAAACCATAAAATTTTAATGTGTAATTGTTCTGACATGTACATAAGCTGTAAGAAACCCTTTCGAGCCTCCTTAGGCTTGGTTCCCACTAGCGACATAACGATCATAATCATAATCATAAACATAATCATAATCACAACGTCGTTATGATCCAGTGGGAACACATACTTACAAGCAGTCGACTTTAAATTTGACGCTCATCAAAGTTGGACGCCATCTTGGAATAACATGAACTGCAAATTACTGGAACTAGGACGTTCATTGGCCAAAATACAATGAATGAACATACGTCATTATGATTACGACTATGAGCGCTAGATTTACGTTCCCACTACGACATAAGCATACTCACAGACATAATCATAATCATAAGAAAATGTCCGATCATTTTCTTATGATTGGATTATGTCGATCCTAAGCGTCTTTATGATTATGTTTTTCGGCGTTCCCACTGCGACATAAGCAACATAACGCCCCTTATGATTATGATTATGATCGTTATGTCGCTAGTGGAAACCAAGCCTAAGTCCACTAGTCTTGCAACTATACCTGTATTGTTTCTTGTGTATCAGATATACATGTATATGAAGATGCCTTTTAAGGTGTTTCACTCCAGTTTCCATGCAGCCGCACCGAACATTTTTGAGCGACCGTTTAACTAATTTTCCTTTATTGAATTAGTATGAAACTTACACAAAATATTGTACTTAGTTTGAAGTTTGTAAAAATGTAAGAATTTTGTAAATCACATTTAAAATTGCGGAGATAAACGAGAAATATTGAAATTACTTGAGCCTAAATCCCGAGCGATTGCGATGTCATGGGAAAAACCAAAACTATCACGATAAACTATGGCATATGGCAAACAGAATATCTAAAAACTAGAAACTTTTTTCAAGCCGTTTTTGAGTAAATCGGTAAAACATTTCGAACTTGTAATTTTGCATGCGTCTTCAACCGTGCAAGTCAAAGCACAAGTCAATGTCTCAATCGCGTTTTAGGTGAACTTTATTATTTTATTTGACCATGTTGCAATGTTTCAATCAAGATGAAACTTCGAGACAATGTTGTTCATATAATAAAGAAACGACCATAAAAGTTAAAAAAAATTATCTCGCAGTTTTTGAAATATGTAGAAAAGCGCAAAAACTACAATATCAAGAACTCAGTAAAAAAAACTATGGTTTCCTATAAAAAATCGAATCTGCAAAACTAAAACAAGAAACGCTTTCAAACTTTCATAGTTTCATCTCATACACTAAACAAACATTTCGGCGTAAATTTGACATTGAGAAATTAAACTTTTATAAGCTTAATTGAGCAACTTATGGATGCGCTCATACGCATGCAAAAATCACAAGTTCGAAATGTTTTTCCGATTTAATCAAAATCGGCTTGACAAAAGTTTCTAGTTTTTAGATATTTTGTTTGCCATATGTTTATTGTAATAGTTTTGGTTTTTCTAGATGCCATCGCAATTGCTCGGATTTTAGGCTCAAGTGATTTTAATTTTTCTCGTTTATCTCCGCAATTTTAAAAGTGATTTACAAAATTGTTACACTCTTTTAAACTTCATACTAAGTACAATATTTTTTGTAAGTTTTATACTAATTCAATAAAGGAAAGTTAGTTAAACTTCCGCTCAAAAATGTTCGGTGCGGCTGCATGGAAACTGGAGGGAAACACCTTAAGCTCTAATTAAAGAAAAATTGCCAGGTTGAAGATTTCTAAATTAAGTTGTAAAAGGACATTCCCAGTAGTGCAGGTAGCAAGTCTTTTGTTCTCTATTAACTGGTCTGAAAAGCGTGGAAAGTATTTTTGCTTTGCAATTGCAGGTGTATTGCCTCGCGTTGTTATGTTCTGTCGAGACTTTAAGGTTGTACTCTTCTGCAAAATTTGTGGAACAGGATACTCCTAGTACTCTATTTTTCTGTTGAGAAACATGAATAACGTATTTAATAATATACATGAAAAAAATTACTCGATTCTGATTGGCTAAGAGCAGTGCAGTTCAAGTGTAACACCAGTGCAAAACGTGTAACACCAGTGCAAAAAGTGTAACACCAGTGCAAATTACAAATCGAAAAAGAATTTTTTTTTCTTTTTTTTTTGCCAAAAAAAAGAAAAAAAAAATTTTTTTTCATGTATAATTATTAATAAGTAATCATACGGTTTTCTCGTTCAATTTGGGATTAATTTGCACTTGTGAGTTTTTCAAAAAGCTCAAAATTGCACTCGCCGAAGCCGAAGCGGCTCGTGCAATTTTGAGCTTTTTGAAAAACTCACTCGTGCAAATTAATCCCAAATTGAACGAGAAACCATATGATTACCTATACTTATTAGTGTGAATGACCTGCTTAAAAAATGCTTCCTAGTTGATCATTTTATGGAAAGCTGTTATTTTATTCCGGACGTTTTGTCATGTATTTTTTTATTTCTGACAGTCAGTATTAATATGAATAACATGAATAATTTATCATTAAATTATAAAAAAAATCATATAGTGAAACAGGGATTAGGATACATATTAACTGTATCTAATCTGTGATTTCATTTCTCTTCTTCTTCTTGTTATTATTATTATTATTTTTATATTGTACTTCCTACATATGTACTGCGCATTGCTTATTAGAAATGCGCTATATAAGAATTTAGGTGTTATTATTATTATTATTATTGTTCGTTATACTTACGTTACGCTCATCCAGGATTGCTTTTACAGATATGTCTTTAGTTTTATTAGTAATGTTTGTGACAACTTTGTACTGGCATGCGCTGAAGTCACCAGCTCCTTTGGGACCTTGTGCTCCGTCGGATCCCGCAGCACCCGCGGGTCCTTGACTGCCATTGAATCCCGGCGGTCCGATGGGACCTGCCATCTTGCTTATGGTATTGACCTGAGGATCACAAAACAGGTTACTCTTAAGCTGAAGGTTGTCTATTATATTATTATTTCTGTCGATGGCTGTCTGTTATAATGTTATAATATATATAGTTAGGCTTGGCCTAACAGCGTTGCCCTCTGAAGACCCTCTGAACAAGCTTAACTATGATGAAACTTAGCTTAGGTGAAAGGTCGGAATTAAGTTTGACGACCGGGCTATTTTTCAATTTTAGCAATTCTCAAAAACAGTAAGCTTAAGCTTGTTACCCGACCGTCTGCACAGTACATTTAGACCGTACAGAAGTTCACAAAAACAACTTTTTCTCCGTCTAGAATAACTATTACGACTATTTTCCGAATAAAATACACTTGTTGCTTGTCACAAAATGCCCGAGAAACTGATTTGGAACTGCCAAAATTGCAAAAATACACAAACATATTTGCACAAGGCGACGCGAGTATAAAATCTAAGTCTTGTTTTGTTTACATAAAATCGCTTTTCAATCTTTGTAATGAATGAACAAACACATAAAAATGGACAACACAATCTTCTTTTGAAAAATTTTATTCAAATCTCTATTAGTTTATGTTTAAAAGCAAAACGCAAAACGCGCATCGAGGCCGAGCCGTGTCTTCGATGAAATTCAAGAAATTAATACAACTGAATTTAAGCTACACGTTTAAAAACAATTCTCCAAAACTAACGAGAACACAAACAAAGTCAATCACAGATTGATATCAAGATAAATTCCCATCGAAAAATGTAATTTGTTTTACCTTTAAGTCTCTCCGGCGACTACTGTGCTTGGAAATTCTTTAAATCTCCGCTTTAATTGGTGCTAAAATCCGTAAAACGAACCCATCTCTCGCATTGCTAAAAACGTATATAGTTCCTCGAAGCAAGATTTTATCCCTGAAAGCTCTTCTTTTTCCACTAAAGCGGCTTCTGGGTATCCCTTAATTAGTATCCCTGTCTTGAGTAGCAAACCACGAAAAAATGCAGGAAAATAACGACTTTAATTTAAACCGTTTTCTCCACTCAGTAAACACAGCAAAACGTCAAAGTGTTTTCCCAGCTGACGTGACATTCGGCCGTGTAACCGCGCGAAAAAAAACCCTCGCTTTGGTTTCAACATGACGTCGTACGCGCATGTTTTGCGACGTCATACGCGCCCGCGAGCTAGTCCTGCGCGACGGAGCTACCTGCGCGACGGCGGAGGGCGGAGGGCGGCGGGCACACGCGCGCCCGCGAAACATTCCGCTAGCCATGACCATGAAAAATGACGGGCTAGGTTCTATGAGTATGGGGCTGCGCAGCCGGGCCTTCGGCCCGGCGAGTGCTCCGCTACAATAAGGGAGCCACAAACTTAATGATTGGTTGAGTTTAGTGACATTAACATATGTATGAAATAGGAATGTTCCGCTCTTAACATTTTACACGGGTTGTTTTAATGCTATCGACAAGTGCAGAATTATCATTACCCTCAATAATCTCACCTTTTCCGTGATACTTGCATTTACGTCGATTAATGAAGCAAACAAAGAAGCATCCGAGGTCTTGAAAAGCTCCGTTGTTAGGTTTAACTGTAAAAATTAAATAACAAAAAGGACATTATCCGAGGCAACAATGATTATATCATTACATGTTTATTATAAGAGACTCTTTGCGGTTACTACTAAGTCAACTAAACATTACCTGAGCAGTTAAGTTGTGTTTTACTTTCATCAACCTATTGTCAAGTTCAGTTTGCGACGTGTTTACGGCAGTCCACCCTTTTTGAAGTTCTTTCTTCGTAAAATTCCCTGCCGACCACAGCGCTGTTAAATGTCGCCAAGTCGCTTTCTTTGCATCTTGACGTGTAGAGTTCAACAACTTCTCAAGGTCCTGTATTTTGTTGAAGTGCTGCTCCTTTGGTGAAAAAGACATGAAATTCATTTAATTGTAGGCGGATATTACAAGAGGGTAATGTTAAGCATTTTTAAAAACAATCAAACTGTCAAGAAATATATAAGTTAAAAAAACGTGATTGCCTAAAAAAGAATGGCGAAGAATAAGGATTGGTTCAGTAAATTCATTTTCGAGCCGGCAGCAATAAGAGTTTGCGAAATGACTTCAATGACTTGTTTCGTACACTGATTTAGGATTGGAGCCCGTAACTTCAAACGGAAAAGCATTACCTAACATAATCGATGTTAGATCGATATGTTTGACATTTATAGTATTTATGTTCATTTGTCGACTGTACAGTCTGTGCAATTCTGCACAAAATAAAAGCAATTGTTTCGCAGTATCTAATGCCTAATCAATAACTTCAGACTTATTGCTGAATTTAAAAAATAATAACGAACTTAATATTTACCGCCACTTCATTTGTGTGGTTTGACTTCTGTTCTTCGATCTCGATTCTGGCCTCGAGTCTCTTAGAACGATCCGTCACCTAAGGAGAAAACGCATAGGGTTTAAAAGCTGAAGAATTTTAGGACTTGCAAGGTTCAAATGACTTACGTTTTCTTTAAGTGACCGTAAAGAAGTTTTTAAGTTGGTGCAACATTTCCTCGATAGATTGAGATTCGACCACACAGATTCCGTTTCGTTCTTTACCTGCAAAAATGAAAGGTTATGTATTATTTGTCGGTATGATATGACTGTTACAGGTGTTATTTTTTAAAGAGTTTATGCAGGCGAGAGCGACAGGCGAGCGCGAAGCGCGAGGAAAGCAAAAATATGCGCCCCTCCAGTCGCTGGACTCGCGCTCCGCGCTTGCCTTGTAGTTCGCTCGCGTTCACCTCAAAAATCGCAAAAAAAAGTAACGCCCGTTTGCAGGCTTAAGGAGGTCTGGTGTCCCTATAGGCCAGGCCACTCTGAAAAATACCATAATAATCTTTTATGTGCAGGCTCAGCCTCACCGGGGTGTAATTATTCAAGTCTCCTTTGTTAGAATGGCACAATGGAATTCAGAGTACTTGTAGGAACGCTAGGACGAAACATTGTGTGTTCGTATACAAATGTGCACCGTATGCAAATTGCCAAGAAGTTGAAGCATAGCACGTGCAGTTTGTGCTGAAAACAAAAGAAATTGGAAAAATCAGGCTTTCATCAAAAGCACCACCCAAACCTGCACTTTAAAGAGTATTATGGTATTTTTCATAGTTTCTGGAGTGGAGAATTCTATCATTGCCCTTTTTAACGTCTTTAAAATTGTTACTTTCTAATACATGCCCAGGCTAACTTTTTTACAATTATATATCGCCAGTTTGATTATGTGTTCTAATATGTTGAATGCTTTCTGCAAATGTACCTTCAACTTGAAAACTTGTAATGACAATACCATTTCACTTAGAGTTGCATTAGAACCATTCACACTTCGCCATACATTGTCAAATTCGTCGTCAATCTGTAAAAAAAAAATATCAGGGATAAATAAATAAACAAATAAATAATGGATTTCGATATTTTAACTTAAGGTTACCTTGTACCTTCGGCGGTGTCCCCAGTATAACAGCTCTAGCGTCTTAAGATTACGCTTAATATACCTAAACCCAGATATCAAATTAAAGCTTATAGAGCTGGCTATCTAAATATGGAAACCATTTGGTAATAAAATGAATTGTCAAATTTTTAAGGACGTCTAAAAAACGCTACAACTCCGAAGGGAATTTGTTAGATTTTCCTCAAATTTGGACAGAAGCTAGGCTAACATATAATCAACAAAAACGTGTCGGCGAATTTCTTATTTCCGAAAACTTTTTCGTCAAGAGCCATTTCCGTGCGATCACTCCAATTTTTTTTCTCCCTTTTTCGAAAATATTCTGTAACTTTTCACTGCAATTGAATATGGGAAATCGCCGACATGGTTTTTTAGCGCTTCTTGTTCGGAAACCCGAGAACAAATCAAATTAGCAAAATACAATAATCGCTTTGAGTTATAGCGTTTTAAAGCTGATTCGGACGTTCGAATTTAGACGTCGTAAAAACTTCGACAATTCATTTTATTACCAAATGGTTTCCATATTTAGATAGCCAGCTCTATAAGCTTTAATTTGATATCTGGGTTTAGGTATATTAAGTGTAATCTTAAGACGCTAGAGCTGTTATACTGGAGACACCCCCGAAGGTACACGGTAACCTTAAAAGTTGTAACACGTTAAGGTCCTTTAAGAAAACAATTATACAACACATTAAATTTAACAGCTTGAAACATATTTTAGCCTTGGTATGATAGAGGCATAAGATAGATTGATAAGTACAGACACTAGGTTGAACAGAGCCTGAACAACTTTCGATGATTAAAATTAAACAAAATAGGCTCAAAGTACAAAATCAAGCATTTGGAATAGAGATTACCTTTTTAGTTAAGTTAGAAGTCTCTTCAGCTGTTGCATTGACTGCAATCCACACGCGTTTTAATTGGTTCAATTGTGCGGCTGTGGAGTTGGATGCGTTCCATAAACCAGTCACATGACCAGTAAGATGAACCTTCAGTGACGCAAGTTCACTTTGCGTAGATTCGAGGCGATCTGCAAGGATTTGGAATTTATTTTCCTAAGGACAAAAAGAGGAAAATTAGGACAAGCGATATTATGTGATTATCTCTGTACCAGCCATTGATCTGTGAGTCCCTTTTTTGCAAATGACAGTGTCCCCCTTTGTTGGTTTAGTCTGGTGAGCTTTGTAATTGGTTCATAATACTCGTTAATAAACAATGAAAGCCAAGGTATATCAACAGCAAGACAGTTTCTCTGACTTATGACCGGTTGATTGGTCAATAATGTTTTGGCTCGTTCGACCAGCTTGTCAGGTGCGGTCATAAAACCCTATAAGATCTAGAGTGCCAAAAATCAAAATTAAAGAAAAATCTCACGAAATTTTATTTCGTAAAATATTGAAAAGCAAATAGTACCATGCAAAAGTACTGGTGAGGAGATTTCGTTGACAGACTCAAAAGTCAGAACTATACTACATGTCTCCATAATTGACTCTGGGAGTGAAAGGGTTTAGTTAAACTTGGCAGTACTTCACTGGGGTCAGGATACGACAAAGCATCCGTTTAATTAACAAAGCATCCGGTCCTGATGGTATCTCTTCTCGTAGTTTAGCTATTGCAGGATCATCTGCTTTCAGTAGAGGGAATTGCAACTGTTTTTAAGAGCAGCATGACTATGTCCAGCTTTCCTAATCCATGGAAGATTGCAAAAGTTAATGCAATCTTTAAAAAAGGAAACCCAGCGGAAGTTTCAAATTATAGGCCAATATCACCACTAAGTATCCCCAGCAAGCTGCTTGAAAGCCAGATCTGCAGCATAATTGACACCCATCTAATCAACTGTGGCACAAAAAGCTGTAAACAATGGGGATTTAGCAAAGGACTATCAACTGATTAGGAATGCTTATTTCAATGACTGAGAGATGGAAGGCAGCAATTGACAATAATTTAACAGTTGGAGCAGTTTTTATTGATTTCCAAAAAGCCTTTGACACTGTTCCCCATTACATATTATCATATCAACTTCACGCCATCGTAATATCAGGATCTTTTCATGATTGGCTAATGAGCTACCTTACTAATAGGCGCCAATTTACTGAAGTAAATAATTGTAGATCTGTCACTGACTATATGTACGCTATGGAGTCCCTCAAGGCTCGCTTCTTGGCCCCAGGCTGTACACCATATACGTTAATGATCTCGCTGACCACACTGATTCGGGAGACCTCTACATGTACGCAGATGACACTACAGTCTACTGTATTGGTCCAAATGTTGACCAGGTTATGTCATCACTAAACAAAATAATGGAGCAAGTCCTCACGGTGGAGTATTAAAAACCAGCTAACCATCCATCCAATTAAAACTGAGGCAATGTTACTAAGGAAAACTTCTTTTGTTGGACCCATGCCCCCCGCCCTCCCACCTCTACTTTGGTACTGGCTATATTGACCTGGTCAACTATACCACTTGCTTGCCTTGGAGTTAAAATTGACAACAAACTCACATGGTCTGTGCACATTGACTCTGTAAAGAAACTTTTCACACAGAAGGTTGGAGCTTTAAAGAGAATGAAGGCTCTTGAGGAAATATACTTTAAAACAATTATTCCCAGTGTAACGTATGGAATTTCAGTATGGGGTAATTGTTCTCCTTCTGCATTAAATTCTTTAAACCATTTTCATGCAAGAGCAGCTCGTATTGTGAATAACCTTGATCCAACGATGGCAGATAACACATGTATTATTAAATCCAATTAGCTGTCGATCTCCTATTTCTATAAGAAATCCGTGCTGTTATTGATGCATAAAGTACATTATGAAACAATGACACATTCTATACGTGAACTGTTTTCTAAAAGAGCAACTTCAAGATCTTCTCGTGCACCCAACCAATTTAACATCATTAGATTTAAATCAGAGACTGGCAGAAATACTCTACAATACAGAGGTCCTGTTATCTGGAATTTTTTAAATAGATTAGTTAAAGCACCAGAAAATTCTTATTCTTTTAAACATATTTTATGTAAACATATTAATATTATTGATAATTTTTCATTTGATAAGGGGGCAACAGTAGTCACCAACAAAAAAGATGATTATATATATTTTTAAAATTTTAAATTTCTTATCTGATGATACATTGTAATTTTACTTGTCTGTATATAGTCTTTTCTAATTTGTATATAGTTCAGTCTAATTTTGTAATTTTAATTTTTACTCATGGCGAAGCACACGAGTTGTAAATCCGGCTCTGACTTTTCTTGTTTTTTTTTTCGTGTCACATTAGCGCATGCAAATTTATACATGCATATTTTAGTTTATGTCGACGACTATATGGCTTTCAGCCATGAAATACATACCGCAGAATTTCTCCGTGTGTTGACAGTGACAAGCAAAGTAAAGAACTACAGCGTACAATTGCACGTTTTCAAGACAATGCAAGGCGTTCATGGATGGATAGGACCGTTTGATATTGTGTTCGCCGCTTATTCCTGTGGGATGTTTTGTGTTTTATATAACTTGCAATTTGATTAGCGATCGAGCTTTGAAGTGTCCACTACTGATTGTAGTGAATGTAGTGTAGTCTTACTTTTAAACCCGTGTATACACGCAAGCATAATACACGGGTTATCGGAAACGGTGACTAAATAAAATTCTCTCACTCACTCACTCGCTCCTCAATTCCATCAGCTGTAAACTTCGTGAGTAATGCTTTGTTACGAATACGTTTCCGTTAACAACAACGTGAATCCAGCGATAAAAATAATTAATTGATTTATACGAATATAAACAACAATAAGCTTAAAGATGTTTCGCATTTGGAGTTTTTAGTGCAACGTTAAAATCTATTTAAAAGGATTTTTCAACCGAGACACGCGTTTTGATGCGTATCTACCTTAAAATAATAAAATTCAGTCCTAATCGACCAAGTGTTCTTCGATAGCGCAGTGGATAGATGCTTTGGCTTATCCCCGAACGGCCCGAGTTCAAGTCACGCTCGAGACTTCTTCTTTTCTTTTTTTTTTTGTACTGTTTTTTTCTTTCTTTCTTCGGACTGGACATTATGAAAGTGATGTGATGTTTTTTTTGCGTTCGTCAAAAATCCTTACGTTTAATTTTTTTTTTTAAATATCGAACCGTGTCAGTGTAGCCTGCGTGGCAGGCGTAAACGGGGAGGGGGGAGGGGGCGCGAAAAAGGAAAGGGGGAGAAGGGAAGGAACGCCTGCTATAAGAACCGGGCTATTCGCATTTCGCCCACCGATTTCCTTGTAATCAAATTACGTCAACTGTCAATACGTTCACTAATCAGAAACTGGCACGCGCTTTTACGCATGGTTGATTTCACGCGGGAAGTTACTTTGTTTACCGCCCAGCGCGAATCAGCCAATCAGAATTTGCGGCCGCCAGCGTCCGCAGAAATGAACAAATGGGGGTCTTTATTGCAGGCGTCCTTTCCCTCTCTCCCCAGTTCCCTTCTCCCCGACGCCTGCTACACAGGCTATGTCAGTGTGAAAACGTAAGCTTACGGCAATATTGCGTTACGCGTTAGCATTTCTTCTACACGGGTTGGCTCTTAGGAGCCTTTGATTAGACATAATTTTAAGCTTCTGTTTCTCCGTAAAAGCACTCAAAACACTCGGGAAACAATGCTGCGATAATTTAAAGGCGCCACGAGTTCAAGCTGTCTACAGCTTCTTGTTATTAAGACGAGATTTTTTTGAACTTCGAGCAACGCGCGGTCAAAATTCCCATGATGCCACTCGTCACTCGTCAGCATTCACGTGTGTTTCGCATCCGGAGTGAAAAGATTGCGCTTTTCTCTTTTCCCTTCGCTTTTTATCCACCTTAAAAAACGGATATGAAGCATTTACTATGGTAGAAAAAACTCCAAGGATGTAAACCGTCATTTGGCCTCAATATAATTGAGATGAGTAAGTATAAAGCGTCGTCAGATGCAATCAACGTGTGGTCTGTTCTTGGAGAAGTATGGCTTATCCCGCCGGTTTACTTTCGATAACAGCTTGGCTAATCCAGTAATTTAAAGGTATGTTATACGTTACCTGTAAAAGTATCAGTTATTTCTTTTAGTAATAATCCTACACATCACAAAAATCCATTTAAAGGATAAGTTTGAAACACCGATTGCCCTGTTATGATAGAGCAAGATTTACTGGTGCAGTGTACACCTGTAGATTTTTTTATCCGCTGGCATATCCCTATGATATCCTTGATCCTCGAGTGAAATTTTCGATTATACCTTCTTTTTATGAACTTTTATGTAAACGAACATAGTCAGAATAGAGATTTAAACTTAAATGGTTCTGCTTCACCTTTAGAATTATTGAATACAAGCGCAATATTCATTGTTGGGATTTCCATGGTTTGTTTATTGCAAAATCAATCTCATCGTGCGAAATAAAAATTATTTATATTCCTTTTCAGGAACAATTCTTTTAAAACGTTGTTGTACTTAGGATTACTGACCTAAAGCAATTTTATTCATATATATTACACTCGATACTAACTTTATTCAAGCAAAATATATTTGAACCGGTTGTTTTTTCTTCAACTCAAACTTGTAGGCTAATGCAATGTCAACACTCAAACATCGGCCCTGCAACTAGAGATCTGGTTATCTCTGGTAAGTACTGAGTTACTGAACATACTGTTATTTCGAACTTCATGTATAGTGTTTTTATCTTGTACGATGTAATGCCATTTCAATGGTGACTTTCGCTCATCATTTTCGATTTCTTCGCGACAGAAATAATTGCTTGTGAATTGAATAATGAAGAGACTTGTTTTCCGCTTTATCCTTGATTAGTTGTGTTGTGTACCAGAGAGTTATCCTAACAAAACAGGCCTCAAGAGAACAAGCTTGCCAATGCTGCTCAAGTTGATGTGATTTCGTTTTGAACCGGTTGTACGATTGCAATTTGAAAATGCGCGAGTGTGGTTTGTTTTTATGAAATTCGATTGAAATTCGATAGCCGCTCGATCGCGATCGAGTCTTTCACGTGCCAAGATTCTTTTCTCGTCGAAGTGCAAATATTTCGCTTGCACGTCTTGTATTTGAACGTAGATATTTTATGGTTTTGCGTACATTTTATAGTAAGTTCACATCATTTCCATGTTTTGCTTAGGAATATGAAGCTATTGAAATCGTAACAGTGTTACTAAAGTTCGCAGCTACCGTACGTACTTGGAATGACAACTACTGTATTGACAAGAAACTGTTTTTTTCTGATTTTAAGCTTATCTGTACGGTCGGTTTTAAATTTAAGTGCCATTTATTTGCGATTTCTTATCGATCAGCCTCGTTTGTTTTGGTTTGAAGTAAAACTTTCCTTTGATCAGAAATTCTGTTCAACATCGAAATTCCCGCCGTTTTCCTGAGCTGTTGATCGACCACCATGGAAAAGCGCGGCAAAGTTGGCGTGCAGCGCGACGCGAGCCAACCTGCCCTTGCTGTTGTTTTGTTGTGTCGTCAATATGTCTGCAAAACGACCTAAATATCCGCTCAGGTAGTGGAGAATTTCCAAGTGTTTTATTTGGGAGTAGTACAATTTAACATTTTTTCTGAAGTTCATTCTAAAATGCTAATTTTAACCTAAATGCTGTAACATTATAGTGGCAATGCAATCATTCTAAAGCGACGAAAGCTTCTAACAGGGAGTTTTGAGTTGCAAGGTGTTGTTTTCCCGGAGGAAGTCGAGAGGTACATGTAATGCATTTTTTCAAATCTGCATTTCATCGTAATCAATCAAATCTTGCATGAAAATAATTTTATTTTTTTCCACAATTGCATTATATTTCAGGAGCCCTGAAGAATTACAAAAGCAAAAAGAAGAAGAAATGAAAAGAAGGAAAGAATTAGAGGAAAGATTGGCAAAGGAGAAAAAAAAAAAGAAAACAAAAAGAAAAAAATTAATTTATAGATTGGCATAATATGCAACATTGTTTATTTACTATCAATCTGTGATCTGTTTTCTATATGTTTTCAAGATCTTTTTTAAGTTACATTTTGAAATGTAATTACTTTTATTTGTATACCGGTATGTAATTTGAAAAGGAATATATGTGAAAACGATTCAAAAGTGACTTTTAGTTGATATCTTGGTTGAGATTTGGAATTAGAATTATAGTTGAGTTCATGATAAGCATTGCTATCTAATTACAAGTTTGAAAATGTGATTTTAAAAATGGTTTAAAGGAATTTTTATTCTGACAAATTTAAATGCCCCTTAAAAGTCAGTTTGGATTAATGTTAATGCATCTCCTTCAGTATTTTGTTACAACTTTGTTGCGAAAAGGGATCCTTTTGACTCACTCTCAATCCTCTGCATTTTACAGGTCCTAACCCTTGGCCTTTCAAAGATATAAGTGATTATTAAATGAATATGTTCATGTACATTAAAACCCAACAATTTTTCAGATTTTTATTCTGACAAATAATAAATTTGGACTAACTTCTTTTGATTTTGGGTGAAATTCTGACAAATTTTCAGACACCATTGAACTGGAAATAGTGTTTAAGATGTTAACAAATGGGGCACATTTCAAAACTCGAACTGACAAACAAAGTCATTGTAACAAGTACACCAATATCTCAGAAATAATTTCTCAAGATGCTGTTCATGGGTTTGTCACAATTTGAAAATCATTTTTATTGAGCACTGTTAACAAAATTTGGACAGTAAAAATTTCAGACTGCTAAAACTTATTGGCATTATGAATTTCAGAATGCTAAAATTTTCAGATGGGTTTAGTATTTCTGGACAGGTATTTTTCCAAAAGTTTTGGGGTTTAATGCATTGACTGAGTGGGAGGGCTAGGTGGGAAAATATTTGGCTCCAAGTCATGGTGTATAGACAGAACACAATGAGGTCCATGCACCATGATTGACCTACTGAACTCTCATCAATAAGTTTTACCATACCATCATTTTTATGTCAGAGTTTAAAATTTTGAAAAGGTCTTGGAAAATACCTGATGAATGGTGAATCGCACTAGCACTAAAGGAGCAAATGTGTGTTTGCAGCGCCGTGCGGACAGCTTTTTTCTGAGCCATCTCACATGATAACTTACAAAAATTGCATCAGCAGGGCTATGTACAGTGATAGTATGTACTTATTGACTGAGTGGGAGGATCAGATGGGAAAAGTGTGGCTTGAGGTCATGACATACAGACCAAGCACAGCTTAGTCAATATTAATTTTTGTGTTGCAAATGATAATAGATTATCTATGTTATGATATCACGTGATATCGATTATAAAATGATATCACCGATGGTGATATCGAGACCAGAAGCTTTTTATTTGGCTCTCCTTTAACTTGTTTTCTGCCCCCAGTTTCTGAACAATTTCTTCCTGGCACATTGCTGCAGTATAACGCTTGTTCCTGTCATCGACGCCCTTCAGATAACATTCAATCATGACTTGTTTCTGTTGTTCACTGAAGCGTTTGTTTGTTCGGGCTGGGCGGTGAGATTTATCTGCCTTTCCAGGGATTGCATATAGCCAGGTCTTTTCTTCTGTGCTTAGTTCACATGTTGAACTTTCTGGTTTTGCTTGTTTGCTTTTGATTATCGCAACTGTATCTTTTACAAGACCGATGTTTGCATTTGTTGTAGGTTGAGCTTTTCCACAAGAAACTTTGTGTTTAAAGTGCCTATGAAATGAAATTTATTTTTTGATGTATCGAAAGTTTCACCTTTTTAGACCTTGGAATAAAAGGTTTAAAGTGTTAGGGACGATGCGAAATGCTTTTTTTATGGTCTCAAAGTTAGGTTGTTGGCGCTAAAAAGTGGCTCCAATTTGTGCGCGGCCAAAACCAGTGTCATATTACACTGTGACGTAAATAGTTGTACAAACTGCTGCGGGAATATAGAGAACAAGGGAGCTGACAAGAGACGTCGCTAGAGGTGAACCAATATTATGTGGCGAGCGGCCTCAAACATACGAGATATTAGAATTCTTCGATAACAGAGGGTGTAACAAAGCTTTATTTTGCTCCAGAGGAAGATAGGCCGGCGAAATACACGAAATTTGTTCGTCGACATCGGAAAGGGTACGTCAAGCGATGTTGTCAATGAAAGCGCTTATTGTTAGGATTAATATTATTTTGCAAAAGAAAATAACATTCCGGCCGGTGAGGCCGTTTAATCAAGCATAATTTTTCCAATCCTTATCCTGTTTGGAAGTTCCTTCAAGCCTCGGCTCGACTGGAGAGCCGTCGAAGTCAGCGAGGCCTACAAAAATATACTGACTCGATCGGCACTGACTGGCGAGTAATATAAATGTTTATACGGTATTCCGAATTATAAAATTCAAAGTGCAGCGACGCAAGTGTTCACTGGAAGGCGTCTATTCTACGGAACATCTATCAAAAATCTACACGTACAAATGCGTAAGACTATTCGAAACAAAATACATCGCTGAATCATTGCGTGTTCGATCAGATCAATTTTTATACAATGAAATATAAATCAGACATAAATGTAAACACGATACTTTGAACTCACTTACAAGCCGCCAAGTGGTTAAAATTTCCAGAAACGATCAATCGCTGGCAAGACACTGAACTAAGAAGCATAATTATTACGTATATACTTGAGTTCAAACATTTTGAATAAATAAAAAAATACGCTATCAAGGCACCTTGCCGCTAAAAATACACCATTCACATTCAATTCAGCAAGCCGCCTGAAAAACACCACCTCGGATATGCATAACATATCAGTATAATTTAGAAACTTTCAACTAGCAAGCCGCCAAGACATATCCTTCGCATTGAAAAAAGAACTTTAAGTAGACGAGCGAATTGCCAAGCCGATAAAATAAGTTCATAATCTCCACACGCGATCAATGAACTTCAGAGAAGACCGGCCGAGTCGCTAATACGCTAATATCATGATTGTTTGTACTACAAATATATCGTTCGCGTTCGAAAAACGCTAGTCAACGAGCCACTAAAAATAAATAACAAAAACGCCTCTGCGTTCAATAAGCTTACAACTCAACTGGCGAACCCACTGAGACGCTGTGCTACTGAAATGTATACCTTTCACGTTCAATAATCTAAATGATCAAAGTCCGTCTTCTTCATGTTCACTTCCTTCGCTCAAGCGGCACAGTCGGTTCGTCTCGCTACGGCAAAACTACAGTGGACACGATCATTTCAGTTGACCAAGAGTGATCCGAAACTGATCCTCTTCACCTTCAGAGGACTGTAAAGAAACAAATTAGGCGCTGTCTGACATTTGTACAGCCAAAAACGTTGGCAAAATGACCATCACGCTAAAGGATTCCAAGGGAATTATAGCGTAAACAAACCAATGTGTCATACTATTTACGTAATTTACGTCATCACGCACGCCCACTCGCCCCCAGGCTCTCGAAAAATTGGAGCCACTTTTCAACCGAAGTGAGGCATCTTCGAGGGGCTAAAAAACCGATTTTCTTTCTTTTCCTCGGGAAATGATTATTGTTTTCGTTCTTTGGACATAATAAACTAATGAAAAACGAAGAAAAAAAATTCATTTCATAGGCACTTTAAGCAAGTTGCCTTTACGCAAGAAAGACTTACCACAGTCAGCACAAGTATTTCCTCCATCAGGTACATGAGTCAATATGCTGGTTGGCCTACAACTGTCAGTGTCTTTTTCATTTTTCTTAGCATTTGTAGTTTGCCTCTGGGGCAAGTCTCTGACAGTAAGTGCCTTTTCCAGAGAAAAATTACTGATTGCCCCTGTGCTTTCACATTCTAAATGTCCCCAGAGATTTTGTAATTTAGAATATTCATATTTTTTGGTTACTGACAGTCTTGTTTGATTTCGCGCAGTGATGTGTTTCAGATTGTTATCGTTGCCATAACAGTACTCAAAATCTGAAAATTCTGTGATGCCATTCATTGTCTTTGCCGATTCCGGCTCCTTCGACCTATCTATGTTTACTCCATAAACGTGTGTCCCCCTTAGCCGTCCATTTGTTCCTTTTTCGATTTGTGCTCCGGAAATGACATCATTTCCCTCTCTTCTGTAACGCTTAAGAGAAAATTTTAAGGTAGCATAGTGCCCATCCAGCTTAGTCTTCCCTTTCTGGGGCTCAAAGTTCCGAAAACTGCAAACATATACCCCTGTATGCAAGATTATATTTGATAACCACAACACAAGGGAGGTGTTTTTGTAATGAGCCCCATTGTCAGTCCACAATATTAATGAAGTTATTTCAGGGTGAAGTTGTTTAAAATTTCTAATGGACTCCTCTAAGCAAGTGGCCGAAAAGTACCAATTTTGCCTGTCATCTGATTCACTGTATATATCATGGAATTCTGTAAATATTTCTCCTGTTTCTTCTCTTTTGAAAAAGAACATGGAACCGTGCAGTGACACCCCTTTTTTAGCGAACCAATCTTTTTGGGGTTCAAACAGTTTTTGAAAAAGCAGTTTCATCATGTAGTCTGCGACCATAATTGCTTTGCCTGGGACTAGATTATTGATGTCGATTAGAAACTGCTCCCTTTGATATTTACCTCTAATAATATGAGCAATGTAGTTGTTTAGGTTTTGTTCTATTTGAGTAATTTCTCCCTCCACTTTTGTGTCATTTAATTGATTGGAAACTGCTTTCATATCTGTTATCAGGTGGAAGATTTGCAGGCAGCTGTGGCATGTTTCTTGATGTTGGGTAATGTTACCACAGGGAGCATCATCTGAAAGCCAAAGGCTAGCACAGTGTGTGGCACATTCACTATGGGTTTTCAAATTGGCTTGAAATTCTGATAGCAGGTAACCTTTCAAACTCTTAGCTTTGCTAATCAATTCTGGAGTTTTATCTGTTTTGTTTTTGCTCCGTAGTGTTTCACCCAGGCGAGTTAACAGCTGATCCAGTTTTATGAAATTTTCAGCACCAAGCTCAGCACAAATGTTGCAAAGGCCTGCTTTTTCTGCCATTATCCTAAAATTTCCTGCAGAAATGCCCTTAAAAAATGTGGTAAAACTAATGGGTCTGATTTCCAATTGTTCACATTCTCGTTTGTATCGCTCATATAGGGCAGATTTATTTTGCTTTAACCACAGGACTGGTTGGCATCCACCTCCTAATAATTCACTGACCCATGATTTTTTTTTACCTTCACAGGAAGCAGTTTTATATGATGAGTATTCAACACTGTCTGGATGGTGAATGAATTCTAGTACAAAGGCTATAGTTTCCAATGGAAGTTTCTGACAAGGCCGCCGATTTACTTTAGGCACAGAAGCTCCTGGACCATACACCTTACTGTGAAGTCTAGCCTTTGTTATTTCGTAGTCAGTGCACGATACCTCTTCTCCTCGACTGTTTGTGTATTTAAAAATTTCCTTAAGTTCTTTATTTTTGTACTGTTGTGCAATGATGCTTAAAAGTTCCACACGTTTGGGGCTTCCAGGCTTCTCTCTGGAATAACTGAGTGCTAATCCTTCCACAATGTTAGCATTTCCATGTTGGGCTTTCTTTTTTTCCTACATGAAATGTTGAATTATTTTTAACATTCTTGTGGGAGTTGATTACATTTCTCAAGAATAAAATCTTTTCCAGTCCAAATCATATTACATGTTGTAGCCCCCTAGAGGTCTTACAGGAAATGCTCTAATTAACTCTTGTTTGTCATGGTAACTGTGAAATTCTGAAAATAAACCTGCTCAGATACAAGCCCCCCCCCCCCCCCCCCCCCCCAAAAAAAAAAAAAAAAAAAAAGAAAGAAAAGGAAAGCAAAAAAATACATGTATATATATAAAAGCCACCTATAATAAGCCCATCCCCAAATATACCCCCCCCCCCCCCCAGGAACTTACAGGTGACTGTTACAACAGGAGTTGGCATACACTGTGGCTTGAAAAATTGAACCCTGGGGCTTTTCTTCAGAATTTTACGGAATGCAGGGACCAGGGAATTTATTAATTTTAGTTCACTAAAGGTTGAGTCATCATGTCAACTTTTCTGTTGCAAAAACTATAACAGGACTCAGTCGGATGAGCCTCGGGCTCACATGGGCAGGATCGACCACACCCAGAAATACAGTAGCAAACTTGTTATAATTATATTTCTGGCCACTGCATGAAAGGAAGTTTGATTTTAAAAAAATGGTATTGATGAGTTAGGCACTGATTTTATTGGTTAGGGAAGGGGACATGGGGTTTGCAGTATCAGGCTAATTTTGATGTGGTACTTCAATAATTTCAATCTTAATGTGTGGTGTTGCTGTTTCATCCAGCCCTGCAGTATTCATCTTTCAGCATTTTGGTCAACATTAGGTTAAAACTTGTGTTGCCAGTTTTGTTGATTTGATTTAACAGCTGCATGTAGGTTTCGAAAAAGTGTGGAACAAGACTACCAAAGGTGCAAAAGTTCTGGCATCCTGACTCCAAAAAAAAAAGACCGAGTCCCCAAAGAGGTACTTACCAGTAACCCTAATTACTAAAATCAGTGCATGCCTCATTTAATTGTTCATCCAACAAAAAAACATTTAGGTATAATCCACCTTCTGAAGTGAAATATTTTTGGATATATATATTTTTTTCTTGATTGAGCTGTTTTGTCCTTTGTTATGCAAGGGTGTCTGTTAAGAGTTTTTTGAAATACAAAATAAAAATTCTACATTCCACATATCTATTCTCATAGATATGAGGCACTTAGAGTGGAGATTTATTTACTGTAAGCATTTTTCTACCTGTCGTTCTTTCTCAAATTCCCTTTCAAGGATCTCCTGGCAAATCTCCTCATATGAGGCACCCATCTTTTCAACGTCTGCTTTAAGTTCATCTATTTTCTGTCTTGTGCATGTTTGAATGTTTTTCTTAATCCTTTGCCGAGTGCGTTTCGATGCATTTTCAAAGCGCGATGGAGGTCGTCCAACTGAATTCTTGACAGAACTGCTTGGTGACGAAGGCTGTACCAGAGGGCTGTTCTCTTTATTGCGCAATAACCTGTGTAGCCTTATGTAGCATGCTGCACAGCACCTTAAGTTTCCAGACAGGGCCACACTGCCAAACTCGTTTTGCAAAAAATAATTTCTTTTTTCAGTGGACAAGTCACCCACTGACTGTGGCACAGACTTCAAATGTTTGATTTTGTAGTGTGGTGTTTTGCATTTTAATGCAGAACATCTCAGGCGAATTGTCTCGTTTCTGCAGATTTGGCAAGTTCTTCCAATTGTTTTGTTTTTACCATCTTCAATAGGGCGAGATTCACTTTTTGTTACAGTTCTTAAACAGCTAATGCAAGTTACTGAAGACATTCTGTACAATCTGAGCAAAATTTGGAACAAACTTGACGAAAGTTAGAATTTCTTGTCAAACAAGCACACTGAAAAATTATATATACAGGTGTAAATTTCCAGACACTGAAACTTGCTACAGTATAACAAAACAACCAGCCTAGTAAAGTACAATGACTGAAAAAAAAAATGAGAAAGCAGGAACTCTCAAATACTAGACTTCTAAAAACTGACCCAAGGAGAAAACACCACCCAGGAAATATTTAGCTAGGGAGCCCACTTGCCATTAGCAGTTTTCAGTGGGGCCCAGCAAATAATAATAAATTATATAAAATAATTATTATAATATCCTATTTAAGATCCTGATTATAAGACCTAGATAAAATTTGAAAAAACCTACTGAAAGTCCTAATTACAAAACCTAGCTAGAATTGCAATTTAAGTTTTAAAAATCCAACAATAAAATAAGTCTTATAAGAAACAAACCTGAGTAATTTTAAGGATTTCTGGACAAAACAAGCGCTCAGGAAAAAAAATCTTATCGTGTAAATTTCCAGAAACTATGCAATGACAGAAAAATTGACAAAACAAAAATTCTCAAATATCAGGCTTCTACAGACCCGAGGAGAAAACGCCACTCAGGAAGCTAAGGAACAAACTTGACTGATGTTGAGAATTAATTGACAAAACAAGCACTCGCTTGGAAAAAAATTACCTTCCGGTGTAAAATTTCCAGAAACTATAAAACTATAACAAAAAAAAAACAGCCACGGAAAATCCAATGACTGAAAAAATTAGAAAGCAAAACCTCTCAAATACTAGGCTTCTAAAAACACACCCGAAGAGAAAACACCGGAAACGGGGAAACTAAACGGCAAATTTTACAACAAATTTTAAAGGAAAGTGGAAAAATTGCCTGTACGGTTTCGAACAAGTACAAAAATGTACCGTATAAATTTGACACTTACAAATAAGCTTAACTGATTCTCTGAAAACAAATCTCCGTAAAGACGACGTACACTAATAGTGAAGAGCTGAGATTGTAACAGATTTTGTCAACAGCTTTTGCGAAGTTGCCAAAAAAGTTTACGACCTCGGGTAAGCCGGCCGGCGCCGGTTTTAGGATTAAAGGCGGGAAAATGGTTGGCGGCCGTCATGTCTCCCGCTGCATGAATTTTATTTATAGCTTCGAATATAAGATCAAAGAAAAGACAAAGAATAATGCAAACAACTGTTAATTATTTAATTGTAAAACAACAAATACTCCTAAGTTACAATAAACATTTATGAACGTCTATTCTGTTAAGTGTATTCGGGAAATTCAGTCTCTAAACAAACGAGTCGAAAATCTGCCGGCAAAAACAATCTCCATCGTGTACAGACCGTACAGGTTACAAATGAAGATACGGTAAACATACATTGGACTCACCGCCTCAAAAGGTTCCTCAAAGTTTCCCACATCTTCTTGTTGAAGTACCCGAGTTAAACTTTGAATAAAATCGTTAACAACTCTCCTACTTTCAACAAAAACGTCACAAAAGCCGCTCTCTCTTACAATCGAACAACATGGCCGCGCGTTCTGATCGAAAAGCGAAATGCGCGCGCAAGTTCTTATGGGATTTTTGACCGCTGGCTTCTTGAATTGCTCGAAGTTCAAAAAAATCTCGTCTTAATGTAATTCTTAACTTTTAGTATAGTAGGTCCACATCAGCCCTTTGGCTGCCTTTTATCTAACCTACCTGTCAAATAAAGTATGTATGTATGCATGTATGTATGTATGTATGTATGTATGTATGTATGTATGTATGTATGTATGTATGTATGTATGTATGTATGTATGTATGTATGTATGTATGTATGTATGTATGCATGCATGTATGTATGACGTTTCTTTAGTAAATTGAACTGACATCGATGTTATTTTACATTGCAGCTGTAGAGTTACTTAACGATTATCTTTACATACCTTAAAACGTTTAACATTTTCGCCAATCAGAGAAATTCCTTTAATTTGTTTCTAAGAATACTCGACTTTGTTGTTGAATGTCACCTTTTGACTGAGTTTGAATTGACCCTAGTAATTGGCTTATGCTGTAGGAGTATCTTACATTTTATGGCTTAATAAGTTATTGTTTTATGTTCCATTTGGCTCCGTTGTTAATCAATGTGATTGGACGGGTCTTTCTCGCGTGTGATTTACTGACAGAAGTTATAGTTTCATATTTTATTTCGCAATTTCTCCAGTGAAATTTCTTCATGTGGAAGGCATTAAATATCAAGCAAATTTTTATTACCTGAGAAAGCTTTTCCTTCTTTGTTTCGTTCTTTTGCTGTTGCAGCAGTGTCTTTACGTCGCTCAGTTCTTCAAGGAGCTGTTAATCGTTACAAAGTTAAATATGTTTGTTTTAGTGGTCATTTACAAGTAATAAAAAAGTTGAGTGTTTGCTGAGGCTAAATGTACCGTGCATCGAAGATAATTCGTCTCACCATTTTTTCTCCTCCTTCGAAATTTTGTTTCACTTCAAGAATCCGTTCTTCCTATTAAAATAAACACACAAGGTTAATGCTAATCCATAATAGAGAACAAGAATGCACGTTACAAATTAAAGCAGCTACATGGAGGTGAAGCTGCATTCTTATACTCCAACTTTGTCATGTTACTCTAAATATTTTTAAATTTGTTTTAGTATATTATTCGTCCGTCTACGTCACTGTTCAGGCAGTGTTGGAGGGCGGCTTTCACTCCCATCTCATAGCAAGCAAATAAATATGTTGGCTTTATAACAAGACACTTTAAAACGCAAAGAGCATCTTTCGTTCAAAATAACAGGAGCATCCAACGTTCACCAAGGGTTTTAGAAAAGTCATGTTTATGTTTCTTTTGACGATTTAATGCCGTTTTAAGGGACAATTTGTATCAGCAGCTACCAATTTTCGATCTGTTCGGATGCCTAAACTGAAAGCTCAACAGTTCGAAAGTTAGGACGGAATGTTATTCTCCGAAAATGTTAGCTCAAGTATGACTTCCAATGATCTTTTTATGTTGCTATTTGCCTCCAGACATTTTATGCTAGACTTTCTGAGAAGCAAAAACAGCATTTTTTATCCTCTTGAAAACGTCTGGCGTAGTTTTGATTGGGCCAGTTTCCGGTTTGAGAATCTTAACTTTTCATGTAATTGTTATCTGAAAATCCGAGGGTGGTATAAGCATCCCGAAAAGCTATTTGGCGAAACAATTCGTTGGGTGCACTGAAATAAGGAAATAATTACTGCCTGGCAAATATACTTTTTACAATTGGAATGAGTATTTAGCTACTTAGGATGGCTTGGCATAAAGTTCAGTATCCAGCCAAAGGGAAGCAATAACCATACAAACCATGCCGTTTAGTTTATACCTTTGATACCAGCTCTACCTGTTGTATGTTTCACTAAAATTAGCACAAAATAAATTTACCAGTCTTTTGCCTAAAGTAGTTATGTTCTCTGAGACCTCCGCAATTCTCTCGTCATCTTCAGAAATGGCGCCTGTGCTTCCAGCCACTAAGACATAAAGAAACACAACAATACGTTAATTTGAATTGTGGCGAATCCACCCTCTTGTTATTATATTGAACAAAAAATTATCAATACTCTTATACAAGGCTTTGAAAGATGCCTCTCTCCACGTAAACCGGTTTCAAAACAGGGCGTTTTGTTTTAATGTTTGAACATTGCACGTTTTGTTCTTTTGCCGCCCATAGTGTTTTCGCTCGTTATATATTATGATTGAGCGTCAAAACAAAACAGCAACTAAATAGTTCTGCTATATTCAGTAAGCATTTTTACTGGGGTGTTCAGTTAAACTCCCGAGAAAATAAACACATCGTGTAAAAGAGGAATCCATGATTAAACGGTTCAGTTCAGTCTCCTTTTATTTTTTATTTTCTCTCAGTGTTATATTAAATGTCCCAAGACCAATTCGACTTATTAGAAATAAAATACTTGAGCTTATTACAATTATTTAAAGTAGCTATGCCGTGGGGGACTGACATTTTTGGGGTCAAAACTGTCCTAAATTGAAACTAAGTATCTTTGTCATACACGAAATGCTTATGGAACGCTACGAGGAAGATATCAAGTGAATTATCGAAGAGAAAATAAACCATAATCAGAGTTTTAGCGAGTTTTTCAAGACACCAGGTGATAAACCCAATTTGTTCAAGTTTCAATCTATTTCCGATCCTGGTCATCTGCAGTCAAAGACAATTAGTTTTACTACGTTCAACAAAACTGGACAATTTTATTTGGTTTCCACTGTTAAAAATAGCTCTTTTTGGGCTTTTTAAAGTAACACAAAAATGATGACATGCATGTAGCTCCTTTAAGAAAAGACAGTATGAAATAAAAAGAAACCTGGTCTTAATTATGGAACTGGATACATGTATCACCGATGCAATACCCATTGAAGTATTACATATTAGCTGTGCGATCTAAAATCTCTATAACACAATTTAATTTCTTTATACAGTAGAACTAACTTATCTTGAGACAACCTTCAATTATTGTTTTTATTTAGACTGTTATGAAAACTGCTGTAAGCAATTCATCTCGATGCTAATTTTTTGAAACAAAATGTCGCGTGACCTTTTCGGGTTTCTCTAATGTGTTTATCAGTCTCAGGTGATACACAGGTTTAATTCTGGAATAGGCCTTATCACGGTTTTTCCAAATTTTTATATTGGCCAGATAGCAAAAATCCATCGACACTACTGGAAAAAGCATCTCAAAATTAGTAAAGTGGCCGAGTTTAAAAGCGATATCTTTTAAAATAGTGGAGATATAGCTCCGCAAAGTCGGCAAATTTCACAGACGTTTGTATCGCGCAGCCAAATTTTTTGCCTACCAGTAGGCAAGAAATTTGGCTGCGCGATACGAACGTCTGTGAAATTTGCCGACTTTGCGGAGCTATATCTCCACTATTTTAAAAGATATCGCTTTTAAACTCGGCCACTTTACTAATTTTGAGATGCTTTTTCCAGTAGTGTCGATGGATTTTTGCTATCTGGCCAATATAAAAATTTGGAAAAACCGTGATAAGGCCTAATTATTTCGTGTTTAGTGCTCCGTTCCAGGGAGCTACAATTGTAGCTGTTATCTATGGAATGTACTCGCATGTAATGCACTGACTTTATCAAACGAGGTCACTAGCCCCTGCCCGTTATCACTGTTTCATAAACACACAGACAGGTAGAAACAAAATACGAATTTCAATGGCACTGATGACGGCCGACCTCAAACTGGGCGGTAATCAGGACTTTTCTAGAGAGTTTGTGTTTACCGGCGTGTTTAAAGAGGAACATGCAAAGCAAAGTCTTACCTAATCATCACGTATTATTTTGTCTGACAAAACATGTACAATGCATAACAAACTTCAGAGGCATGTACATGCATAATGAATTATGGTTAGTATAGGTTTACTTTTTTAATCGCAGCACCCCGGGGGAACTCACATATAAAAATGACGGGGGTGAACGTCTCAAATTAAAAAAATAAAAATAAAAGTTACCAGATGTTGGTTTGCGGGCTCATTCATTTTCACCTCAAAGATCTAGAGGTACCAATTCTAAATCAACACACCTCGTATTCTGCCATATTTCTTTTTGGTATTTTCCCGACGACTCCATGGGCAGTCATTTTACAAATCACTCTCGTCCGAGTTTTATATGGGAGTCCCCTACGACTGCGAAAACATATCAGTTTCTGGCGAATACTAGGCATTGCTAAAGACAGTTTTGGACGTACTATATACCCTCTAGGTTTCATTGTCATAGCCTTAATGTTCTTGAGTTGGAGTTGTTCAGCGCTGTGATATAACCTTACTGAAGGTGTTCCGCAAAATGCGCGAGTGTTTTTTTTAATGAATAATTGAGTTACGGAAGATAAAACTAAAAGATTGTATAGATCGCTTTCACTCACGTGACAAAAATCTTGACAACCGTTGCTACGCCGCCATATTGGTGGACCAAACTGTAAACAAACCCGAGTCGCGTCCTCTTAATTATACGGGTGCTGTGATCAATTGTTCGATGTGGAAGCAAAAGCGGTCGAGATAGGGGTATTTATTTCACTTGAGTACGTTCTGCAGTTATGAATCAAAGTAAAGAAACCGACAAATTGCCGCAAGAGAGGCGATCGCGATGGATTTCTGCTATTAGTCGGGCAGAATCCTTACGGACGAGTTTTGAACGATAGTGCAGATAGTGTGTAAGCCAGATATTTTGTTTCAATTTTCTGGACAAGCGGCTATAACAGGGATAGATATAATATTGACTGGGTTTTGTTAATACTCGGGAACGACACAAAAAAGAACAGGATAAAAGAAACGTCGAACAAGCGTCGCAGCGAGAACAGAGAGAGGAATCAAAAGGAACAAAAAAAGCCAAAGCGATTGTAGCCGAAAAAATCGCAGCAAAAAAAAGCGAACCCGAAACCCGGAGGACAAATGTCTGATATTGTGTTCGAGAACGAATCTTCAAAAGCTAAAACTAAGCCCCCAAGAATATTTCATGTCTTGCCCTACTGAAATATTTCATACGGTTTCGCCTTTCCTTTTACGCAAATTCGACCAAAACATTCTCGGCTGTTGTTTGCGCTCGTGCGATTTCCGTTTGTATGGCTTCGATACATACCTAAAACTCCCTGATGAAGTCTACGATAGTTAAACGAAATATGTAGGAGAAATAAATAACCTTTGCAGCTTATAGTTCGCAATTGCTGCCCACTAGTCTCTCTTTCAAACTGATCGTTAAAAATTCTCCACTCGCATATACACAACTTGTGTACATGACTGAGTTTATCACTGAGCCGGGGTGTTGTCTATGCTTCTTGATTAGTTCCAAACAAACACTCGCCATATAATTTGAAAAGGATTCTGCTTGCCCAGCCTTACAACCTAGGCAATGAGCAGACGAAACTGTTCCTTCTCTTTCCGTGTTGATTAAAATCGAGATTTTGAGTCATCGCTGGAAATGTCTCACCTTCGCTAAACAAACTTGTCTGTAGCAATGATTTGGCTTTGTAGTACGCTAACTATAAATACGGACACTGTTTTATTAAAGGCTCCTAGTGTAGGCATCGGAAAGTTTTAAACTGCTAGTAGGTGTAAAGGCTGTTGATTCAACTGTTTGAATATGAGACAAGCAGTCCGGCTCGAATAAATGTCGACATGGGATGGATTCTAATTGCCGAGATTTTCTCCAAATAACGCTGCTTAACTCGCGATTCCAACTTCTTAGCATATTTCGAAATAGGAAAGAACAAGTCAAATAAAGATTTTCCCCAGACTTTGCTTCACATCCCAAAGTATTCATTTCTAAAATGCGACAACTGTAGATATGGGGATATGACTTGCATTGCACCCTATTACTGCTATTACACAATCGAAAGTGGTCCACCAATATGGCGGCGGATCTGTCGTGACGTCACGTGATTTTGAAAAAAAATTTCCTGCAAGCGCTTGTCGGAAGAAAAAATTTGCATGCAGCACAAATGGAATAGAAAAAAATTCTTGCAGTGCTGTAAGGAAGAAAAAAAATGTTACAAAGCTATTTTATTATTTAGACTGAGAGCTGTACAAAATCAGACACCAGCGAAACTGCAACTATTCTTCTCTTGCTTCCTTTTAAACTCTGGATTTGGTGGTGCTGCAGTTTGAATTATTGCGTTATATATGCAATGTATTACAATGTTATTAATATTGACATATCAAGCAATCAGTGTCGTTTTCGGGTTTTCTGTGGTTAAGAATGTCGGGCTTCCTGGTTTTTTTTTTCAGTTTCTTTTTGGTCAGAAATCAAAATGGCTTACCTAGTACATTCGTTTTATATATGGGGTAGTCTTTAAGGCTCCATGGAAAACGATACTTTTAATAGGGACATTGCTTGATATGACAAGCAGTATTATAAAAGGAGGTAAATTCTTCTATTAAAGAATCAAGTTTTAATACACAAAGAAAATTAATTTTGTTCATTTTTCATATTAAACTGAAACATTTTCATATTAAATATATAATTTTTTTTATGTGACAAATTTTATGGTGAATTTCTTTTTCCAATATATCTCGTATTATAGCTGTATATTCGATGAATAAAAACTGTGCTGCAAAATAAAAATTAACAGCAACTTGTATAAACGTCATGAACATATCTAAAAACTGCCAGTGTCCAATTAGTAACTGAAACTATTCTATGATTGTCAAATATGCAAGGCAACTGTAACATTTAGACATTCAATTTTTTATAAAATGCATAGAGGTCATTCAGTGTAAAGTTGTGTAATATGGCTGAGTATTTTTACGAGTCAGTTTTTATTTTTTTGAGCCTTTAGGCGAGAAAAAATAAATACTGATGAGTAAAAATGCCCAGCTGTATTACAGAACTTTTTGCTGAATAAATTGTTTATTATACAACAGTAATCTTCTCCTAAAACTAAGTTTTTGAAACTGTTTTTTGTAGTGCGCGGTCAGAAGAGTGTAATAATGTGGCATATTTGCACTCGTTTTGATGCATATTTGCAGTCTAGAATGCTATGTCAAATAATAAATATAAATATGTAATTTTTTGATGCAACAAGTTATAAATTCAATGGCAATTCTCTTTTCCCAATAAATCAAGTATTTTACAATGTCATGTTAATGTGTTAAATTTCTATAGCAATGTCCTTGTCATTTTGATCTTGTAGTGTTTAGAGCTTGAAACAATAAGAACCTAAAACTAATTCTATTTCTGAGTTTCCGCTTCCTGTTTTCTTTCCTCTTGTTCTTCTCTGTATTCTTTCCCGTTACTTTCGCTTGTGCACATTCACCATACTTGGTTTTGCATTTCTCAACCAGCGTTCCCACATGAGCAAGATGACCCTCCACCATTCCCTTTGCCTCACTCAAAGCTTTCTTAAGAGGATAGTAAAATTCATAGGCCTCAGATTTATCTGTAAAAAAAGGTGTTATTGTAAGAGTGACCATAGAGTTTGCTGTGCGGTTAGCTTTATTAAATATGAATTAGGGGGTGATTAAATTCAAGGAATTTTCCCAAAGATTATTACAGTAGAGATTGTAAGCACTGTGTATGCAGCAAGACTTAAATAAAATATATGCATCCTCCCCAGCAGCCAGAATTGCCAAAATGTGTATACTCTCCCCCCCCCCCCCCCCCCCCACCATATATAACACACACACACACACACACACACACACACACACACACACACACACACACACACCCACACACACACACAAAAAAAAACAAATCCAGGTATTTAAAACTGCTCATTTCATGTACACAAGCCAGTCTGCAGAGTATGGCAGGTGCACGTGCGAGTTTTTTTCATGCTATAACAGAAAAGAGGCCTAAAAACGGCCTTGCATGCGCATGATCTTGTCGAGTTCTGCCATACTCTGCAGACTGGTACACAAGCCAAGCTGCATGCCACACCTGTTTTGACATTTCCTGTAGGACCTAAGGCATCTTGAATGGTCATCTCTACAGTTTCTTCATGCCCATTGATTGTATGGCATAGGCTCTCTAGGGAGTCCTTGAGCTCAACACAACTTTCATAATCAGCCTTTTTGACATTTTCCTCTGTTAAAACTGCAAAAGCTGGGCACCTTTCTTGTAAGTTGGAAACAATACCATAAATACTCTTCTTCCTGTAATATGGGGTCCATCCTTCAGTGTTCTTTCTTAAAGGTAAAAGCAAAGAGATTCGCTTCTCGCGTTCTTTTCTTGCCCATGTGTCACATTCTCTTTGAGACTTGAATTTGTGCTGTTGTGATTCACACATTCTAAGCACACTTTTTCGCTAAGCTAAGTGACTTGTTGGAACGATGACACTTTTTCCACTATCCGCGAGTTCCAAGGAAGCCTTGGAATGCTGGAGGAAGCATTAACAGCCATGGACAGCTGTTTCAGCCTAAGCCCTTGTTAGGCCTCATCAGCATGGCATAGCTGATCCTTGGGCTCAAGTATCCCACATAAAGATAACAAGCAGTGAAAATGTAAGGCTTGTGGGATATGACTAAAAGTGTGATACACAGAACACGAATGGTATTTGTACAGCAAAGAAGAATGATTTTGTAAAGCTTATACAAAATCTTAAGGCTTTGCAACTCCATATCAGGACTATTGCTGCAATAGCCACAATGTAAATGCAAATACATTTTGTAAATGGCATCAATTTTTGGAAAACTTGGACTGACCCTTCTTGAGAAAAAAATAATGCTGCAGAGAACTGAGAATGGGAAAAAAGATATCCTGCAAAGCATTCAGAAGGGGAAAAAAAATCCTGCTCACCAGGTTTCCAGAAAAAAAAAATTCTTGCTGAAAGAGGTACCAATTCTAAAACAACACATGACATATTCTGTCATATTTTTTCGGCTCAATACTCTAAAACGTTCCGCGATAATTCTAACTGTGGTCATTTTAGATTTTAGTACCCTAAGCGGTACCAATCTACAAGTTTTGACCCCTAAAAGGCACGAGGAAAACCCCCGTCATGTTTATATATGGAGTCCCACCTCCCGGGGGTAAATGGCATCTCTGTAAGAAACAAAAGCGGACAACTGAGGAAACTCGCTGGAGCGCTAACAAGAATAAAAATCGTACGGCTCACAACTGACAATCAAAGAGCGCTCGCAAAAGAACCCTTTACAGATGTTTATCTGTTTCGAAAGGCGAATCAATATGCTACACTTTTTTGCTGCCTAAAAGTAAATGATACCCTCCGAATTGGAATGGCCTTCTCCTCGAAAGTAAAAGGCTGCTTTAAGTCCGAAAGTAGCGACGAACTTTATAGTATTTCTACTGGAGAACCTCTTTACCGTTTAAGCAACAACATATATTTAGGCGACTATTTAGGTGTACATGTAACTTTAAAACAGCGGTTAATTGAAAATAAAGAGGTTTTAGTCAGATAAATCTTGAAGCTGAAAAGCCATGTATAAGATAAACAACAGACGCATACTTAAGCTTGACGAAGTTTTTGTGGTTTAACCTGATGCATCCACTTATCTGAATCTCTAAACCGCTCACATTTTAATCGATAAACGTATTTCCGGCCGGATATGCGTTAAAGAGATTTTGATGCACGCAATGATAACAAAGACGACCAACCTTGCCACAAGTTTTTTTTTGAATTTGAGATCGTTTTAAGGACTTGTCGTAAACTACCATAGAATCTGCTTTGTAGAACTGATTCGATACCCTTGTTTTAGTTTGTAAACAGCAGTTACTCTCAGAACAACCGATATTTACTAGTACGTTATTGACTAAATATTATACGATTAAGGCGAAGTCTTGTTTCCCCTGATAGACCGATGCTACGCACTTTTCGGCCATCATGATCGTCTGTAGACAACAACCACTCTTTAATAAAACATATTTCGGCTCTGGTTATCGTCTGAACCCGGAGTCTGAATCATCGGGAAAAGACCATAGTCTAGTAATTCTAATTCAGCCGTTTCTCGTGGTTTCCGCGCAGGACACATTGTTAGTTAGTAGTTAGGGACTCAAATAAAGTGCACGGATTAAGATCTGAAAAGTCTGTAAGTCTAGGTTCGGTGGAAAACGCGGAGTGCGGAGTGCGGAGTGCGGAGTGCGGAGTGCGGAGTGCGGAGTGCGGAGTGCGGAGTGCGGAGTGCGGAGTGCGGAGTGTGGAAAATGCGGAGTGTGGAAAATGCGGAGTGTGGAAAATGCGGAGTGTGGAAAATGCGGAGTGTTTGCATTTTCTTTAAAAGCTTTATAAATAAAAGAGTCTTTAAACGATACTAATAAGTTCTTTGAAAAAGCGATACATCTTTTAAAAAACATCTTTGAACTTTAACTGTAATAATACTGGTTAATCAAACATGCCTAATCATACATATATATATATATATATATTTACAAATAGAAAGTAGCGCGAATTTTTTTACGCCAATCATAAGGCGTAGTAATGCAAAACCAAAGTAAACGCAAATTACTTTCGACACTTAAGTGAAACCGCTATAATGCTTGTTCATTTTTTCACTACTTTTTATAGAAATGAAAATACAATGATGCCTGGTTTGTACGGATCATTCATAATTTCCTCTTATTAACCGAGCAGGAGGTCTGTATGGGAGGATCTTGACCGAGGTTGTGTACTCACGAATGAGGTCAAGATTCTCCCATACATACCGACTAAGGTCGGTTAATAAGATGGTCATTATATGGCCAAACAAGAAAACATTAATTCGATTAGCATCGATTTATTAGAGATAAGTTTCATCGGTCAGTTCAAGAAACAATCGTACGAGTGAACAAATCGGAATTTTTAATATGAGTGGAAACAAGAAATAGTCCGATCTCTTTACAATTTACAGTTTATAGTCCCCGACTGCTTCGAGACAAAAGAGACAGAATAACTTCTAATAATAATGCTAAAGTAAATACGAGAATCTGTTAATGTTTTCCCCGTCGTTTTACTTAAATTTGCGTAAAAAGTCGATTAACGTCAGCTTTGTGCTGAAAAGACTTCTTAAAATTTGTCGATTAAGTTCGTACATATTCATTATTTTTTGATCAATTTTGGACAATTTTGCAGAAACCAAGCCGCAGGGAAACAATATTGATAGTGGCAGCTGCGTTTTTTGGCGCGAAACTTTTCTTTTCTCGCCAACTTTTTCGGCGCTTTATTTAAGTTTTTAAAAAGAAAACATTAAGTCTTGTATCTTTTTAACGCAAAAAGTTAACGGCTTAGATGCCGGTCTAGATGGGAAAATCTAGATCGCGGTCAATATCGATTTCAACCAATCAAATTCGTGAATTCGGTAGTTTCCAGTCCTTGGGAGACACGGCCATATAACAACGTTACGCGAGTTGATTTTCGGTATCATGACCTATTTGTAAATGATCATTTTTTAAGCTACAAAATATATTATTAAGTATTATTAAGCGGCGAAAATGCGAAGATGTAGCGTTTTTTCCCCAAGAACATGTATCGGTCGTAATTAGAAAACAGGATTGTTTGTTTTAACAACTAAAAAGGCAATGCGTGCCTTGGATGAACTATTAATTTTGTACGAACTATTAATTTTGTAAATCACAATAATGTTTTACGCGTTGATTTTTTTGGATTACTTATTTGTTACAGTTCAAAGTTGTTTTCTTGAAAGATGTATCGCTTTTTAAAATAACTTATTACTATCGTTTAAGCAACTGAAAAGGCAATGATTTGTGCATTGCACGAACTATTAATTTTGTACGAACTATTAATTTTGTAAATCACAATAATGTTATGCGCGTTGATTTTTTTGGATTACTTATTTGTTACAGTTCAAAGTTGTTTTCTTGAAAGATGTATCGCTTTTTAAAATAACTTATTACTATCGTTTAAGCAACCGAAAAGGCAATGATTTGTGCATTGCACGAACTATTAATTTTGTACGAACTATTAATTTTGTAAATCACAATAATGTTATGCGCGTTGATTGTTTGGATTACTTATTTGTTACAGTTCAAAGATGTTTTTGTAAAGATGTATCGCTTTTTCAAAGACTTTATTACTATTGTTTAAAGACTCTTTTATTTACCTTTTTGTTACCGTTCAAAAAATAAAGCTTTTAAAAGAAAATGCAAACACTCCGCACTTTCCACACTCCGCACTTTCCACACTCCGCATTTTCCACACTCCGCATTTTCCACACTCCGCATTTTCCACACTCTGCATTTTCCACACTCCGCACTCCGCACTCCGTATCTTCCACACTCCGCACTCCGCACTCCGCACTCCGCACTCCGCACTCCGCACTCCGCACTCCGCACTCCGCACTCCGCACTCCGCGTTTTCCACCGAACCGTAAGTCTAAGTATTGTTTGTGATCGTAAATGGATATCAGTTGATTTATCGGTGTTTTGAGCGTACACCTGTTTTTTTTTTTCATTTTAAGTTTGTTACAGCTAAACAATTTCCGATATCCAACCGTTATACAAACTCTTCCTTCCCTTTGTTAACCGGTACAGTGTAACTTATAATTAGGGAAATGGTCAAAACTATTGAACTCGGACAGGACTCACTGCTTTACAAAAGACTGGTGGTCTCTTTTTGTACACTCCTCCTTCACCCCCCCCCCCCCCCCCCCCCCCCTAAATGATGTTGTGTTGTTGGTATAGCCCCCATTCTATCAGGAGTAGAAACTGAGCAAAATATTTACACCTTCATGTGTCATTTTACTAGCAATGCAATTTTCAAATTTTGAGGCCAATAAATGTTGTACATTAGCCTAATTAGCCCCACGGCCTGCCACATACAAGGTGGGTCCTCTTCTAGTATACTTGTTATGACCACTTCCCTTATAATCATTAAGAGAAAGACCGCTTTAACGATCTAGTAAGTAAGTTCAATACTAGTCAGTTATGAATGTGCATACATGTGCGGTCCTAAATGCCCTGATTTCGAAATATTATAGGTTGATATCAGTTTTAATTAATATTGATGAATATTCTTACCTTCGTTGCCCCCACAAGAGCACTTTCTTATGTCAACAGACCCGAAGAGAATAAGCAATGTAAGAAGAAGTGAAACAAACGAGGTTATGCAGACAGCTCCAAGCAGGACAATACGCGATCTACTGAGGGATGTCGTTGTCGTGAAATTATCATCCTTGATGCTTTTCACATCCCATTCGCATTCCCTCACTACGTTTATATTCTCTCTTTTTATAGCCACTCGACGGGTCCCAGATGATACTCTCGGGGCTTCCATCAATTGCGGCTCCATGTCTTCTTCACACACAGGATCAACTGGTTCGTTAAATCGTTGAAAAGATGGGTTCACAACAACAACTCTTCTAAAGTCTTTCCTTGGCGCGCAGCTTGGCGAGTTGGGACGATGCGGAATTTTCGTTTCTTCCAAAGTCCATGCTCTTTGCGGAACTTTTGTTTCTTCCATTGCCCACGTTCGATGTGGATGGATTTTATATGGAGGAATATAGGCCATGGTAAAGGCAACAACACTTGGTAGTCCTTTTCATCCAAGTTCAACTTTGTTTAGAAGTTTAGCCAACAGTCCCTGACGGGTACGATCACTGTTCGGTTCGCCACTCTCTCATGATCAGCATTCCTTCAGCGCAGCAAAACACCTAGACAAAGGTATGGTGCGAATTGACCTAAGTTAATTATGTGACCTAACAGATAAGATGACGTAGCTCCTACTGTATTAGATGATAGTATCAGGTGCACTGGAATGTTTATCACCAATCCGCGGAGGCTTCGCCGACCCAACCGGATAAACAGGGTCGTGTGACATTCAACAACGGAGGCCTCTATCGAATGTGTTGACCCACAGTAAGCAGATTTCTGAGTCGCTGAATGATTTTGAAGGGCTCATATTACTGTTTATTTTTAATAATAAAAAATAACAAAAACAGCGCCGCTAGCATAGCAAACACAGGAAGCACCTTCTCTAGCTGCTCGTCCGATTTCGTGACTTTGTGAGGAAGCGAGACACAGTGAAAATTCTTAAAAGTTTTAAACAACGTCATAGTGAATTCATCACATGTGAGTCAAACAATATCAGGAACATTCACTAATCACGTAAAAAGTATATAAGTAAAATTTCCTTTGAAGGGGCTATGTCACCATTTTTAGCGTTACTTTAAAAAGCCAAAATACATCTTTATATCAGTGAAATTCCAAAAATAAGAATCCAGTTTTGTTTAAAATTATTCTACTAGTGCTCTAAAAGTAAAAATAAGTGTCTTGGGCTGCAGATGGCCAGGATGGAAATGGATTGTATCTTGAAAAAATTGGGCCAATTTTTTCTGGTTTATCGCTTGTGTCTCAGAAAATTCGCTAAAACTCCGATTATGGTTTATTTTCTCTGCTAAAATTCACTTGATATCTTCCTGTTAGTGTTCTTTATAAAGCATTTCGTGTACGACAAAGGTACTTAGTTTTAATTTGGGACGGTTTTGACCCGAAAACCTCAAAATCACCATGACATAGCTCCTTTAAACATCATTTGTATCCAGTTAAACTAAACACTAAATGTTTATAAACTTTCAATGTAAAAATCTAAAAAATGTCGTGGTTTTATGAACGGAGATAAATTAGACCTCCCGTATTGATCAACACACACAAGGGAACTTTTAGGGAACTTGTAATTTTCCTAATTAAACAAGAACTCACGATAACGTTGCGTGAAAGGATATACCTTTCAAGTATCAGCGTCGGTAGCCTGTGAACAGGCCTCCTTGTGGAGGTATGACGAAAGTAGATAGCGGCGAAAAGAAAACTTGTGAGGAAAAGTCGGCGAGCGAAGCGAGCCGAGGGAAAACTGGGGAGAGGGGAAGAGGCGGGGAGGCCTGTGGACAAACCATTGATGCCGCCGTTCCAGATCACCAACAATCTCGTACCCAGAGTCCTCAGGCTTCTTGGTCAGCGGGGCCGTCGCCAGGAGAGACTCTGGGATAATGGAATAAATTTAAATTTTTTCATTGGCTGTTTACAATAACAATGAAAGTACGGAAGTCGAATGAACCGGAAGCCTTGGAAAAATTTCTACTTTTCTGATTGGTTCTGGTTTAACAGCGGAAGTCAACTGAAAGGGAACAAGATTGGGCATTTTTTTCGTCATTTCGTATACTGCAAGGAGCTTCCATTGATCATTTTGGCCGCTGCTGTGGAAAATTGATTGAAAAAAAGGACAAATTCTATCCTAAGCTGTTTTGTGAAAAAGCCACAAGCGAAGGATACCTGAAGCTGTTCGAAAGTACGGAAATATTAACGTACAGAAAGAAGACATTGGAGTTCTTTCGAGCTCAAAATGCCGCGATCCTGTTCGATCGAGTGAATGATTCAGGTTTATAGTTGAAGAGATCCATCGCAGATCGAAGTCCCTCTCAAACAGCTGTTGCTCTTTCCGTATTACCTGACTTGAAAGGGAGGCTTTTCGAAAGCACACACAGAACAAGAATTAGTGTCTCCCTGCAGTTTCAGACGATTATTAAACGCACCGGCAGAGGATCTCTCTGGACGTGGAGCTGAGGTAATTAAAAATAAATTACACTTTCTAAAAGTATACTGTATCGATGTCAAGCCGCAGCGGCCTGTCATGAATACTCCTTTATTTTCAAATAACTATTTAGTAAAATTATCATCTGAGAATGCTAAACCACTGGTTAATTATTATATGTCATTTCTATATAAGCCATGTTCTATTGTACAAAAGTCAAATGAAATTTGTGCCAGTGGTACTAAGGAAGCATCAGCCAACCCAAGAAACCGTGAAGAAATCCTGGAGAAAGTCCAAGGTGAATAAATTTGTTAAATTATATAACATATTTTCCTCTTTTGACCAAACTTAATTGTTTCCAATTAGGTGCAGTTGCTTGGAATTCATTGCCCAAATTCTCATAGATTCCTAAAATCAAATTAAAACAATATAAATGTTTTTACACTTAACAATAAATATATCAAGTAAATGGCTTGCATGTATTTTTGACTTTTAATTGGTAGGGATACTGAGCAAGGCTTGTCACCCAAGTTTAGCATTAGCGGATGAGGGATGGTGTGATCCTGCTCAGGTGTTTGGCACCAGGGGAGTGAATTTAAAATACAAATTAAAATAAATTACATTAAGCTATATATTTTATTTTCAATGATAACAAATCTGAAAATATTAAACAATTGGTTAATTGTTATTACCATAGCAGTCACCTCCTTCTGTGCAAGATGTAAGTGAATTAATCCATGACCTCAGAGAAAACTTGAGATCTACATCTACATCTACATTAGCCTAGGGGGTCCTGCAAAGGGGGTTACCCATCACTGCAAAACATAGGGGGGATATAAAACTATAGGGGAATATCTAATTATATAGAATAAATAAATACATATAAAATATAAAAAAGTAAAAAGTAAAACAAAAAATGATTAAAAAATAACTGACAAAATTCTAGATTGTACCTATAGAATTCATTTTGTGGATCTAGAGTCTTTGACAGGTTTGAAGTTTTCGTGCAAATGCATTCTGCTCCAAGTCCTTTGCTAGGTTAAGGCAGGGGTACATGTGAATTTGAATGAAATTTTAGGTTTAAGGAAGGGATAGAAGAAAGAAAATGGTTTTTGGAACACCAACAGACAGTTGATACCCATGCAAGAGCACCGCAGGTTGCTAGCGGACTAACTTGGTGTCCGTCTATTAATAATTAACTACAAATTCTAATTTTAAAACTTCACTTAATCTTCAATGTTTCTTATTTCTTTTAATTTTACAATCCTTTGATAAAAACTATTTCCTCCCAAACATACCCAAAAATCACCCATAAATTTACAAAACACCCCACATAGATTCATGAGAAGAACAGAAAGTTTTTGGATTGCTCGAAACGTGAACGAGATATTGCCATTAAAGCCATGTCAAGTGGTGGTAAAATGGCATTCATGTGGACCCCCACCTTAATTACTTCTGTCCCAGATACTGTACATGTACCTTTAAAAACTAGAGATTTTCAATAATTATGCTCACTTAATTAATGTTTATAAGTCACAGTGTGGACCAATGGTTACCTACAAGGGTGGAGCTAATAACCCAGTTTCTAAAGCGTAATCATGGTCAAACTACTTCTGCCTGGATGGGCTGGGATGCTCTAGTTCATTACACAGGCTTTATCCTGCAGCACGGCATGTGTTCAGTGGTACCCATTTTATAATAAGCGTTTTTAATAAAAATTCCTCTGTTGGTCAGATGATTTACAACTGAATTTTTTTTCCACCAGCTAACAGAAAATACAAATAGACCATTGCAGAAACAAGCAATCTGGAAGCTCTGGTGTGCCTTAGAGACAAATATGCCCACTAAGATCGGTAGGGTTGCAGCTCTTAGAAACCTCTATTTTCATTGGCCAGGTAAAACACAGCTGCTATTGTTTTTAGGGTTAGGGTCCATTGTTGTGTTGTTTGTCCTATTGTTAGCTCTAAGGGTTGCAAACCAATGGTGTGAGACCTTACGAGAGCTGCAACATCGCCCACTAAGATTGCTAAAGCTAAATACAATGACTTCCTGGAAGAGATTTATGAACTGAGTGCTGTGACTTGTGTGTGAGGAAGCATGGAAAACATGGCCCCTCTGTTTTGTATGTCCCCAGACAAAATACAAAATCATCCCTTGAGAACTTTACTTGAATTAGTGTACTTGAAGAGATTAAAGAAAGAGCTCCAGACTTGCTTTATTTTATTGCCACTGTTATAGGCCTAAAATTAATGATGTATACCCAATGAAGGGAGATCAGTCTTGTTCAAAAAAAAATTTCTTTCATCCATGCAATTGGACACACAGTCCACTAATAAGGACTAAATTACTTCCAGACACCAATAATATTGAAAACAAGAATATTTTTTTTGTTGACCAATTATTATTAGTCTTCAATTTTGTCTTGTTTAACAACAAACAGTTATGTATAGACTGCTAAATTTTTTTTCCATGCACTGAATCCAATATAATATTGTATCCATTTTTAAATTAGTAGGAATATAATTTCAATAATAATAGCATTATACATAATTGAATATTTATGCCAATTCATTTTTGGATCCAGACCTTCAGCTAAGGGAGGGTGGTGCTCTTGAAGGCTCCACTGTGAATGTCAAATTCTGTGAAGATAAATTAATTCCAGCAAAGCACAGCAAGTTCACCAAACATAGGGAGGGCAGGGGCTGGCCTGGGTGCCCTCCCCCCCTCCCTCCTAGATCCAACACTGCAATTTCATATAAGGCACTTTGCAGCTGTGGGTCACGACCTGACAACTGGTTTTTTTGTGTAGAATTAAACAAGCAAAAGTATTTAGCAAGCCCCAGTATTAAATAGACTCCCTCCAAATTTAGGAACACCAGAAATTAAAAGTCAGGGATCTCAAACTTGGGCAGTTTTAACAAATTTTATCAAATAATATGCTCTTTTCATTTCATTTTTTCAAAGCTGCAGGTCCCATAGTAAAAATTAGGTTACAATGACCTCTCAGATGCAAAATTCCTAATTGATCTACACTGTATTGTTTATGATAACAGTTCACATATAGCATAATGTTTTATTATGTAACTAAATACATTTTAATACATTTTGATAATTTTTTTATTGTTTAGACATTTGATAGCAGTACATCTGATTATGGATAGATACAGTTCTCTTGGTTTGGCACAATCTTGCCTTACACATTGCAACATGCTGGACGACCTAGCTGACGGTCTAGTGGATTGCGTGAGGAAGAAGGTCCAGAAAGGGCATGGGTTGTGGATAACCTAACTTTGACAATTTTGACTCTTGAAAATAATCTTGACCAACATTTTTGTCAAAGGTTATCCAATGCCAACACAGAGATCAGACCACAGCAAAACCAATTCTCTTCACGACCAGTCAATGCTGCACTCCATGTACCTACAGGAAACCCTTGGCCTTTAACACTGAAATAATTAATTAAAGTAAAATTAAGAAATAAAAATAAATATTAAGGAAATATTAATTAAAAATAAACATATCTAGAATTTGAATAAATGTTCAAATCTATACAACGACAGTTGCTGTGGTTGCAGTTTAATTACTGGAAAAAGCAGTATATTCCTTTCAAAAGCTTACAAAACCTGAAAAAGTACAAGGTGGAATTTTATACCCCAAAAATCCTAAAAACCATACACTCCTGTCACTTTAAACCAAAATAATCAACATTAAATTTTAAGCAAAGGCAACTCCTAAAGCACTTTCAATAAATGACAAAAGGATATTTAATTGCATTCTCCTTTAGTTAATACAGGTGCCTTGTGATTGCGGTAGAAGAATAAAAATTTCTGCCACTTCCACAATCAATCAGAATTAGAAATCTGACAAACAAATTGTGATTTGCTACCATAAGTATCCACAAATTACTTAGCCTACGTGGCAAGTGTTAACAGGGAGGGGGGCACGAAAAAGGAGGGGGGAGAAGGGAAGGAACGCCTGCTATAAGAACTGGGCTATTTGTACATGTATTATGCCCACCGATTTCCTGGTAATCGAATTATGTCAACTGTCTATATGTTCACCAATCAGAAACTAACACATGCTTTTACGCATGGCTGACTTCACACAGAATTTACTATCTAATGTTAACCACCCAGCGCAAATTAGACAATCGGAATTTTGCAGCCACCAGCATTCACAGTCTAAATAAACAAAAGGGGGTCTTTATTGCTGACGCCCCTTCCCTCTCTCCCCAGTTCTCCTCACCAGACGCCAGCTACACAGACTACAAATAACTTGGTACTGGTGACATTTATTTACACTTTAAAGGGGAAGTGTCACAGGGATTTGGTGTCATGTTAAAAATAAAAAAAAAGCTTTAAATTTGTATTAACAGAAATTGAAAAATAATGGTCCAGTTTTGCAATAAAGGACCACAAAATGTACCAAAACTGATAATAAGTATATCTAGTCATTAGACACACTGGGTTTAAATGAATAATGCAACTTGAAAAAGCTTAGCCTTTTTTATTTTCAAGTTCCAACATTTTCGTCTCCAAAATAAGCTAAAACAGACCATAATTTGTTCTGACTTTCAAGGATTGTTTTTTTTTTGTCTTGGTGTTTTAGTATTACTTTGTAAATAAATAATTTAAGGTATTGTAGCATGGTTTTGACCAAAAGAGGTCAAAATCACAGTGATACTTCCCCTTTTATTTCTGATTGGTTAATTGGATCGTCTGCCTCAGTTGCCAATGAACAGAGTGGTTACTTTTGTTTTGGTTTTATGACACTTGATCGAAAACCACTCTGACTACACATGCAAGCAGCATTAGTGAGATCACGCAAAGGCTAGCATGTTTGAGTACAATAACAATATAACAATAAATTGATTCACTGCAAACTTTTCAAATGTCTTGTCATGCTTTTTCATGCCTTGGTTGTTCAAAAGGTGGATACTGTTATCCTTTTTTTTTTGGGGGGGGGGGGGGGGGGGGGGGGGCGGGGGAGGTACTTGGGTCAACTTTTAATTCCCCATTGTAGCTTATTCTGTGCCCAATATTATTATAGACCCTATTTTGCGATCCCACCTTATTCACTTTGTATTTATCAATTATGCATCCTTGGTCTTCCTTATTTTCAATTTTCAATGAGGCGGTCATTTGAAACATTTGACTCCATTCTTATCACTCTGTTAATCCAGTCGTGAAATTTGCAACCTCATCAAGCAGCACATTCACCTCCGCTGGAATCTCCCACACAGATTGTCAGTGAACTATGAAGCAGGTCACACCTTTTTCGTTTTATAGCTTAGAGATCTGATCTCTCATGAGAGCGTTTAATGGAGACACAACTAATCAATTGCTCGATCCTTTGTACAATTTACCGTCATGAAGTCAAAAACTCCCGGCAGAACCTGGTATATGAAAGAGTCCCCGAAACCAGTCGGAAGGACGGCAAGAACATCTCTTCGTTTCAGGACAATTAATTATACGGCTTGACGTTTTTTTTTAACGATCTTAACCCAAATCATGCCCATGCAACGACGAAGAAATTGCTTGCTTAGACAGTGTTTAGAATGCTATTTTACAAAGACGAACACTTACCGAAAGGGCCAGACACTCCGTCTTTCACTTTTTCTTTCAGAAATCCACTAAAATTTATTACTTTAGGGGCATGTTTGTTGAAACATTCCAGTACCTTGTGCTACATAAACATTTACTTCAGCTTTCTTGCCGAAGCTTTCTTGTTTCCTGCCATGTCTGCCTTTCTGGGAAATCTGACTTCCGTTTCTGAGCGTAGGCATGCGCACTAAAACCGGATTCCCAGATTTTCTGGGATAAAAATTCCATTATCCCAGAGTCTCTCCTGGCGACGGCCCCGCTGACCAAGAAGCCTGAGGACTCTGGGTACGAGATTGGATCACCAACTGTGCACTAGATTCTAGTGCAAACGCTGATTGGTCAGATTACCGACTGTTGACACATTCTGTTGACAAGTTTGCGGTCATTTTGATATCCACCGACATGCGATCAAAATTTGCACATCGCACCGCAAAATAGAATCATGTCTGACGGCCGGTTCTCAGTCGATCAGTTTGATAAAGCATTGGGCGATTCTCTGAGGGATTTCCCTCATGTTACAGGTTTTAAAGAAGAGCAGAAACGCTGCTTGAAGTCTTTAGCGGAGAAACATGATGTATTTGGCATTCTTCCGACTGGATTTGGAAAAAGTTTAATCTTTCAAATTCTCCCTCGTGTCCTGAAAGAGCTGTGGAAGTTGGAAAGAACGACCGTTATTGTTGTAACGCCACTAGTTTCCATTATGAAGGATCAAGTCGAGGAGATGACACGTTTGGGACTTTAAGCATTTGCTATTGGTTTAGGGGAAGAAAAAGCTGAGAAGAACTTCGCGCATGGTTATAAATGGGGTAGACAGACCTACACGACTCCTGTTGTGTGACCATTGTATTGTTTTAAAAATAGATAGGCTAAAACTAGATCACTCATCCCTAAAAAATACATTAAAAAGCACAAAGCTTTCCCAGTAAGATTTAAGAGAGAAATGCGCCTTCAGATCACAGTTATGAATTTGTTCTCTTCGATGACATTGATCTTTTGATCTCGGCGGAATATCTCTCAAATTGATAGGAGGATTTAATGCTGTACAGAGCCGTTTATAGATTTATATTTCTTTATGCCGTTGTTTGGTGCTAGCTCTAATTGGCATACATTGCGGTTTCTCTGGCTCACTTTTGTTGCAAGATAAATACTAATCGGCTAAAGTTTGTTATCGTTTTGAAAGTGTAAGGATCGTTCAATTTCTCATGCCGTGATTATTCTTTTCCCGCGACTTGTCGAGGTCATTTTCACGTGCGCGACTATTTACATTCCAATGCAACCAACCACTGATAATGATCTTGTTGACAGATAATATCGACAGGTTAATTACAAAGGGGCGGAATGGCGGCCTCAATAATTTGTCGACAGGCTCTCCCCCCTCCCTTTTCCTTTTACCCACCCCCTCCCCGTTCGCCGTTTTTTGTTTCGCCCTATATCCCACCAGAGAGCCTGTTCACAGGCTACTGCGTCGGCGACCATAGCTCCCCACTTCAGTGACATGCTGGGCTGACATCATTTATTGCAGCCGATACTGGTTCACTATTGACTTTAATTTTTTTGAAACCGCTGGAATTAGGCAGTTACGTCTTATTAGGTGCATGCTCGGTGGACAAACCTAATAGACTAATAGATACCGTAACGTCGCTTTCTATAGGGTGATACTGACTTTCTAACTTCTCTTAGTTATGCAAATGAACAGTCACCTAGACTGTTCACAGCCTCTCTATTTTCTCAGAGTCCGTCGAGTACGAGAACTGCCGGCGAGCGAAGCGAGCGGAGTGGAACTGAGCGCGAGCGCGACAGACAATAGAGCCGCTGAAATAGAAAATAGAGAGGCTGTGAACAGTCTAACGCGGTATGAAAAGCACCATGTACTTATTTCACATCGGCAATACGGTGCAGCCTTGATATGATAATAATGCCTTTTATATTCTAATTAGAAAGATTCGTAAACCGGTCAGGAAAGCTCAGCATTTTTAGACTATAAATAAGATCTACTGTGGACAAAATGTCGGACGAATAGAAGACGGAACAGACGCTAATTTGGTTATCAAAGAACCTAATTGACATTCGTTTTTTCAAAACTGTTTCAAACAAGTTAACGAAACTAGTGTTGATTCAGTGCTTTGTAAGGACCTAATTTATAAATTCCTATCTAACCGCAATGGCCAACCAGGAGAGCATTTAAAGAAATGATCCTTTAAGAGTGACGGAAGTTACAAAAAAAAAATGTTGTCATCATGAATCCGGTTGAACATGTGGGAGACCGAGAAGATTTTGGGTGGCCGTTATTTCGATATCGCTTATCGCGGTGAGGTAATTCTACACAAAATCAGGATAGAAACTTTTCCCACGTTTGGTCACGATCGAGCAACTGGTAACTTCAATTGCGTAAACGTAGCTCGGGGGGGGGGGGGGGGGGGGGGGGGGAGGGGTACTCAATAATGATTTATAAGCTCCGATTGGAGGTTCTTTAACTTCTTACCTTTTCACATAACTTTTTTTCAAAAATATACCTCTTCACATACACGGCAAACATTTATACCCCTTTCTTATATCTATAAGCAAAGAAAAGAAGATTATCCAATACGGTGTCGCAGAAACGCTGTGAAAAAGAACTGTACCAACTCAGTATTTTTCCCGGCGGCAAGCGAATCTGCATTCAGTTTAGCCCAGTTTCATACCCTTTCTTATACTTAGGTTTTATTGTTGCCCTTTCAGTCCTCAGTCTATTTTTGCGACCGTTTCAGATGCTTAAAGTTCAAATTTCACTACCCTTTAGTGACTAAAAGAGTGAAAATGGCACCCCTTTGGGCGGACCTTCCTCGTATAGCTTCTATATAGAGCGTCCATATGGAGCGATCCCCCCCGGATATGCAGTAAGTGAAGAGTGTGCTATTTTTATCTTTTCGTAAGTTAAGTGTTGCTGGCACTTACGGACGTGAGATGTGTCATAAATGTTTTTAAAAAAGGGTCGCTGAAATAACAAAGCGTGATCGAATCAAATCGAGAATGCCTGTGGTCTTTTTTAAGATCTGTGGCAAAATGTTTATTATTTTCTTGCAAATGTACACGCGGCTGACCTCGCTCCTGAATTTGGTAAAATTTGGATCATTGTTATGTCTGTAGTTTAATTTCTACTGCATAGTATGTAAGAGAAGGATAAGAATGTGCTTTTCTTTAGAAAAAGAAGAAAAAAATCACGGACGTACGTGAGGTGCGTCATGAGCTCTTGAATTGTCATTAAAGCATGCTTTTTGCGAAAATTGAAAGTGTTAGGCACAAAATACCGGTCCGTCGATCATGTTCACGAAATTGTGTAAGTGTACGCGCGATTAACGAGAATAAGACAATGGATATTTTGAGACCTAGGATTAACAACAAGAAAAATGCGAGACCTGCTAACTAAATTACTTCTACGGTTATGTTACGAGACCGAAGCCGTCTGCTGCGAGTAAGCTGTTGTGATTTACGCAGACATAACTCTTATCATAGTAACTTGACTGTTTTCCCCTAATGCTATCAGACAGTATAAAACCTTCACCGAAGACTAGTGGTCTAAGAAAACAGGACAAGAAGTGAACAGTTCAGTAAAACATTACTGTCTAATGTTCCGCCTATGAGCTGTGTTCCAAACCACTGTTCTTCAAGTCAGTATCTTCATCGTGCATTGGCATGATATATTAAAGTTGTGGCGATTTTGTGAGACTAGACTACTATTTTTTTTTCTGCGAGTCCGAGAGGCGTTTTGACTTTTTACTGATGCCAGATGGTGACCAAAACAAACGAGACTGCGAGAGCCGTGAAATTTGACTAGAATTTGCGAGACCCATAACTTTTGAAAGACCATTCGTCACCCCCTTACTGGCATTAGTGGAGTCGCGTGATTTGCTGGTTTTGAACGCTTCGCGACACACACACACACAGTATGTTTTGATACTTTCCCCATTTCCGACTACTGAAACTATGGCAAACCTCGTTTCCTGCCACGGAATATCGTTCCCGTATCTCTACACTCACCAAATACAGTCAATTCCTTAATTCGCGCCTTGCAGTCACCTCCTACTATATCGGTTACCCCTCTTTTTTGGATAGCAGTTGAAGTCCAGATCACGTTATTTCGGAATCTCTGTATTGTGAACACCAAATAGTAACCCCGGAAGTGTCTGTTGAATCCGCGGGAGTTGAATAAATATGTCATTTTCTTATATGCCCTTGCTCTGAGCGGAACCTGGGCCTTTAATAGCTCACAGTGAACTCGCAACTATGGCAACGACAATAGCTGAAACTTGAGCATTTGTTTCAGTTTCAAACTTGAGTTGCTTGAGTGTAGAATGCAAAACTCATGTCAACTGTTTCTTCGTCTAAATAACAAGATATTTTAGTACGTTTTTTGCTCTAATGAAATTCGTGCAAGAGAATGTTTCGTGATGTTTTCTCATGCGGAGGGTTTTTAGAAGCGTTTATTTATTTCCCAGGCAAACAGAACTGAACAAACATACATGTTTTAAATTTGAAACAGTGTATTCTAAAAAAAGTGTTTATCATTTCGCTCAGGTACTGCATGGAATCTAAATGATCAAACATGTTATACATTGCGTGGGGTCGGAGGAATACAAATTCAATGACTTATTTTCTTAAGCACAGACTGTTTGTTAAACTTGAACCTGTTTCAAAACAAACTTCACATAACTTACAAGACTACACGCATCCCATACCGTATTTATTCGATTAAACGCCGCGGCGTTTATTAAATTTTTCGTGATTCTGGTGCGGCGTTTATTGGAGGGGAGCGTTGGGCTAAGGGGGACGGGGGACAGAGTTAACTAACGCTATTAGCTCCTATTTTTTCTTATCCTTTTTGTATGAACGGATGTTCTTTACTTACTAACACATCGTCATTATCATGTGCAATTAAAAAAAAAACATACAGGGACATTCCTCGCATAAATACTGTCCTTAAGGCTGGGGATTTTATCTGAATTTTAATTCAATTTTAAAAGGTTTAAAGAAGGCGCGGCGGGATAGAAGAAAGAAAATGATTTTTGGAACACCAACAGACAGTTGATATGATACCCACACTAGAGCACCCCAGGTTGCTAGTGGACTAACTTGGTATCCGTCTATTATTTATTAACTACAAATTATAATTTTAAAACTTCACTAAATCTTCAATATTTCTTGTTTCTCTAAATTTTACAAATCCTTCGAGAAAAACTGTTTCCTCCCCAAAACACCCAAAGATTTACAAAACATACCACAACATAGATTCATGAGATGAGTGAAGAGTTTTTGGATTGCTTGAAACGTGAGCGAGATATTTCCACTAAAGCCATGTTACGAGTGGCGGAAAAATTGAATTCAGGTAAAATCCCGCCTTAGTTACTTGTATTTATTTACTTTAAATAATTAGCAAAGTGAAAGTCAAATCGAAGTCGGATTAAAATTTAAAATAATTATTATAATAAAGAATATAATATTATAAGAATAGGATTACTGCCAACAGAACTACAAAGATTACTGTGACCACATGTCATTTCGGTTATTATGCGGAAATATGTGCAGCTTACATCATTGCTGACCCTATTTAAGACACAACTACTTTTATATCATGAATTTCAGACCTAGCCGCACAAATTGTTTTTATTTAGAATTCCAAGCTAAAATGCCATAAACTGTTACCTAATATTGAAGTTCCACATACCTTTATAACTTACTTAGGAGCTGAACCCTTCGGGGCCACGTTCACACGGTACTCAGAGTGAAACCTATCCGGCAGTGTGAACTTCGGCTTCCTGGACGCAAACATAGCGGATGTCGGTTTTAACCCTTTAGTCCAAAGAGTGCCAAATATCAAAATTCAAGAAAAATCCCAAATTTAATTTTGTAAAATATTGAAAAACCAATGATACCATGCAAAAGAACTGTCGAATAGGTTTCATTTGAATGGTCGCACCACAGGATTTAGTCCTCAGACTCAAAAGTTAAAACTACACTACATGTCTCCATGGCTGACTATAGGAGTGAAAATGTTTTTTATTTGGATTTGGGTTAATTTACAAAGACGCATCTAGTCCATTGAAAACACACCTGGCAGTTCTCTGCTGTTGAGTTAGCATCATAGTTAACACTAAATGAAGGTTTTGAACTCTTGAAAAATTTAAAGCTTATGACATTAATATTGTTTCAGAGATACCCGCAGAGATATCACCGAAAAAAGCCATAAATTTCTATCTGCGCAACTGAAATAAGACTAGTAAACGTCTGTAGTGGCATTCTTAATATTTCAGGTACGTGCAAAACAGTTCATTAAAAGGTTATTAAAATAAGTCAAACTCTAAATAAATCATTTTTTTCACTCGCAGTTTAAGCCATGATATTTTTGATATTGTAAATAGTGTCATCAACCCTAAACCTTTTCTGACCTCTCAAGCGTCAAATATCGATCAAGTGCTGATTTCACTAGAAGATTTAGTTTCAGTGGTAGTCAATAGTATATACGTAGTGAGTAGTAGTGGATGTAGTAAACGTTTTTGAAGCGTCAAAATTATTTAGCTCTTGACTAAAAACTAATTGGGGACACTTAAAATATAAAAAAAGTTATTAAATCATAAAAATTAATATAATAGGGAAAATACCTCATCCATTAAAAGTGATATGTTTTCAAAAATACATTAAATATATATATATATAATAAATTAATTAAAACTATTATGAATGAAAGTTTAAGGTACAGCAGTGCCAGGTGTATTGGAGGCACTAATCCGCTGCTACAGAGCCTGCAGCAATTATACAAACATGCTTTCCTATTTTAAGCCTGTTGCTTTTTGCGTTAGTGGTTCATGATCGAGACGCGGTTAAAGGGACACTGTCACGAGGGCGCATGCGCGAGTTTTTCGGAATCTAAACTTGAAAAGTTCAGCCTGAATTTTTCAAGTTGAACCGTCAATTTCAAAATGGCGTCGACTAGTGGCGGCGGTGGAGGGAAAAGAACCAATTCGGGATGGAAGAGGAAATTCGAGGATCAAGCAGAATATAAGATAGCGTGGTCTAGAAACCACAAACGAATATATTTGGAAAATCGGATATTTAGGTCGTGGCTTCAGGCTAAATTCGATGCCGGGTATGAAACTTCCAGTGACAGCGACTTCGTCGCCCATTTATCGTCGAAGGTATGCTATGTTTTCATGACTTTGGCTTCAGTTTGCCCTCCTCAGGACGAGTGGCTCCTTGACGGAACCAAAAAAATTAAAAATGAAAGGGAGTAAAGGAAAGAAAAATGATGAGCCTACGACCCGAGGTATTCCCAGGCGGTCACCCATCCAAGTACTAGGCTTAACTTCGGTGATCGGACGAGAACCGGCGCATGTCAACCCGTGACAGTGTCCCTTTAAGTCTTCACGGACAGTTAATAAATACAGACAATAAAGAAATGACTGATTTGTCTCCCTACCATCTTGTAGTTTCTTTCGGTTTCTATATTTTAAATCTATAAAGCTACTTACAGTGAGTTTCATTAAAAGATGCTGGAAGGGATAGTCACGTTTTTTTATTGCAGTCTGGTTCCCAAAATTCCCTTTTTCTTAACTCCACCTATTACGTGATTTTCTTATACCCTGGAAAGGAAATTCTCAAATATTCAATCTAATAATTATTTGCAATTAATAACTCTTTTTATTTGGTTGGCCTCTGCTTTTTATTTTGGATTATTATTTATTATTATTATCATTATTAATATTTTTTTTATTTTTATTTATTTTTTTTTTCCTTTTTCAAATCCACTTCTTGCATTTTTTTATGTCTCCCTCACCCTGGCTGCAATTGGGTCCTTTGTTATGGGTTCTGCATCTGCGCATGCCTGGGGATTTGTGGAACTACATTTTGTTCTTATATGCGAGCTGTTGGGTGGTGTTTATGTGGGGCTTCTGTTTCGTGGGGCTCTTTTTGTGACCTTGGGATCATGAATTGATGTCGATTTCCCACTCTTTCCCCCCTTCTTCCACGCACTGTATATCTCCCCGGTCCTTCAGCCCTATTGTCTTGCTGAGCTCTATTTCCTCATCTCCATTGTTTGCGGGACTGTTTCTGTTTATTAACAGATTACGATTGCTGGGACTTTGGTTTTGTGTGTCTTATCTTGGCTTGACTTGACTTGGACTGTGGTCTTGGGGACCTATATTTTGCATTTAGTCCCTAACACAAAAACAAAGATAGCTTGTGGCCAACAAAGGAGATTTTTGGCTCACTTTGAAAGAGTTGCAAGATCAGTAGTAGCCGCTTAAGTAGGAATTATTCGCTGCTTAGGATCAGTTCATTTCTCAGTCCGTGATTTAATGGCGCAAGTCTGCGGTTAGCATAACTCGCGAGATAGTTTTTCTCCATCACGGCTAAAAGAGTCTAAGATCCAAGTCTTATGCGATAGTCACGGTCTATGTTGGAATAGTGGCATCTTGCAATTGTTTTAACTCCTCAGAGCTTATTCTGCGTTAAAGTTGACGTGTTTGTCGGAGCTAGGCAGTACCTCCATTGTCAGACGTATTGTATGACGTATGTCCAACTCCAATTGTCTTCTAATTTTCGCTATTTTGTTTTGCTATTTTTGCTATTTGTGTGTAGTGTGTGTGTTTATGTGTTTGTAATAGATGTTTACATGTGAATTGATACTACACAAGACTAGTGTCTAACTAGAAAATTCGGTATGGTTTACTTAGACGCTAGGCATTTCCTCAAACGGTATTTATATTTAGTTATTCGTCCTATTGTTTTAGTAATTTTAGTTTAGCTAGATATATATTTTCTTGTAACAAAAAATGTCAAGGAAATGTGAAAATAAAGTATTGTATTGTATTGTATTGTATTGTATTGTCATTGCATCCCGAATCCGGTTTGAAATATTTGAATCTCCAGCATGTTAGCTGTTTAGTAATTCTAGTGCATGCAAGTGGTTACTTTTGTATATTCTCGCTGTTCGTTCTTAAGATCATCTAAATACGGGAATAACTCAAGAGCTTTTGAAATAGCTTTCTCCAGACTCAACGCCATCTTGGTTCTAACAGCTTGATTTCTAGCATCTTGATCGCACAAACAAGGCATCTCCCCGCATTGCTCCTGCATTGATCATGTTGATAATATGAAGTTCCTCGAAGCAAGATTTTATCCCTAAAAGCTCTTCTTTTTCCACTAAAGCGGCTTTTGAGTATCCCTTAATTAGTATCCCTGTCTTGAGTAGCAAAGCGCGAAAAAATGCAGGGAAATAACGACTTTACTGCTCCGCCTAACACTGCGAAAGATCCAACTTTTTTTAAAAAGTGTTTACCGAGCTGACGGCTGTGTAGCCGCGCGTGTGGGCGACACACATGTTGCAGACACGCGCCCGCGAAACATTCCGCTAGCCATGGCCATGAAAAATGACGGGTTAGGTTCTATGAGTATGGGGCTACGCAGCCGGGCCTTCGGCCTGGCGAGTGCTCCGCTAATATGATGACACCGCTATTTAATAACGAACTTTAGGAAGCTGGTAACACAAAGCATTCCATCATTGTCCGCGTGACTAAAATTGTTGTGTAAATAAATTCAATCAAATCCTCTACTCTTTAAAAGAATGTCTGCATTGAAGGAACAAGGCAACTGTTTTCATTATTTTCAATGTTTCTCATTATCTCTATCCGAAAATATTGAAAGAACAAATATCGTGTACCACATGTAAAAATATGACCAGATAGTGTACTTTAGGATCTCATCCTAACAAGAAAGGGATGTAAATTATAATATCAGTGAAACTTTGTCCTGAATAAACCAAAATTTCTAAAAAAAAAGGGAGAAAAAAATTAAGCCGCATGCATGCATTCTATTTCTTTCAATTTCCTCTCGTAGATTAAATTCTCCTTTTAATTCGTACAAAAATAATAATAATAATAATACCTGAGTAGTTTAATTTTGCTCATACAGTTCTTTAAAACACAACATCCAAAAGGTACATTCAAAATTAGTTTTGTATTATTTTTTCAATATTTTTTTATGATTTGGATAAATCTTCTTGAATTACAGGTTAGTTGTGCTGCCAGTTGTTTGGCTTTGATCATTTCCTGTAGTAGAAAGGGGTTCGGTTTTTTGGAGTTCTTCTTTTTTTTGACGGATTGTGCATCTTTTTCCTTTCTTCTTTTTTTTTTGCCTTTTTGTTTTGTTGTCCTAAACAGTGTGAGGGTTTGTGTCTTAGTGAAGATAATTAACATTAACATATATATATGCAACTATGCTAGGACAATGAATCTAGTAGTGAGCTCACTATTATAAGGTTAGAACCATGTCCTTCAATAAGAAAGCAAAATATGTATTCCCTGTCTCATCAGGAGTCCAGAGGGAAGACATGGCAGTTAGGTTGCAGAGGGATGGGGGGGGGGGGGGGGGGGGGAAGGGGAAAAAAATATATTTCCGAGTGGAGTGGGGAGGGTTAATTATGCAAATGAGCTGCGCAACCTTTGCCAACACGTTTCAACGCCATTTGGTACCAACTGGCTGGACCCTACGTGCATTTTTCTTTCGATGAGGGACAGGGTTTGTATTCGGGAAGTTACTAAAGAATAGACCTAGCAATACCTTAGTCCGGATTTTCTCTGCCTTACTGGATGCGTTTGACGGTAATGTAATTGTAGCCAGAACGTCGTCTGGGATAAAGGAACTGTCTTCCTGTACGGACTCCGAAACAGAGGATGACTGGCGGAGTGAACAGGCAAGCCGAAATTATTGTTTACTTAGCAAAACATTTTGTGATTTTTGTTAATGACATAATAAACTAAATAATGCAACAGTGAGTGAAAAACCATTTGAGCTTACCATTGCCGTTTGATCCAAAAGATGCGAGTCTATAAACTGAAATTTGTCTTCAGTTGAAAAATTTGATTTCGTACATACGCTAAGAAAGCTTCGAGGGTATAATTAAGCAAAAAAGCAACTACTTCCTTTGCTTAATTTTCCTTCTGCTCATTAAATATGTCTACCAACGTACCTTACAAATCCAGGCGAAAATTAGCACGTATTGTCCGTCCGGATCTAGAAATGGTAGCAGTTTGAGATGGAATTTCCGCGTCCTTAATTTCGGAGCTGTCGTCTTCTGATTCCGTCTCGTACTCATCTACCTGTAGAGATCGCACATCACCAACAGCCACTGGCAATTAGGTCGGTTGGTTTACGTAAACTGCCGGCAGAAGGGCCCCTGCCTTGACTTTTGATGTTTCACACCGGACAGTCCTTTGTCTAACAGGACGATACTTATCCACCAATTCTTTCATAGCCGTTTCAGTCTCAGGACAGATCTCTACAGACAGAAGATCAGAGGATCCATGAACTTAACGTTGGCAAACTCCATGCTGGTCTGCGGCACTGGGTAATAGGACTTGTCGTGTGTAAAATACTTGGCCCCCTATTTTATTATTCTCTTTAAAGATTCCTTTGAGATGGTCCCAAAGTCTTGAGAATACTGCAGCGCGGTGAAAGTTTGCTGCTTGAAATGGGATACCGCTTGAAGATTCTCGACTACAGTTGTCAGTAACGTACACAGCTCAACGTCTTCAAGGTAATCTTTGTTAATCTCGAGCTTAGTTATGCTCGCGTGCAACCGGCGCATCCCTTGTTCGAGAAGCGTTAAGGAAACCTGAGTTTTGTTTGAAAAAGTTCCTTTACCTCCATTGGTTGATGTGGTTTTTTTTTTTTCATGCTACGTCTTTCTTTTACTTCAGAAACTGTCTTCTTGATATGGTCATTTACACACGACAAGATTACATTATAGAATACATCATAGATGTCTTTTGCACTTAGAGTTTTGTTTCATTCAGTACTACCAGAAACCCATAAGTGGGTTGAAACGTGTAACGCGCATTTACAGCTTTCGAATATTCATTTTTTTGCTTAGTACCATATTTGGAAACACCTCGGTCCCTCGAGATTGCATTGGAAGCAAGTTGTTCTAGCAAATTGATTGGTTAATATTTTTATCTTGATTTTCCAAATATGGCTGTAACAACTTCTTAGCAAATTGAATAATCGGAAGCTTGTTTTGAAGCGTACAAGAGACAGTTGCACGTTTCAACCCACTTATGGGTTTCTGGTACTACTGCAAATTTACTTAGAGAGGACTGAATACGAAGAACGGCGTTAATTCTGAACTGAAGGGTTAAATATTCTGCCATGCTTTAACATTACAGAATGATGTCAATGATATTTGAGCCAGCAACTAAATATTAACATAAAAATACTAAATGCCGTTTATTTCGCTGATTGTTTCCTCCGCCAGCATGCTTGGCAACTCTAGACGCCACTGACCATCGGTTGTATTGCCATATCTTCGGTCTTTCCTCCCATTCCTTTCAACATCCTGTAGAGCTTAAGTTCGAAATTCTGGAAATTACCAAGCCCAAAGTTCGTTGCCAGTTACTTCAAGCCCAGACATTCTACCAAATGCCTCTTCAGACCTCTTCAATGACACTACCGTCTGCAGATCATTGTTGATGGGTATGCTGCTTCGATGACGTTCGAACGCTGTATCGGAATCGCTACGGTAAAAGCCCACAATCGTTTTGATAACGCCACGAACAGACATGGCAGAAATCGTTCCTTCTAATGCGCGTGGCCACAGTAAACTGAGAATCATGTAACAGTTATGTTAGAATCCGCCAAATTGTAAATGGTCAAGTTTTACAAAAAAATTATCAGTTAGACTTATTCCTCGCGAAGCGAGGTTTATAAATTTGACGTGAGGATTCGCGTGGGGATCGCGTGTGGATCGCTGTAGGGCGATGGAACCTCGGGTCGACTTTATATATCGGGTTGGTGTCTTGCAGTTGCCTAGCATGACGTCGATGCCTATAAAAGGAATCTCGACCGCTGACAATGTCGCACTCATGTTTATTCACGGAGGGCTGTTCGTCTTAATACTGTCGGCGAAACACGACCAATTTCACATGCAAATGAGAGAGAACGACAAACACAACAACGCTGGATTCAACAAATGGCTAGAAATCCTTGCCCGAGAAGATTTACCACCTAAAATCAGCTGGATATAACGAGAACGGCGACTTGAAATTCAGCGCGAGCAACGAAGAAGAAGACCACGACAAGAAACCACGTCCACGGAGCAGAGAGAACATTATGCATCGATTACAAAGACAAAGCCCAGGCACACCGATTGAGTATATAATGAGAATGAACAGGAACGACAAAATGCCGTCATTAGAATTCGAAACCGAAGCCTACCAGGAGAGGCGACACTGAAGTTGTTGGACAAAATGATTTTGTTAGACGCGCAAGGAGATCTAGAGGCGGCAAGAATTACACGATCATCAAAATAACTAAAATACTCGTGACGAAAATCTTTCAAGTGGACGGAGAGCAGTCGATCAGCCTTTACACCAGCAACAGTAGAGGACACAAATGACGTAAAACAAAAGGAAAAAATGCTTCATCAAAATTATTTTACCCAAAAACAATTAATGTCCGAAAACAATGTTTCCTATTGTTTTACGTCATCTGTGCGGTACACGAAGTAAAAGCCGTTATTTTTTGTACACCATCACTCTTCAGCAGCAGTTTCTCCTGCGATCTCAACCATTCAAAGAAAATAGTAAATTGGGTTAGCACTGATTATTTGATACCCAGTCAAAGAACAAAAACTACAGCAGTATCTAAGGGGAACAGGTTAATTTGAGAAATGGCACTCACAAGCTTCAACTGAGATTAGAATTTGAGACAGCACGAGTTAGCTGTATTCCCGATAAACCAACTCTTATCCAATCAAAATAAACAGAACACCACTACATATTATACTGGACCCAGGTCCACTTTCAGACCAATTTTCTTTCTGACAATAATTAATGAAGAACGGTGGGGGGAGGGCCTGAGGGGCTTTTGGAACCCAGTCCCATAGCAGTTACAGCGACCCACAGCTCAAAAATCAGTACCATTTCCCATTCATTTTATTTTAGGAAGACAGGGGACTGAGTACAAGTTAAATGGAAGGGACTGGAAACGAGAATTCTCAAATTTCAAGGCCATTGTGACCATGCAACCCAACCTCTCCAGTTAAACCAGAAATTCCATCTCTCCCTCCCCCGTCGCTAAAATTTTACGATACACCCTCCCCCGAACTTCGCGAGATTATGCGAGACACGTATTTATAGTTAAATGTACTAGGTCTACTGGGAAACTCGAGAGTGGTGATTTAGTATAATATTAAAACCCTTTGTATCTTAGTTACGCATATATGCGTAATTTATTCCTACCAGGAAAAGAGGGGCTAATACGATTGCTAATTGAGACCTCCAAACCACATGGCTTGTTTTGGTTCGGAGTTTTTGCTAATGGCGAGCTTTTGAAGGTGATTTTCAGGGAAAAAAACGTTTGGAAAGCGATGGAATCAGCTATTTAAAAATGTCAGAAGAAGGATCAGGGCACGGAGATCCAGCAATTCTAACCTGAGTATCAAGTTACAGCAATTCAAGAGATTTGCCAAATTTGCTCAAAGAAAGTGATACAAAAGTTGTAACGAAGTGGAACTACTCGATCGGAGGAGATGATGAACAAAAATCAGTCTATAAATTGAATTTTCTTGATATGGGACTGAAGACGACCTTGATGAGACGAAGGCTTGGAACCCTGTTGTTATATATATTTTATAAAGTATTTGTGTTTGGCTTCTGTTGTGTTTGGCTGAAAATGGCGAGAATGTTGCCAAACAAATCACCCCTTCATTCTTGCACTTGATATTCAAAGCTCAACGTTTGTGCTATGTACATGGGGAATTTCATGGACACTCTCAGACTGACATTGTCCGCTATATTCATTATAACGACCAGAGTGTACGGTTTGTGCTTACTGCTTGTTAGACTACGAGCAGTCTCTCTTTTCCAGCTTAGTCCGTCGAGAGAGAAACGAAAAAACATTAGCGAACGGATAATGGCCGCGCGAAACTGGGGGCGACCATTATCCGTTCGCTGATGTTTTTTCGTTTCTCGCTCGATGGACTAAGCTGGGAAAGAGAGACTGCTCGTAGTCTAACTGCTTGTAGGTCTCATAGTTGACCTGGAATTAACCCTAAAACGTCAAATGAAAGCTAAATAAATCTAGTAATAGATTAAGTTTCTTGTAGTCATTCAGTGTCATGTGAATGTTACAGAACATTTCCTTTAAAAAAATGTATTTTTTTGCAATGAAAATTTGCCTTTATTGCTTATTAGTTTTCCTTTGAAAAATGTTTTGGTCGATTCCACTCAATGTTTATTACTTTACTTTGGGTAAATTGTGGTTGTAACCAATATATAAACACTTTGAGGATCAACATTTGGTATCAACCAAAACCAGGAGAGGAAAAATTAAAGAAGGCCAGGATACAAAGGGTTAACGTCCAAAAACGCATAAATATTATTCAAAAGGTTATTTACTAATTTTATAAAAATGATATCATGGTCTAAGTCAACTCTCTCGTAAGCGAACACCCTCGGGAATTGAAAAAAGTGTCCGTTAGTAGAGCTGTCCGCTTACGAGAATTATTCCCATAAGCGGACACCAAAGAAAAATAGGGTGGATGTCCGCTTACGGGAGAGTTATGTGGAGTTATGCGGTTGCTGTAGTGAAGCCTATTAAATTAAGAAGATTGCAGTCTTGAGACCACAGCCAAGGAACACGCTAACACAGTTACTGGATTAGATGAGATACTTAGTCACATTTCGTTGAGGATGGCTGTATTGTCATCAAGTTTTTAACAAACAAAGGGAAAGCCATCATAACGAGTAAACGTGTCAAAAGAGGAGCAGGGTACGGCAAGGAAATTCCTTGTATACTTTTTTATGGTGATTTAAAACATCTTTACCGTGGCTCAAGTCCAAGCTTGATTATCAGTGATTAAAAACATAAACAAGAACGAAAGTAGACCATAAGGAACGTGGCCATAACGTGAAACTACAAATGTTACATTGGATGTCAAACGAACGGACAGCTTGCTTTCCCGCGGACAAATGAAGATCTGACAAAGCCGTTTTCCACTGTTCTGTTGCTTTGTCAAATTAAAGACAAATTTCATTGCCAAGAGTCAATTATTATACCTGGGGTGTCCGCTTACGAGAGAGCGTAAACAAAAGAAAGATCCAATTTTCATTTTCAAAAGTGTCCGCGTCCGCTTACAAGAGAGTGTCCGCTTAAGGGAATGTGTAAATACAGAGTTTGACTGGGAGGTAAAACGGGGATTTGAAAAGGCGTCCGTAAGTAGAGCTGTCCGCTTACGAGAGTGTCCGTTAGCGGAGAGTTGATTGTCAGTTGTCAGTTAAATTTAAGCTTATTTGTCAGTTAAAATTTAGCCATTTGTCAGTTGTCAGCCCGACGAACTTGAAAGTGAATTGTACGGTGAAGACTTCTCGAAAACCTTCATATTATTCAGTATTCTTTTTCTGTTGTCCACGGTCAGATGGATGACGTCACGAGACAAGTCACAGGTGAGACCGCTTTGTAAAATAATTGCTGGTACTGAGTAATGGCGGACGGGTTTTGGACGGTTTTTGGATTGTCATTTCCAGACTCGCCAAGCTTATATCGTTTTAAATTTTAGCAATTTGTGTAATTAAGAACCCATTAAATGTATTGTAGGAAAACAAAAGTGGAAAGAAAAACAAAAGTTTCGTCGTAGTAGCACTCTAAAGAGCCAGCCTAGTTGTTCAAAGAGTGGATAACGCGATTTAGTATAACTTAAACTAAACCAGTGGATGGTGTTTTTTCGCGCGTTCTGGTTGGATACTCAAACTCGGGATAGTATTTACTATTCACCTCCAGTAACTATAGGATATTCACTTGTTTGGTATATACTAAAACAATTCGCCTTAGTGACGGTGAAGAGCAATGAATATTTACCTCGCCGCAAATATCCACCACTGGTGAATAATTAAAGGGCTCGGGGCATATCCAGCCTATGTTGCTTTGGAGATCGTTTTTTATTTTTCTCGCTCAGATTTGTCTATTTTTGGCATGTGAACTACAGATTAGTTGCAAAACATTGTTCAGATTTTTTTCTGTTGTTTTTTTTTTTCGTCGTTTTCGAGAATTAACCTATGCAAAAAAAAAAAATCTGCATGTCTCCCGCTGAATCCCGCTCGAAAAAAATGAATCCCAAGGTTTACCCGAATTTCTCGATTTTACGCTGATTTTTCACTTCAGATGGCCAAGTTTGGGCCCGTACCGCTGAATCCCGCTCAAGAAAAATAAATCCCGAAGTTCTTTTCCTCAAAATCGCTTCATTTTTATGACCGATAGTCAGGCACTTAGATTCGCGCCATCTCCCTTATCCTTACGGACCTCTTTTAGGAAGCACTTCCGGTCCTCCGCTGCCGGCTCATAGTCTTTGCCCACCTTGCTGAATTTCACCCGGCCGCAAGAACTCACTTTGAGCTGCCCAAAGCTGTATTTCAATCTCCCGCGCGACCACGCAAAGCCGACCTATCTGCCACTCTCGCAAAGCATGTGGGGATATCAACGAAAACGGAATGTCCGCCAAACAAAATACGGAAAATATTATAAGTCTCGAAGCACTTCGGATATCGGGCATTTCGACTACGGCACGGGATGGGAAATAGCCCACAACTCACAACGCTGCCCCTTTTCTGATCCGAAGTGATTCCTGACTTTCCCGCCGGCTCGCCTCGTCCACCAATGTCTATTTTCACCTCGAGCGTGAAATAGACAAGAAACACGACTCATTTCTTTGAGAGGTGCTAGAGACTTACGGATTTCCGGACTTAATGGTGTACTTCAATCACTGGACGGGCCTTAAACATATTGGCTCATACGCACGCTACAGACGATGTGTTTGCCGTAGCGAGCTCGCGATCGATAACGAACCAGGCGCGCGTAAATAACGGTATTTTCGTTCATGTCGTTGGCGCGGGTCAGGAGTACTGCGGTCGCATATTCTCGCGGCCAATCTGCTGTAATGGCGTCGAAATTACGCTCTGAATGTAGACAACCACTAGAAGACCAGAACTCTGCTTTTTTTTTCAGGTGAAATTAGTCCAGTTTCTTAGGATTAGTGCAAATTCGACAAGGGTTTGTGATACTATTCGTTGTACGGTAAAATTAGGCAAATCTGAGCGAGAAAAAAAGTAAAAACGCTCAAAAAGCAACATAGGCTGGTTATGCCCCGACCCCTTCAATTGTTAACTACCGGATTAATCGCTATCCAGTGTATAAACCTTAAGAAAACCAATTGCGCTACTCCGGCACCGGATAAAGTTTTATCCAATACATAACGCTATTCACCTTTTGAACAACCGGGACCTACCCTAAGTGCCAGAGGTTTTTTTTGCGCGGTTTCCGGTGTCAGTTATGTCTCTATTGTGACCTGCTCGTTGATCGGCCTTCGGCCGGAAAGTCACGAAGCTCGCCGCGAGAATACCCCTGGTACCCAGGGTAACCGGGACCTGGTGCCAAACCAAAAAAACGTATGGGCAGAGTCAAAATGGAAACGGATTGCTTGCCCCATGAGGAAAAGCTATCCGGACAAACACCCATGCCTTTTCTGGTATTCGAAGTTGCAAGCGATTAAATCATATTAATTTTATAAGTTAATAGAACCAAATAGAGCAAAATAAAAAGACAACAATATAGCACAAACAAACAATCAATTTATGACAAGTACTAGACTAAACAAAGAGCTAGAAAAAATGTTATATAAATGAATATAAAACAAATGACAAGGTTTGTGCTACATTTAAACTATTTTCATTGATAAGAACAATTTCGTCTTGAAATCTAAAGGTTAATTGATCCACCTTATAGTCCAAGTTGCTCTTTAACGAAAACAAGTTATCGATTTATTTTTTGATAACGTATTTTATGAATAGCCGTCGAGTCGAAAGGATTAGCCAAGCTTGCAAATGCCTACCTTTTGACTTAAATGAATGTATAAACAAATATAATACATCATTACCAATGCAACTTTTCCAAGAATACATGTAGTTCGTAAACGATACAAAGAAAGCAAAATAAACATATCACTGCTAATTGACCTTCAAGTTAGTCTTACAAACCATTTTAATCATTCTTAGTATGTGGCACCTATTTATATTACTGCTATATACATTTTAGCTTTTATATTAAGAAGAAATATAATAAGACTAATAATAAAGGTCTATTTTACAGTTCCACAAGGTGGAAAATATATACTAATAATAATATTCTAAGAACTTGAGAAAATAGCTAGTTAAGAATACGTTATAATACAAAAGTAAAATCTTAATAATAAGTAAAAATAACTGATAAACATTTACTCTATTGCATAAAAATATTCTCAAACGTTTCACGAAGGTTTTATGATCTGTACAATTTCTAATAGATTCCGCTAGATTGTTAAACAACTTCGATGCATTAATCTTGGAAAGTTCCATTTTCGGTCGGAACCATTAATTTATACATATATTTTTTCCTTAAATAACTTGACAATATAATGTTGCGTCGTCTTAATTGTTGTATGAGCTAGCACATGCCGCAGGTACGTGTAAGAAACTATTTTGATGAGTTTGATCTGAGCTGATTAAGTTGTTTCGATACAGTTTTTTGGAGACCATGCCTACAATTTTCAATCGGCTTTTAAGCGGTCTTTTCCAAGTCAGTTCAGCGTGAAATTTTCACTGTTAACTGGTTTCTAATTGAAGTTTGGCTTAAAATATATAATGGTAAAATCGATATTACCATGACGACGATAAACAAGAAACTTCGAAATCAATAAAAGTGAAAATTTGGGCGTTTAAGATTTCGTATTGAAAATCCCACATAGACATCTTAAAATATGGTATATGGCATATAAATTTGGCAAGAATAAAAAATTCTGTATGTTGATTTCAAACAAATCGCAATAACATTTCAAACCTAACTATTTGTATACTGATATTAAATTGATAACTGTATATTTAGAGAGGAAAGCCGCATCAGCCGTAGCTGGTTTTCATGCAGGTCCTCTTTCCAGATCGAATTGGAATTTAGAATGTTGGTTTTTGAGGAAAGGGGAAAACCGGAGCAAGAAGAGAACCAACAACAAACTCAACCCACATATGACGCCGGGACCGAGGATCGAACCCGGGCCACATCTACTTTCCAGATTCCCTCAACTCTCTTTTTAGGATTACTTTGAACAATAAATGCTTTTTGCGTTTTAAAAACGTTTTTACAGCAGGCATTTTGAACGCAAAAGAAAACGGATGCAAAGAAATTTGCATCAACGAGCATACATTGAAATGTTTCAATCACGGAGGAATGTAGCGTGCATTGATTTGAAATCATTATTAGCATAACGGAAACTTTTCGGCTGGTTCGTACGTCGTCTTCATCTTTAAATTTAAAGGCGTCTCAGTGCATCAATGCAATTAAACTTGATATTTTTCGCATCGGTAAACACGTGGCGAACGTTTTAAAAAAATCCATCGAGCCATTTCTAAGATTTTTGCAAAAGCGATTGAAATCTAAAATTACCCAAAAATTGCACATGGAGCGATGTTAGGGAAAAAGGTAGTTTTCAATCGCCAAAGAGAAATTAAATAAAATGGTGACTGTGCAAACATAGCATCAAGCTACTTTTTGACACTATCTTGAAGTATAAATTTCACAAAACCAGTGTCAATCTAGATCTCTCGATCAATTTAATGCCAGTATACAAATGGTAAGGTTTGGAATGTTATTGCGATTTATTTGAAATCAAACACACAGATTTTTTTATTCTTGCAAAATATATATGCCATGTACCATATTTAAAGATGTCTATGTTGGATTTTCAATACGAAATCCTTAACGCGCAAAATTTCACTTTTACTGAGTTCGAAGTTTCTTGTTTATGGTCGTCATGGTGATATCGATTTTACCAGAATATATATTTAGCCGAACTTCAATTAAAAACCAGTTAATAGTGAAAATTTAACGTTGATCTGACTTGGTAAAGACCGCTTAAAAGCCGATTGAAAATGTAGGTATTGTCTCAAAAAAACTGTATCGAAACACCTTAAGTCGTTCGAGGACATAGCCAGTAATGCAGGTAGCATCTCTTGTCGAGAGAAAGAAACAAAGAAGAAGAACCCTTACAGACGCAACTATATGTCTTTCCATTTAATACGTTCAGGTTATATTCTGCGGCAAAATTTGTGGAACACGCTGCTCCCACTATTCTCTCTCCCTGTCGAGAAATAAATAAAGAGAGGGGGTAGTGAATTTATCACCTTGCATAAAGTCTTATAAATTAAACGGCAAATCCATCGATTTCTCTAAACTTCTGGCTGTGTGGAGCATGCCTAATCAATTGAGATTTGGGTCCTTTACAGGCGAGCCAATTGTTTTATAGGCATACACCAAAGAAGTATTGCATGATTGTGGAAGTACATACGTTTTTGAAGTGCCGGTATGATCGCATTTTCAGTTGAGCTTAAACGGGTATGCATAAAGACGCCTTTTTCTTTGTTTAAAACAGAGTGGTAGAACTGAAAAATCGGCGAAGACTAAACAACGATATTTTTTTAACCTCGCGATTCTTTTTGAAATGGTTCCTCGCTCAGGGGAAATTATAAAAGGAACATATAATTCCTTGCCTACTTTATTAATTGGGGATTATTTTTGAAAATAAGATTGCGAAGTCCGTCAGACCTACTTTCTAATAATGAATCAGTTTTAGTTTTGCCAATTGTTTCGTAACTAAAAACCGATACGGCTTTAAGTTTCTACTTTTATTGTAAAACCAACTTACATCTTTTTCAGACACGGATATCGAGGCCTCTGGCGGGTTGGTACCTGGAGTTTTAGTGTCCGATACTACGTTGTATTGACATAAGCTGAAATCTCCAGCTCCTTTGGGACCTTGTGGGCCAATGGATCCCTTAGGACCCGCTGGTCCTTGGCTTCCATTAATTCCGGGAGGTCCAATTGGACCAGTCATCTTGCTAACGTTATTGACCTGAAGACAACGCATTAAAGTCATTTTTTAAAATACCCGCGAAGCCCATCAGCCTTTTGCGGAAAGTCTGATAACATATTGGTAAGATGGGAGGGGGTATACCGCGGCATATTAACCATATTACATTAGGTTCGAGGGACGGTCGGATTGATTACCTTTGGTAACTCATCAGTAAGACTCGTTTTGCAATAAATCAATTCTATAAATACAGCATGATTTGCAAGTTATCTAGAAATGCATCACCATCATTTCTAGATATATAAATGGCAAATTACCGAAGATCTTTGATTCTTTTTTTGTCAGAACCTCTACTAAGCATAATGCTAACACTCGCTTTGCGACTAGGTGTACCTTCTATCTTCCAAAAATCCGAACAGACTATGGTAAATTTAATATTCGTTTTAATTTCGTTTTAACCTGCTACTCATTTAAAAAAGAACTAACTTCTCATTTTGTTAAGTTCTACTAATTTATACTATTAATTGCTATTTTTGCCTTTTCCGTACAGTTATTCATTCATTCATTAATTAATTTATTCATTTTATTTTATACGTGTATATTTGTTCTGTAATCCTTACTTCTATTTAAGGTGTGTACATTAAAATTTAGTTCATTTAAGTAAAGCCACCTTTATGACTTGCGTGTATATTATTTTTAATTAATAAATGATGGTCACCCAAATATTTTAGCTTTTTAGTTATTTTGGTTAACCAATGAGTTACTGCATGTATTTTTAATTTATGTATTATGTATACAGCTTTGCAATTTTATTTAATTAACAGTACAAATAAACGTTGTTGTTGTTGTATATTCATGTTTTATTCAAATTCCGTCTACTTGTATTTACGTAAAGTACTCTTCATGCAAATAAAATTGTGCGTTATTAGTTATAATTAGGTTGCTTGAAATGGTCACAATAAAAGATTTAACGCAAAAATTCATAGGTTAGGGGTTGGGATTGGGAGAAGTTTATACAAATCTTCTTCATCTCACCTTTTCTATAATGCTTGCATTTATGCTTATCACTGAAGCAAACAGAGAGGCATCAGATGACCGAAGAAAACCTGCTGTTTGGTTCAACTGTACACAATAACAAAACAGCAGCTCAGTTAAAAGTGAAAACATTGTCACAGAGAATAAATAGCAAACGCTTGATAAACGTACTTTGGGTTGAAAGTATCATAAAAAAACAACAAATTGAGACAAAGTCGGGTACTCATGATCACGGATACCAAACTAGATTATAAAGCTTCATTATATGATTCAGAATACAAAGAAAAGTTATAACGTTAGTAAAATCAGAACAACTAGCTTTGTATTCATTTTATATCGCAAGATCTAACGAGTGAAAAAAAAAAAAGAATCTTCTCTCTTACCTGTTCAGTTAAGCTGTCCTTTAGTTTGGTTAATTTCTCCAGAAGACCGTTTTGCGATGCGTTTACCGCAGTCCACACCCTGCGAAGTTCTTTCTTAGTGAGATTTCCTGTAGACCACAGCGCTATTAAATGTTGCCGAGACACTTCTTTAACATCTTGACGTGTAGTGTTCCACATAGTTTCTAGGTTCTGTATCTGGGTGAGGTGCTGCTCCTTTGGTATTAAACAAAAACATGAACTGATTCATCAATATTTTTTGGCTGATATCGTCAGGACCTTAGTCACGCTAATTTTTATGCAAAAACGGAAACCAAATGGAACAAATTAAGCAAGATTGAGTTAGCAAAACATAATAAATCCTTCTCGTACCTACAGAAATAACAGGTCAAATTGTTAAAGAGCGTTCCTGAACAGGTAATCGCATAATTTCGAGCCCAATTTGGAATCGGTTTTTCAATGCCCCCTTTTATCCTTTAAAATAGCGTAACGTTGTTTGATCCTTGTTTCATTTCCGTCCACCATTTTGTTTCTGCATCTTGGCTGACGAGATCCGTCCAGCTAACTTAACTGTCAATAATTTTTAATTTTAGAACTTTGCACTCCCCATATCACCCATCCGCAATACCAATACTATCTTCTTGCACTGTTTGAAATATATATTTACTTACTCTCAACCAATCATACAGATCAGAATACAGAAATTGTTGCTCGTATATTAGTTTAAATAACACAACTAGTTACTAGCAGTAATCACAGATTATGGAGACGCGTTCGAAGGAATTTCCGGTGGAAATGAGCCCCTGAAAAAAACCAATAGGACGGCCACCAAAAGATCTCAAATTTTACTGCACATAAACCACAGGACAACCAACACGAAATTAGGATTGCTTTCTTCGAACGCGATGAGTATACATCAGTGCAGTAAAAACCATACTTACCGTCACTCGATCTGTGTTATTTGATTTCTGTTCTTCGATTTTGATTCTGGCCTCGAGTCTCTTAGAGCGATACGTCACCTAAGGGGAATTATAACAAAAAAGGTATAGTTTAACTAACGAGTTTTAATGAAGACCTTTGGAATAGTAACATTTTAATGACTTACGTTTTCTTTAAGTGAATGTAAAGAAGATTTCAAATTGGTGCAACATTTCCTGGATAGTTTGAGACTCAACCACACAGTCTCTGTTTCGTTCTTTACCTGCAAAAAGGAAAGATTGTAAAATGACCCTTGCAACAAATAATATATTCTTTGGCGCTGCAAAATGACTGACTATTCAAGGAGGGGATAATGCCCACAAACATTCGCAAATGTAGCCTAACGGGATTCGATGCAAAGGCACCGAGTTTCGAATAAACAGTAACAGTAGTACACGCCCAGATCAACTATTTAACAATTATTTGATGATGTGTTAATGTGTTAAATGCAAATCTACCTGCAACTTCAAAACTTGTAGAGACGACACCAGTTCACTTAGGGTTGCGTGAGAACCATTCACACCTCGCCATACAGTGTTAAATTCTTCTTCAATCTAGAAAAGACACCAGGAATAAATAAATAAATAAACAATAAGTCCCCCTCTCTTTCAAGCCACCCTCACCGCACCCCCTTTAGAAAAAATACACTGTATGTGAACTAAATTACGGTACTTTGTTTAATTCGCGTCTTGAAAGTTCAGTTTGTAAAGTGACTGATTGGGAATGCTTTACATGTAACGTAGTGTTACAAGACTGTAGGCATCGATCAGAATCGATTGTATAATGTAATTGTAACATTAAAGTTTAATCCTGAGATTACGATACTTGAATAAAGCCGTTTATAGCGGAGCACTCGCCGGGCGAAGGCCCGGCTGCGCAGCCCCATACTCATGGAACCAGAGAACCAAAGAACCCATGCCCGTCATTTTTCATGGTCATGGCTGGCGGTATGTTTCGCGGGCGCGTTGTGTGCCGTCCGCGCCGTCCGCGCCGTACGCTTTGGGCTAGCTTGCGGGCGCGTATGACTTCGCAAAACATGCGCGTACGACGTCATCAACATCCGGGATCTTTGAGGCTTTGTTTTTCGCGCGGCTACACAGCCGTCAGCTCGGTAAACACTTTAGTTGGATTGTTGTGTTTTAATAGCGGAGAATTAAAGTCGTTATTTCCCTGCAGTTTTTCGCGGTTTGCTATTCAAGAAAGGGATACTAGTTAAGGGTTACTCAGAAGCCGCTTTAGTGGAAAAAGAAGAGCTTTCAGGGATAAAATCTTGCTTCGAGGAACTTCATATTATCAATGCAGGAGCAATGCGGGGAGATGCCTTGTTTTTATTACGGATTTCAGAACCGAAGAAGCGGAGTTTTAACGAATTTCCAAGCAGTCCAGTGCTTTAAAGGTAAAATTAATCACATTTTTCGATGGGAATTTATGTTGATATCAATTTTTAATTGACTTTTCCTTTGTGTTCTCTTAAGTTTTGGAGACATGTTTATGAAACGTGTTCAAATTAAGTCGTGTTGTTATCTTGAATTTCATCGAGGACAGCTCTGCCTTGATGCGCTAGAAATGGTACGTGTTTTGCTTCTAAACATAAATTAATGGAGATTTGAATAAAATTTTTCGAAAGAAGATTGTGTTGTCCGTTTTTATGTCTTTGTTCATTCATTACATAGATGAAAAAGCGATTTTATGTAAACAAAACAAGACTTAGATTTTCTGTCTTCACTCGCGTCGCCTTATGCAAATAAGCTTATGTTTGTGTATTTTTGCAATTTTGATTTCCAAATCAGTTTCTCGGGCAATTTTTGACAAACGAAAACTGTATTTTATTCGGAAAGTAGTCGTACTAGTTATTCTGGACATAGAAAAGTTGTTTTTGTGAACTTTTGTACGGTCTAAATGTACTGTGCAGACGGTCGGGTAATAAACTGTTTTTGAGAATTGCTAAAATTGAAAATAGCCCGGTCGTCAATCTTAATTCTTGTGCTTCCAACCTTTCACCTTAGTTAAGTTTCACCTTAGTTAAGCTTGTTCAAAGTGCGACGCTGTTAGGCTTGGCCTATCTATATATATTATCATATTATATCCTGATAGTGTACATCGTGCTGCAATTTGCTAAATTAATAACCACCCTCCCCCCCCCCCCCCCCCCTCCCCCCAGCCACCCCTCGAACGTACCTTAAATAAATATGCCACCCGGTGGCTTAATTGAGATTTTCGGTACCGTATCATGATTTTCAGATACTTTTGTCTGCTTTTGACCCCCCCCCCCCCCCCTCCCCCCAGCCACCCCTCGAACGTACCTTAAATAAATATGCCACCCGGGTGGCTTAATTGAGATTTTCGGTACCGTATCATGATTTTCAGATACTTTTGTCTGCTTTTGAGTCGTCAATATACGTCTCAAAAACAAACCTGTGATTGGTTGAAAATTTCCCGCGGCAATTTAATGGGTTCCTTGCGTAGAAAACCAAAATTTAAAATTATCTTCAAAGGAGGGGCAAAAATGTTGATTACTTTGTAAAGTTTGGCAGATAAACAACGCTGTATTCAATGCAACGACCCTTTCTATCGAAAGTTAACGATAAGATGAGTTTAAAAGCTGCTTTTGTTCGTTTGAACGGTTTGTTGACATTGAGCTTTGCTGTGCGCGCGCTATCACGCCATCATAATTTGAAAAAAAGTTTTAGGCTAAAACCTCGGCAAGTTTGCGTTGTTTACTCATTTTTTCGACGTTTGTAACTTTTCTAACAAATTTGTTGTATTTCAATGAGCAATTTATAGCGTGAAAAGTCCGTGTTTTGAAACTTTTTTGCTAAACAAAAATATGATAACGCGTACAAAACGTCGTGTACGTCAGCTCGTGAATAGTAAGAATTTCAGTTTTGATCAGCACAAGTTATCTTCAGTTTTGGCTTTCTTTTTGCCCGAAAAACAGTTGAATCGTTATACAAAACTAATTTCGATTTTGAGACGGCAATACTGCATTATATTGACGGCGTTGGAAGGAAATATATTCCCCGTATTGGGCGGAATCGCGAAATATATTTTCTCCCAACTAGCCGTCAATATAATGCAGTATTGCCGTCCCAACATCGAAAATAGTTTATAATATTGATCTATTAGCATATCATATCGTATATTGTTTGGGTCGAAATTTGAACACTAGCTCGAACAACTTTCGGTAATTACAATTAAACAAATAGGCTCAAAGTTCAAAATCAAGCATTTGTGCTAGAGATTACCTTTTTAGTTAAGTTAGAAGTCTCTTCAGCTGTTGCATTTACTGCAATCCATACGCTTTTTAATTGGTTCAATTGTGCGGTTGTGGAGTTGGATGCGTTCCATAAACCAGTCACATGACCAGTAAGATGAGCCTTCAGTGACGCAAGTTCACTTTGCGTAGGTTTGAGGCGATCTGCAAGATTTTTTAACTTATTTTCCTGAGGACAAAAACGAGAAAATTAGGACCAGCATTATTATGTGATTCTCTCTGCACCAGCTATTGTTCGTTGAGTCTCTCTTTTTAAAAATGACAGGTGTCCCTTTTGTTGGTTTAGTCTGGCGAGCTTTTTAATTGGTTCATAATACCGCGTAATACTTGTTAATAAACAATAAGAGCCAACGTATAATAATATGGGTCAATATACGTATATGTGTATTAATCTTGTCTACTTATCAACTGCAAGACCGGATACGACGTTTAATTTTAGTAAATTGAACTGACATCGATGTTATTTTACATTGCAGCTGTAGAGTTACTTAACGATTATCTTTACATACCTTAAAACGTTTAACATTTTCACCAATTAGAGATGGAAATTCCTTTAATTTGTTTCCGAGAATACTAGACTTTGTTGTTGTATCTCACCTTTTGACTGAGTTTGAATTGACCCTAGTAATTGGCTAATGCTGTAAGTGTATCTTACATTTTTTGGCTCAATGAGTTATTGTTTTATGTTCCATTTGGCTCTGTTGTTAATCAGTGTGATTGGACGAATCTTTCTCGCGTGTGATTTACTGACAGAAGTTGTAGTTCCATATTTGATTTCGCAATTTCTCCAGTGGAATTTCTTCATGTGAAAGTCATTAAATATCAAGCAAACGTTACCTGAGAAAGCTTTTCCTTCTTTGTTTCGTTCTTTTGCTGTTGCAGCAGTGTCTTTAAGTTTCTCAGTTCTTCAAGGAGCTGTTAATCGTTACAAATTTAAATATGTTTGTTTAGTGGTCATTTACAAATAATAAAGAAGTTGAGTGTTTGCTGAGGCTAAATTCATCGTGCATCGAAGATACTTCGTCTCACCATTTTTTCTCTTCCTTCACAACTTTGTTTCACCTCAAGAATCCGTTCTTCCTATTAAAATAAACACACAAGGTTAATGCTAATCCATAATAGAGAACAACTGAGAATGCTCGTTACACTAAAGCAGCTAGATGTAGTTGAAGCTGCATTCTTATATTCCAACTTTGTCATGGTACTCTAAATATTTTTAAATTTGTTTTAGTATATTATTCGTCCGTCTACGTCACTGCAGTGTTGGAGGGCGGCTTTCACTCCCATCTCATAGCATAGCATAAAGGCTTTATAGGCCTTTATAACAAGACATTATACAACGCTTAGCAAATCTTTCGTTCAAAATAACAGAAACATCCAACGTAGAAAAGTCATGTTTATGTTTCTTTTGACGATTTAGGTGCCGTTTTAAGGGACAATTTGTATCAGCAGCTACCAATTTTCGATCTGTTCGGATGCCTAAGCTGAAAACTCAACATTCCGAAAGTTAGGAACAAAATCTTTTTTCTCCGAAAAAGTTAGTTCAAGTCAGATGACCAATAATATTTTAAGGTTGCTATTTTCCTCTCGAAATTTTATGCTGGATTTTTGAGAAGCAAAAACAGCATTTTTCATCCTCTTGAAAACGTCTGGCGTAGTTTTTATTGGGTCAGATTCCGGTTTAGGAATCTTAACTTTTCATGTAATTGTGATCTGAAAATCCGAGGGTGGTATGAGCATCCCGAAAAGCTATTTGGCGAAACAATTCGTTGAGTGCGCTGAAATAAATTGTAAGGACATAATTGCTGCCTGGAAAATATACTTTTTTCAATTGGAATGAGTATTTAGCTACTTTGGATGGCTTGGCGTAAAACTCAGTATCCGGCCAAAGGGAAGCAATGATAACCGTACCATGCAATTTGATTTATACTTTAAACCAGCTCTACATGTTGCACGTTTTACTAAAATTGGCACAAAATAAATTTACCAGTCTTTTGTCCAAAGTAGTTATGTTCTCTGAGACCTCCATAATTCTTTCGTCATCTACAGATTTCATGGCGCCTGTGCTTCCAGCCACTAAGGCATAAAGAAACACAACAATACGTTAATTTGTGGAGACTCCACCCTCTTGTTATTATATTAAACAAGAAATTATCAATACTATCATACAAGGCTATGAAAGATGCCTCTCTCCCCGTAAACCGGTTTCAAAACGGGGCGCTTTGTTTTCATGTTTAAACATTGCACGTTTTTTTTTTGCCGCCCATAGTGTTTTTGCTTGTTATGTATTGTGATTGCGCATCAAAACAAAACAGCAAGTAAATGCATCCGCTATATTCAGTATGCATTTTCAGGTGTTCAGGTGAACTCCCGAGAAAATAAACACGTCGTGTAAATGAAGAACTCATGATTAATCATCAGTCTCCTTTTTTTCTTTTTTTCTCTCTCAGCGGTTATATAAAATGCCCTAAGACCAATTCGACTTATAAGAAATAAAATACTTGAGCTTATTACAATTATTTAAAGAAGCTATGTCATGGAGACTGACATTTTTGGGTCAAAACTGTCCCAAATTAAAACTAAGTACCTTTTTTTAGCGGGTTTTCCAAGACACCAGGCCCCGGTTGTTGAAACGGTGGACGGATAGCGCTATCTATTGGATAAATCACTATCTAGTGGATAAGCATTAGCAAAACCAATTGTGTTATCCACTGGATAGTGATTTATCCGGTGGATAGCGCTATCCACATTTTGAACAACCGGGGCCAGGTGATAAACCCAATTGTTCAAGTTTCAATCTATTTCCATCCTGGCCGTCTGCAGTCAAAGACAATTATTTTTACTACGTTAAACAAAACTGGACAATTTTATTTGGTTTCCACTGTTAAAAATATGTCATTTTGGGCTTTTTAACGTAACACAAAAATGGTGACATGGCTCCTTTAAGAAAAGACAGTATGAAATAAAGAGAATCCTGGTCTTAATTATGGAGCTGGATACATCACCGTACCGATATTATAGTATTAGATATTAGCTGTGCGATCTAATATCTATAAAACACCATTTAATTTCCTTATACAGTAGAACTAATTTATCTTGAGACAACCTTCAATTACTGTTTTTATTTAGACTGTTCTGAAAACTGCTGTAAGCAATTCATCTCGATGCCAATTTTTTGAAACGAAATGTCGCGTGACCTTTTCGGGTTTCTCTAATGTGTTTATCAGTCTCAGGTGATACACAGGTTCAATTCTGGAATTGTTTTTCGTGTTTAGTGCTCCGACTGTTATCTATGGAATGTAGTCGCATGTAATACACTAACTTTATCAAACGAGGTCACTAGCCCCTGTCCGTTATCACTGTTTCATAAACACACAAACAGGTAGAAACAAAATACGAATTTCAATGGCACCGGATGACGGCCGACCTCAAACTGGGCGGTAATCAGGACTTTTCTAGAGAGTTTGTGTTTACCGGTGTTTAAACAGGAACATGCAAAGCAAAGTCTTACCTAATCATCACGTATTATTTTGTCTGACAAAACATGTACAATGCATAACAAACTTCAGAGGCATGTACATGCATAATGAAATTATGGTTAGTATAGGTTTACTTTTTAAATCGCAGCACCCCGGGGGAACTCACATATAAAAATGACGGGGGTGATCGTCTCAAATTAAAAAAAAAAACTAAAAGTTACCAGATGTTGGTGTGGCTCACTCATTTTCACCTCAAAGATCTAGAGGTACCAATTCTAAATCAACACAACTCATATTCTGCCATATTTCTTTTTGGTATTTTCCCGACGACTCTATGGGCAGTCATTTTAGATTTTAGTACCCTATAAAACGGTATACCAATCTACAAATCACTCTCGTCAGTTTTATATGGGAGTCCACTATGGGAATTAAACTGCGAAATTAACGTATCAGTTTCTGGCGAATACTAGGCATTGCGACTGGTCACTTGAGCTAAGGCTTGAGAATTCAAAGCTTCTCAAAAGGTCAATTGTGGAATTATTCAGCACTGTGATATAACCTTACTGAATTCGAAAGTGTTCCGCAAAATGCGCGAGTGTTTTTTTTAATGAATTATGGAAGATAAAACTTATGCTTTGTGAAAAATTGTATAGAGATTGTACGCAGCTGGATTGCTTCAATCCCAGCATTTCAATTAAAATACAATTTTAGCGTTTACTACATGAGCGAGACTGATCAACAATCCATCTTCAGATGACTGCTTCTGTTCAGGATTAGCTTTAAAAATAAAAAAACCAGAACACTTCAAACTGTTTACGGTATACTTAATTAACATGAAAGGATAAACCGTCATTATCAAATGAAAAATGTCACACAGAAGCATTGTTTGGTCGCACAAGCGAACTGGAAAAATGATCCAAAGGGATTTTCCCATGCCTAAGGGGCTGTCTGAAACCTAAACAAATATCTGTTTTTGCACGGGATTTCCTGTGACTGATCAAAAACATGTGATCAGAAAAATATGTGGCTATTAAATAAATGGAAAACTTAAGGCGATTTTTGGTGCGCTCCACTGAATGAAACTTTTATTGCGCGGCGATTTCTGCGATTCGGGAGAGTGTCTTGCTGAGATTTCCCAAACATCTCCGCCAAGTTGAATCACGATGTCGAACATGTTGGAAATCTCTGCGACATCGCCGCTGTTTACAGGTCTTTACACACGCTATTTGAAGATGCGACTAAGTCGACTAAGTTGCGCGCGACAGAAAATCTTCTGCGTAAAACGGGCAAATAGACTACCTTAAAGCTCCGAGAGTTGCGATAAAATTTGACGGTTGTTAGTAATTCCTGAAAATACCCCGCTAAAGTAACTGTCTCGACCGCAAAGGTAAATGCCGGGGGGGGGGGGGGGGACTCACTTTTAAAAATGACGGGGGTGCTCGTTGGAAATTATCAATAAACACCCTAAAAGGTACCAGAATCTCGTTTGATGGGTGTAGCTCAAACGAATTTTTACCAATTCTAAAACAACACATGTCATATTCTGTCATATTTTTGCGGCTCAATACTCCAAGGTACCGCGATAATTGTAACGGTGGTCATTTTAGATTTCAGCACCCTAAGCGGTACCAATCTACAAATTTTGACCCCTAAAAGGTACGACGAGCACCCCCGTCATTTTTATATGGCAGTCCCCCCCCCCCGCCCACCCGGGGGGGGGGGGGGGGGTAGGTTAATGGAATCTCTGTAAGAAACAAAAGCGGACAACTCAGGAAAGATCGCTGGAGCACTAACAACAATTAAATTGTACGGCTCACAACTTACAATCAAAGAGCGCTCGAAAAAGAACCCTTTATAGATGTTTATCTGTTTCGAAAGCCGAATCAATCCTTATATGCTACACTTTTTTGCCACCTGAAAGTAACCGAGACATTCCGAACGGCCTTCTCCTCGAAAGTAAAAGGCTGCTTTAAGTCCGAAAGTATCGACGAACTTTATGGTATTTTTACTGGAGACCCTCTTTACCGTTTAAAGCAACAACTTATATTTAGGCGACTATAAGCCAAAAGGCGTAACTCTAAAACAGCGGTTAATTGAAAATAAAGAGGTTTTAGTCAAATAAAGTCTTGAAGCTGAAAAGCCATGCACCCGGGGCCATGCATAAGATAAACAACAGACGCATAGTTAAGCTTGATGAAGTTTTTGTGGTTTAATAATGGCATCCACTTATCGAGAAAAAGGGCGGATGTTCCTGACTACGCGTCATTTGAAAGTTTTCCTGAATCTCTATATTTTAATCGATAAACATATTTCCGGATGTGCGTTAAAGATATATTGATGCACGCAATGATAATAACGATGACCAACCTTGCCGCAAGTTATGTTTTGAATTTGAGATCCTTTAAAGGGTTTGTCGTAAATTACCACAGAATATCCTTTGTAGAACTGATTCGATACCCTCGTTTTAGTTTGTAAACAACAGTTATTCTTAGAATAACGGATATTTACTAGTAAGTTATTGACTGAATATTATACGATTAAGGCTAAGTCCTATTTCCCCTAATAGTACCGATGCTACGCACTTTTTGGCCATCATGATCGTCTGTAGAAAACAACCACTAAAACTAATAAAACATATTTCGGCTTAACTAGTTATCGTCTGAACCCGGAGTCTGAATCATCGGGAAAGACCACTTAGTCTAGTAATTCAGCCGTTGGCTCATGGTTTCTGCGCAGGACACATAGTTCGTTAGTACTGAGAGACTCAAATAAAGTGCATGGATTAAGATCTGAAAAGTCTGTAAGTCTGAAGTATTCTTTGTGATCGTAAATGTCGTAAATGGATATCAGTTGATTTACCGGTGTTTTTAGCGTATACCTGTTTTTTCATTTAAAGTTTGTTACAGCTAAACAATTTCCGATATCCAGCCGTTATACAAACTCTTCCTTCCCTTTGTTAACCGGTACAATGTAACTTAGGGAAATGGTCAAAACTATTGAACTCGGACAGGACCCACTGCTTTACAAAAGACTGGCGGTCTCTTTTTGTGCACTCCCTCCCCCCACTGCACCTAGATGATGTTGTCTTGTTGTATAGCCCCCATTCTATCGGGAGTAAAAACTGGGCAAAAGATTAACACCTTCATGTCTCATTTTACTAGCAATGCAAACTTCACATTTTGAGGCCAATAAATGTTGTACATTAGCCTAATTAGATAGGTGATATCTTGCGTAGCCCCCCGGCCTACCACTATACAAGGTGGGTCCTCCTCTAGTATACTTGTTATGACCACTTCCCTTATAAAAAAAAACAAACCTACAAAATCCTTAAGAGAAAGACCGCTTTAACGATCTAGTAAGTATTTAAGTTGAAGACTAGTCAGTTATGAATGTACATACTTGCGCGGTTCTAAATACCCTGATTTCGAAATATCATAGGTTGATATCAGTTTTAATTAATATTGATCAATGTTCTTACCTTCGTTTCCCCCACAAGAGCACTTTCTTATCTCAACAGACCCGAAGAGAATAAGCAATGTAAGAAGAAGCGAAACAAATGAGGTTATGCAGACAGCTCCAAGCAGGACAATACGCGATCTACTGAGGGATGTCTTTGTCGTGAAATTATCATCCTTGATACTTTTCACATCCCATTCGCATTCCCTTACTACGTTTATATTCTCTCTTTTTATAGCCACTCGACGGGTCCCAGATGATACTCTCGGGGCTTCCATCAATTGCGGCTCCATGTCTTCTTCACACATAGGATCAACTGGTTCGTTAAATCGTTGAAAAGATGGGTTCACAACAACAACTCTTCTAAAGTCCTTCCTTGGCGCGCGGCAAAGCGAGTTGGGATGATGCGGAATTTTCGTTTCTTCCGAAGTCCATGCTCTTTGCGGAATTTTTGTTTCTTCCATTGCTCACGTTCGATGTGGATGGATTTTATATGGAGGAATATAGGCCATGGTAAAGGCAACAACACTTGGTAGTCCTTTTCATCCAAGTTCAACTTTGTTTAGAAGTTCAGCCAACAGTCCCTGACGGGTGCAATCACTGTTAGGTTCGCCACTCTCTCAGCATTCTTTCAGCGCGGCAAAACACCTAGAAAGGTATGGCGCGAAATGTAACCTAACAGATAAGATGACGTAGCTCCTACTGTATTAGATGATAGTATCAGGTGCACTGGAATGTTTATCACCAATCCGCGGAGACTTCGCCGACCCAACCGGATGAACAGGGTCGTGTGACATTCAACATCACGGTATGTGATGGGAGGTCTCTATCGAATGTGTTGACCCATAGTAAGCAGATCTCTAAGTCGCTGAATGATTTTAAAAGGGCTCATATTACTGTTTATTTTTAATAATAAAAAAAATAACAAAAACTGCGCCGCTAGCATAGCAAACACAGGAAGCACCTTCTCTAGCTGCTCGTCCGATTTCGTGACTTTGTGAGAAAGCGAGACACAGAGAAAATTCTTAAGAGTTTTAAACAACGTCATAGTGAATTCATCACATGCGAGTCAAACAATATCAGGGGCATTCACTGATCACGTAAAAAGTATATAAGTACAATTTTCTTTAAACATTTGTATCCAGTTAAACTAAACACTAAATGTTTATAAACTTTCAACGTAAATATCTGAAAAATGTCGTGGTTTCATGATCGAAGATAAATTAGACCTCCCGTATTGATCAACACAAGGGAACTTGTCATTTTCCTAATTAAACAAGAACTCACGAAAACGTTGCGTGAAAGGCGAAGGATGTACCTTTCAAATACTCGCGTTGGTGACCATACCTCCCCACTTCAGTGACATGCTGGGCCGACATTAGTTCTTGCAGCCGATACTGGTTCACTATTGCCTTTTTTGAAACCGATGGAATTAGGCTGTTACGTTATTAAGTGCATGTTCGGTGGACAAACCTAATAGACTAATAGATACCGTAACGTCACTTTCTATAGGGTGATACACTTTCTCACTTTTCTTAGTCATGCAAATAAACAGTCACCCACCGAACGCGGTATGAAAAGCACCATGTACTTACTAAACGTGCGCAATACGTGCAGACATGATATGATTTGATTTCGAAAAGCTTAAAATGATCCTTTTTATATCCTAATCAATGAAGGATCCGGATCTGAGCTCTAAACCGGTCAGGAAAGCTCATCATTTTTAGGCTATTAATAAGATCTACTGCAGACAAAATGTCGGACGAATAGAAGACGAGACAGACGCTAATTTGGTTATCAAAGAACCTGTTTGACATTCATTCTTTCAAAACTGTTTCAAACAAGATAACGAAACTGTTGATTCAGTGCTTTGTAAGGAACAAATTTATACATTCCCATCCAACCGCATGGGCCAACCAGGAGACCATTTAAAGGAATGATCCTTTAAGATTGTCGGAAGTTACAAAACATTGTTGTCATCATGAATCAGTTGAATATGTGGGAGACCCGCGAGAAGATTTTGGGTGGCCGTTATTTCGTTATCGGTCATCCCGCTGAGGCAATTCTACAAAAAAAAACAGGATCGAAACTTTCCCCACGTTTGGTCACGATCGAGCGGCTAGTACGTGTTAAAACGTATGGATTAACTTCAATTGCGTAAACGTAGCCCGGGGGGAGGGGGGTACTCACTCAATAAAGTTTCCTACGGGGAGGCTCCTCCCGGAGGTTCAACCTCTCACACTTTCACATAACAACTTTTATCAAAATGATAGCCCTTCAGCACAATCACGACAAACATTTATACCCCTTTTTTAAACTTTAGAGATAAGCCAAAGAAAGAAGATTATCCCATACGGTGTCGCAGAAACGCTGTGAAAGAGGAAAAATAAACTGAACTGTACCGACTCAGTAGTTTTCCCCGCGGCAAGTGTAAATGTATAAATGTATAAATGTATAAATGTTTTGCCCAGTTTCATACCATTTCTAATACTTAGTTTTCATTGTTACCCTTTCAGTCCTCAGTCTCTTTTTGCGACCTTTTCAGATACTAAAACTTCAAATTTCGCTACCCTTTAGTGACTAAAAGAGTGAAAATGGCACCCCTTTGGGCGGACCCTTCTCTTATAGCCAATATATGGAGCGACCCCCCGGATACGTAATAGGTGAAGAGTGTGGTATATTTTCCCTTTTCGTAAGCTAAGTATTGCTGGTACTTACGGACGTGAGATGTGTCATAAGTGTTTTAAAAAAAGGGTCGCTGAAATAATAAAGTGTGGTCAGATCAAATCGAGAATACCGTATTCTTTTATTGCAAATTTACATCGGGGGCTGACCGCGCTCCTGAATTTGGTAAAAATTGGGTCATTGTTATGTCTGTAGTTTAATTTCTACTGCATAGTATGTAAGAGAAGGATAAGAATGTGCTTTCTTCAGAAAAGAAGAAAAAATACGTTACGGACGTACGTGAGGTGCGTCATGAGCTATTAAGTTGTTAAAGCATGCTGATAACATTTGAAAGCATATAACGGCATCCGGCTGTAACTGCTCATAAGGTCTTATACTGATTAAATGCCGTGATTTCAGCGGGAATATTTAAAGGTAGATATAGTCTTGTCAGTCGGGAAAATTGAAAGTGTTGGGCGCGAAATACCGGTCCTATTTTGGGAGCCGGAATTAACAACAAGAAAAAATGTAAGAGCTGCTTGGAGAACTAAATTACTCCTTGTTACGTCACAAGACCGAAGCCGTCTGCTGCGAGTAAGGTGTTATTAGTTATGATTTACGCAGACATAACATTCTCATATCATGGCAAAGCTGTTTTCCCCAAATGCTATTAGTATAAAACCTCTACCGAAGACTGGCTTACGACTGAAAACGGGACAAGAAAACAGTTTAGTAAACCATTATTGGCCCCTGTTTTTCGCAGTACCGCTTTCCGCCTATGAGCCGTTTGTTCCAACCCACTGTTCTTCAAGTCAGTACATGTATCTTCATCATGCCGTTGTGTTGTAATATATTACAATAGAGTGGTGGCGATTTTGCGAGACAGCTAGACTAATATTTTTCCTGCGAATCCGAGAGGCTTTTTGACTTTTTGTAATGCGAGACGGTGACCACTTGACTATGAAACAACTTTGCGAAAAAATCTAGAGTTGGAGACGTGAGAACCGCTCAAAAAACGACACTGCGAGACCGTGAAATTTGACTGCAATTTGCGAGATCCATAACTTTTGAAAGACCATTCGCACCCCTTATCATAAGTGGAGTCGCGTGATTTGCTGTTTTTGATCGCTTCGCGACACACACAATATGTTTTGATACTTTCCCCATTTCCGACTACTGAAAAATGGCAAACCTCGCGCGAATAGTTGGGGAAGGCGCGAAGAAATTAAAGCGAGCGAATGGCTCGCTTTTCTAACCATAACCCTAACCCTTCCCCAACTATTCGCGCTTTCCCCACTATCTGAACGCCTGGAACAGGCTATCCGCCACGGAATATCATTTCCATATCCCCATGCACACTCACCAAATAAGTCAGTTCGCGCCTTGCAGTTACCTCCTACTATAACGGTCACCCCTCTTATTTTGGATAGCAGTTGAAGTCCAGATCAGGTTATTACGGAATCTCTGTATTGTGAATATCTAGTGTGAACAACAAATCGTAACCCTGAAAGTGTGAATGCATATGTCATTTTCTTAAATGTCCTTGCTCTGACCGGAACCTGGGCCTTAGCTCACAGTGGACCCACAACTAAGGCCCGGGGGGGGGGGGGGGGGGTACTCCCTAATATGAGCTATATAGGTATGTGCGGCCCCAAAGGGTAGGGTTTTTCAGCCGTTTTGGTCATAAATTGGGTATCGATTTTGGCTATTTTGCCGCCATTTTAGTCATAAATAGGGTACGATTTTTTTTTTAAAAAGGCAGGTCTGAAACAGGGTATTGATTTAAGGGTCAGGTCATAAATAGGGTATCAAATTTTTGATGAGGTCATAAATAGGGTAGGAAAAATCGCAGATTTTGGTCATAAATAAGGTAAGGGTTTTGGGAAGCGGGCCGCACACCCCTACCCAATTTTTCTGCGAGTACCCCCCCCCCCCCCCCCCCCCCCCCCCCCCCCCCCCCCCCCCCCCCCCCCTCCCGGGAACTAAGGCAACGACAATAGCTGATAGTTTCTCTTACTTGAGTTGCTTGAGTGTAGAATGTAAAACTCATGTCAACTGTTTCCTGTGCTAAATAACGAGATATTTTAGTACGTTTTTTGCTCTAACGAATTCGTGCAGGAGATGTTTCGTGATGTTTTCTTATGCGGAGGGTTTTTAGACGCGTTTATTTATTCCCCAGGCAAACAGAAAAACAAGCATACATGTTAATTTGAAAGAGCAGTGTATTCTAAAAAAAAGTGTTAATCATTTTGCTCAGGTACAGCACGGAATCTAAATTCTCAAACATGTTTTACATGTACGTTGCGTGGGGTCAGAGGAATACGAATTCAATGACTTATTGTCATAAGCATAGACTGTTTGTGTTAAACTTGAGCCTGCTTCAAAACAAACTTCACACGACTCACAAGACTACACGCATTCCACAGTTGCCGCCGTACATACAAACATTACGATTCTTTTGTGCAAAAGAAACTAAACGGAAAAACAAAAAAATGTAACAGAAGCCTTGACTATCATTTGAAAACGTTGTCTGGACATGCAGACAAAGCAAGTAAAGGTATTGCTGGTTTGCACGTGACGTCACGGCGGCCATGTTGGTGGTCAAGAACAAAAGCGTTTCTCTCCGCTGGGAACTAAACTCTATTTTCATGCAAATTATGCGACAAAAATTGTATTGTATTGACCACCAACATGGCCGCCTTGTCACGTGGTTGCAAACCAAGAATTACACGATGATGAAAAACACTTCTTATGTGACAAAGGACCACAAAGGAATGCGTTTGAAAATAAACATTTAAGGCCAGAGAGGGGTACTCTTTGGAGTTTTTTGGGCAAGGAGGGGGGAGGGGGAGGGGGGGGGGGGGGGGGGGGGGGGAGGGAGACGGGGTTAATTAACCATATTTTTTCTTATCTTTTTTTTTATTAACGGATGTTCTTTATTTACTAACACATCATCATGATCATGTGCAATTAAAAAAACATACAGGGACATTTCTCGCATACTGTCCTTACGGCGGAGTTTTACCTGAATTTTAAGAGGTTTAAGGGATAGAAGAAAGAAAATGATTTTTGGAATACCAACAGACAGTTGATACCTACACAAGATCACCCCAGGTTGCTAGTGGACTAACTTGGTATCCGTCTATTAATTATTAACTACAAATTCTAATTTTAAAACTTCACTAAATCTTCAATATTTCTTATTTCTCTAAATTTTACAAATCCTTCGAGAAAAACTATTTCCTCCCAAAATCACCTATAAAAACCCCAAAAAATTTACAAAACATACCACAACATATATAGATTCATGAGATGAGTGAAGGGTTGTTGGATTGCTTGAAACATGAACGAGATATTTTCATTATATGTTAAGTGGCGAAAAATTGAATTCAGGTAAAATCCCACCTTAAGTTACTTGCATTTATTTACTTTAAATCATTAGCAAAGTGAAAGTCAAATCGAAGTCGGATTAAAATTTAAAATAATAATTATAATAAAAAGAATAGGATTACTGCTAACAGAATTACAAAGATTACTGACACCACATGTCATTTCAGTTATGCGGAACTATGTGCAGCTTACATCATTGCTGGCCCTATTTAAGACACAACTACTTTTATATGAATTTCAGACCTAGGCGCTCAAATTGTTTTCATTTAGAATTCCAAGCTAAAATGCCAAAAACTGTTACCTATAAATTTTGAAGTTCCACATACCTTAATAACTTACTTAGGAGCTGAACCCTTCCGGGCCACGGTACTGGAGTGAAACCTATCCGGCAGTGCCGTGAACTTGGCTTCCTGTGACGCAAACATAGCGGATGTGTTTTATAAGAGTGCCAAACATAAAAATTCAAGAAAAATCCCAAATTTCTTTTTGCCGTAAAATATTGAAAAACAAATGATACCATGCAAAAGTACTGTCGAAGAGGTTTCATTTGAATGGTCACAACGGGGGATTTCATCCACAGACTCAAAAGTTAGAACTTTTATACATGTCTCCATTATTGACTCTGGGAGTGAAAAGGTTTATTATTTGGAATTGGGTTTATTTACAGAGACGCATCTATAGTCCATCGAAAACACACCTGGCAGTTTTCTGCTGTCGAGTTAGCATCATAGTTAACACTTAATGAAGGTTTAGAACTTATTTCTTGAAAAAGTTAAAGCTTATAACAGTAATATTGTTTCAGAGATATCACCGAAAAAAGCCATTAAATTCTATCTGCGTAACGGAAATAAGACTACCAAACGTCTGTAGTGGCATTCTTAATATTTCAGGTACGCGCAAAACAGTTCATTAAAAGGTTATTAAAATAAGTCAAACTCTAAATAAATCATTTTTGCACTCGCAGTTTAAGCCATAATACTTATGCTTAAGGTTTGGTAAAAATCATTTAATCGGGTCAAATTCAAATTACGACTAAAAAATTCACACTTAAGTGAATTCGGACATGGCAGGCTCAAGCCGGAAAAGAAAATATGGAATCATTGGTTCAGTTGAAAGGAAAAACCGACAGGAACACTTATGAAAACATGATAAAATGCTGGGCCATGGGGATGCTACAAACAATCCACTGGATAAACTTGCTTTAAGATCATTCTCCAGGTCAAATTAAGTACTCGGGAAGCATGCAAGAGTTCTCAAAATCAAAATTTAAAAAAAAATCACGAAAAATCCACAATTTCGTTTTGTAAAAATAAACAGCACTACAGAAAGTAGTACGTACTGAAAAGTTTTCATAGCATTTCATCCAATAACTCAAAAGTTAGAACCACCAGACACTGACAACACTGACAGGAAAGTACATGTACTGCTGAATGGCTTTCATATGAATGGCTACGTCATAGGATTTCATCCGCGTCAGCCTCAAAAGTTAGAACGACATGACACAACTCAAATTTTGACTCTGCATGGAGTGAAAGATATAGACGTTATTTAAAAACGGCACCACCATTATGCCTTGTTCCTTCAATGCAGACATTCTTTTTTACACAACAATTTTAGTCACGCGGACAATAATGGAATGCTTTCTGCTACCCGCTTCCTACAGATCAAACCACAAAAGTTAGAACCACCAGACACTGACAACACTGACAGGAAAGTACATGTACTGCTGAATGGCTTTCATATGAATGACTACGTCATAGGATTTCATCCGCGTCAGCCTCAAAAGTTAGAACGACATGACACAACTCAAATTTTGACTCTGCATGGAGTGAAAGATATAGACGTTATTTAAAAACGGCACCACCATTATGCCTTGTTCCTTCAATGCAGACATTCTTTTTTACACAACAATTTTAGTCACGCGGACAATAATGGAATGCTTTCTGCTACCCGCTTCCTACAGATCAAACCACAAAACCGTTATTAAATAGCGGTGTCATCATATTATCTTATCAGAACTGATACCGGCTTTATAGTTATGCACATTACATAGCGATGTCTGGGGGCGGTGTCTATCATGTTATATTCGTAAAATCTGCTTGCTGGATAAAAGATTCAAGACAATTTCCTAAGGAAAAATGACTTATGCTTAAGGTTTGGTAAAAATCATTTAATCGGGTCAAATTCAAATTACGACTAAAAAATTCACACTTAAGTGAATTCGGACATGGCAGGCTCAAGCCGGAAAAGAAAATATGGAATCAATGGTTCAGTTGAAAGGAAAAACCGACAGGAACACTTATGAAAACATGATAAAATGCTGGGCCATGGGGATGCTACAAACAATCCACTGGATAAACTTGCTTTAAGATCATTCTCCAGGTCAAATTAAGTACTCGGGAAGCATGCAAGAGTTCTCAAAATCAAAATTTAAAAAAAAATCACGAAAAATCCACAATTTCGTTTTGTAAAAATAAACAGCACTACAGAAAGTAGTACGTACTGAAAAGTTTTCATAGCATTTCATCCAATAACTCAAAAGTTAGAACCACCAGACACTGACAACACTGACAGGAAAGTACATGTACTGCTGAATGGCTTTCATATGAATGGCTACGTCATAGGATTTCATCCGCGTCAGCCTCAAAAGTTAGAACGACATGACACAACTCAAATTTTGACTCTGCATGGAGTGAAAGATATAGACGTTATTTAAAAACGGCACCACCATTATGCCGGGTTGTTCAAAGGAGGATTTCAAGTTAGCCCGGGATTAGGGATAAATTAATGTTACGTTTTTGCGATGCCCCTGCCTGTAAATTCTTATCGGCCAACACTGTTTGCCTTTGTAAACTCTCAAATTATCAATAGAAACAATAAAAAAGTACAACCAATAAAAAAAAAACGTTTTTGAATAAGTAAACCGAAAACAGTTTTGGTTACTGACATTTAACCCCGGATTAATTTCAATCGGTTTTCCGAACAGCCGGCTGAAGGATAATTCAGTTTTAACTGCTGCTGTGAATAAAATTCTTGGTATTTTGATGTTTCGTCATTCTAGACACACTTGAGCGATTGTGCTAAGTAAGCATGTCTAGTTCACCTTATAAATTTAGTAACCTTGACCGTGGTGATCATGAGATCAACACAGATGGGTACCTTTAAGAACATTGCCAATAGGAATTAAGATTTTGAGACAACTTATCTTGTTTAACCAAAATATCGAGACCGCCATATATAATATCGAGATTTGGCCAGTCCAGTTTAGCCTGAGTGTAACGTAAACAGAAGATTAGGTCAGTTTACGGTTACAGTCCGACGCACTCTTACCGTGAGCACCCAACAAACAGTTTTACAAGTTGGCCAATCAGAGAACGTGAATTCAATTGACGGGCACGCCCCCTCGCAAAGTTGAGCACGATAGAATGTAACTTGTCGCTTCGTGTTGTCACAGGGGTGTAAAGTTAGGGCCTGGTCGCACTACAGTCAAAAACAAAAATTAGCCCGTGAAAAAATCGAGGAAAACAAAATAAACCGCTCCGGTGGGACACTCTTTTTGTGGAATGTTTTTGTTTTTATGTCATTTTGCACGGGCTAATTTTTGTTTTTGACTGTAGTGCGACCAGGCCCTTAGGCCCGAATCGCACTTGCGGACAACTTTTGAATTGTCCGCGACAATTTGGACAGAAATTGGCATACAAAATTGTCCGAGACAACTTGTCAATTTCTGAGCTAAAATTTGCAAGACAATACGAAAATTGCACATTACGGTATGGAAACAATTTTAAAGGTGTGGAGCACTTCGACTTTCAATCTGAGCATCAAGCCTTTTCAAAGCGCACGTGGCTTTAAATCTCATTAGTATGTATTTTATGCAGTATGAAACTGACTTGTCATTGAACACCGTCATTGAACATTGCTAAACATGATTCGATTAAAAAATAACGCAAAGGATTTTTTATTTCTAAGCCTTTTCAAGGGTTTTTCTACTTTTAGTGATTAAATTGTTTTTGCACACTGCCATTTGCCGTGATAAATTTGAATAAAAAGAAACGTGCCGCATATTGATTTGTTTTTATCAAGGAAGAGCACAATGGTTAATCAAGAAGGCATTGTTATCTGGATTCGCGGGTGCGTTGGAATGTATCGGACAAGCGTGCTGTCCTGCCAGGAGGCAGGACTTCGGCTCCTTTGAAGTTTCGGCTGTTTTGTCGAAACTTTTTCGACTTGGCAAAAGAAGGTCGTACTTGTCTTTGCGGTGATTTTCCGTTACAATGACGAACGAATTGCACGTGCAACGTGGACCAATCAGCGGGCGGCGGTGTTTTTAAAGTTTTATTAGGGTTTTCCGATTTAGCGGAATTTCGCACCTATTTTCCGCGCTAATTGAATCTCTGTGGATTGGACTCAATTATGATAACTTTGTTTTTAACTCAGTCACTCGCGCTTTTGTTCTGTATCGAGACGTAGCGGTAATTAGTTGGTCAGACGACATTCTCAAATCATTTATACATGCGACTATTAGCCATTGGGGGAAACGTGTTTGGTCACTACGTGAACTTTGCTTTTTTGATACACAATGAAAACCCAGAGGAAGATCGCTAGTGATGTGGATCGGATACCTAAAACACTGGTCGTGACTAGTAGTTTTTCTATGTGCTCGAGTTGGGCACACAAATTATGCAACTTAAAAAAATCCAAGATTGGATTCTTAATCCGAGATCATGCGGATTCGTTATTTTTAAAGAAACGAAAAATCCGAAAATGGATTTTTTTTTTCAATTAGCCGTAACGACCCCAGCATGCAGTTCGCGTGTTTGGCGGGAGTTTTCAAAATGGCGGAAAGTTTTGGTTTGATGTTTGAACTGTTCGAAGAAGTCCTTGCCGATGACCTTGAACAACAACAGGTTCTTTTAGGAGCCGATGACGGAGCAGTTTTATTCCTTTTGGCGGCCGGACAGCTCGTCCGAAAAGAACACGTTCGCACAAAGAATTTTTACGAAATAACCGTACCTAGTTACATACCGGAGGACTTCCGAAGTCACTTCCGCATGTCACGGCATACAGTTACAGTTCTCGAACATTTGCTTTCGGTCCACGGCGACTTACCTCAATATACCGGCGATAGAGGAAGACCACCGGTCGAGTTAAGAAAGCAAATCCTTATTACGCTGTGGATTCTTGGGAATCCAGAATGTTTACGCTCTGTTGCCGATCGATTTGATGTTTGCAGGGCAACTGCGTACAGAGTCTACAGACGAGTTTGCAAAGCAATAGTGAGGAACTTAATGGATGAGTTTATCAAGTTTCCAACTGGTCTAAAAGCCCAAGCGGTGATGGAGGCCTTTGAAGAGAAAAAGGGTTTTCCGGGTGTTTTGGGGGCTATTGATGGCACCCACATACCAATCAAAGCACCACATAACAATCATGAACAATACATAAATCGCAAAGGTTTCTTTTCCGTCCAACTACAAATCATTTGTGACCCGGATTTATTCATAACCGATGTTTTCTGTGGTTACCCTGGTTCAGTACACGATGCTCGCGTGTTTCGTAATTCTCCGATCTGCCGAGAAGTTGAAGTGAATCCAGACAATTATTTTCCTGGCAACTCCCACATTTTGGGAGACGCAGCATATCCCTTGAAGAGGTGGCTTTTGACCCCATTTCGAGACAACGGACGTTTGACTGCTCAACAAAGACGTTATAATACTGCCCACAGTTCCACCAGAATGGTGGTTGAGAGGTCCATAGGGCTTTTTAAGAACAGGTTTAGGAAGCTAAAAACAATGATGGATGTTGACAAAATTGAGGACATACCGGAAATTATTGTATCCTCTTGCATCTTACACAATATTTGCATTATTGAAGATGACATCGATGATTTTTTAGATGACTCTAATGATGATGATGACAATGATGACAATGATGATACACATCTTTCCACCAGGTGTAGGAGCAGTTGATAAGAGAAACATGATAATGAGACTGATCCCATAAACCTAGCATTTATAAGTGGTTTATGTATTGATACCTTTTGTACTGTGGTGTTTTCATGAACACTTCTTTCATAGGTGGTGTATGTCATTATACTGTATAATAGTCTTTTTGCTATAAATATCAATATTTTATTTGTTTTTAAAAGTATATAAGAAAATAGTAGAGCCATGTACATGGATCACTTTATACTACCTGAAACATTTATGGTCTTGCTTGAAATGTAAACTTACAACACAAATGTAACAGCCTAATACTCTGACAGTCCAGGTTGCTTGTGTCACGCATAGAAAGGAGGAAGTGCGTGACACAAGTAATCTGAAGCATCTGAGAATCAGGCTAAAAAAAGTAAAGGATATAAATAATATCAAAACCAGTTTAGTTAGGCCCTCTCACCTAATGTTGCTGTTGTAGTTCCTTGTATGTATGTGATAAAAAAAACATACAACTTGCAATAATACTGTTAACATGTATGATATACTGATAAACTTTTAGATAACTCAATACTGACAACAAAGTCAGGTTTACTGTATCTATGTTCATGTTTGTGGTCAAATAATCCCATGTTCTGCAACACAATAAAAAATTATGGAATCAAGGTTACCCTTTGTTCAATGATTTTTCAAAAACATTTAAAAATCGGCCCATGAGTGCCATGCGTTCATTGTGCATATTTTCAAACTTGTTAATCTTTTCCTTTTCTTCCTCTTTCCTGTCTTGTGTAAATTCCTTAAAGAGCCTAACGAGGTCTTCTCTTTTCTTCCGCTCTGGTAACTTCTTTTTCTTTGCTTTTGTAACCACAGGCTCCTCTGTGTCACTACCTGTGGAACTCAATGTGGAACTGGAATTTTCAACACTCTTGACTGCATCTTTGCTCCGTTTACCATCAATGTTGCTGCACAATGTTTTTGGAGCGATGGCATCATCTTTCGAAAATATTTCGTGAAGTTCGTCATAGAAGTTGCATTTCTTTCGGTCATTTCCGCTGACTTTGTTGTGATCAACACAAGCAACATAACTTCTCTTCAGATTTTTCAATTTCGTCTCACACGCCTTGGCATTAAAGAACACTCCGTTCTTCTTTAACTCTTCGCTGATTTCTTCCCACAGGGACTTGTTCTTTTTGTTTATATCTTTAAATCGTTCTCTGCGTTCGACATAGCAGGAAATTAACAACAGCACATCAGCTCTAGACCAGCGTACAAGAGCTCTCGATTCGCCTTCGGTACCTTCACTCGACTGACTGAACGTGGCTGCAGCTGTTTCCAAAGAAGAAAAACTTGGACTAGGCTGAGGTGATACTGATCTGACTGTTTCATGGCTGAACTGTGATGCCTGCGGTGGTGGAAACATGAACTGAGGAAGATAAGGTTGAATGCCCGGTTGAACGCGGCTTTCGTTCCACTGATATTCTGGATATTCACCTGCAGATAAACTGTGCGTCCAATATTGTCCTGTAGATAGAAATAAAAGATGCCAAGACGCATCAAACATCCGGAAAATTTATAAAAATACGTACAGGACGGAAAATGTCGGTGAAACTACACAAAAAACTCACCTTGTTTATTCGCCATGGCCGGCAGCAGCTAATATTTACAACAAAATGGCGGGAATGTGGCGGATTTTAAGAAGACGACCGCTTGCCAAACGTACTGCTTTTTGTATCCGTGCAATAAAGAAACGCACGGATCATGAATCCTAAAAATCCGGATTTAGATTTGATCTAATGAATCCACTCGGAGTGTGGATTCTATAGATTCAAAATCCATTTTCGGATTTTATTAAAGAAACGCAAAATCCGTTTTTGGATTCAAGAATCCGGATTTGGATTTTTTTAAAGAAACGCACCCTAATCATTCACTTTCTGACACTAAAATCATTAAATTACATAAAATTGTTTGATATAACGGCCTTTCACGTCGAATGTCCTTCATTCGGAACAAACTAGTATCGACATTGTAAGCAAAGACTGTCCGGGTCCTCAGCTGGATTTTCTCTGACGGTGAATTGTTTGAACCGCGCACGCATCCAGATTCGAGAACATCAAGTTTGTTTCGCACGCTGCTGGCAGATGATTAACAATATCAGTGGCCAACGAATCCTTAGTTGCGCCGAAACTTTAATATTTTCCAGAATGAAAAACAAAAATTGAGCGCTGCAGATGCGTTCGTTAAGTGCTTTTTATCATGGCTCAAAAGCTAGTCCTAAAGAAAGCACCCTAAAAAGGGCATAAACAACTAATTTACTCATAACTAGTAGGTTAAATGATTTTCAAGTCCAGAAATTGATTTCAGTTGAAATCGGCGTATTCCACTTCCGCGGTTCTTCCGCTAAATCGGAAAACCCTATTTGTCTGCCCAGTTCGTTTCTCTGAAAAGTATAGGTCGCACTTGTCTTTGCCAAGTCAGACACTTAAATAAATTGAAATTCGATAAAAAATGTACAAAATTGTCCCAAGTGTGTTTTGGGCCTTAGTCACAAAATACGAAGACTGGTATTCACTTTCATCACACGTATCCACAGTTACGAAAATAATTATAAGAATTAGCTGGTGATATCGGGCAAACTTTTAAAAAAAATTGTTGGGTGTTCACGGTAAGGCGCGTCGCAATGCAAAGACAACCAACAGTGTTATTCACTTAATATTTTTAATCTTGTAGTTAATTGCGAAGCAAGACCGCGGCTAAGGTAAAGCGAATGATACACGGTACAACAACGTACAACATTGGTTGCTCAACAAATGTTGTACTATGTTGCAACTTGTTGAATCGAGTAACAAACACATTAAACATTTTAAAACGATTGACTGACGCCGTTCAACAAGTTGCAACTTGTTGAACGGAATAGAGCCAAGTTCTATTTTCGTTCAACAACGTTCAACAACTTTCAACATGTTGAACGGCATATTTCAACCAAATGATACACTGTCAACATTTGTTGAACAGCGGCTGCAACATTTGTTGCTCAACAAATGTTAAACCGTGTATCATTGGTTTTACTGGTTGTCAGAGGTATTAAAAATTTTCGTCTTCTCTTGCAAATAACGTTAACTTAAAATTCTAAACCAGCCAAACTTAAATTCCAAAATGATATTATGCAGAATGCCTGGACATCAATGGCCACCTAAGCGGCAAATTAGAATACGAGTGCGCTTCAGAAAACCCAGAATAAGAGAAGAATGGGCCCAGTTGGTCTCAGTAGATATAATCTTTTTCTCCTCTTTCACTTTAACATCATCCTTATTTAGGGCATTTTTTTACACTTTGAGTCACTTCTATGTTTTCCACGCTTTCACTTTTCACTTGTCTCAGCAATCCACTTTCATTCTCTCTTTCTTATCCAAAATCACATTCTACTTCATCTTTGGCCGATTGGAAACCTCAGACGAAATTAAAAAAAAATTCGTGCCGAAGAAAGACGAATTAGAAAATGCACAAGACAGTGAAGATGGAGAAAAAACAAAGAATCCGCAGAACAAAGGGTTAGTTCACTGAGTGACTCGCATGATGTTTTGTTAAACCACATAAACTTACAAAGAGCAGTTCAAATGCAAACTCACGTTTGCGTTAACCATTTCCGTGGCGTATCATGAAATTAATTTGTTTTGTAATTTTTTGTGAAATGTGAATATAGTTGATATGGCAGTTACTTGGCCCTTCCTTTAAGGCCATCATGACACTAAGCTGCTTTTCTACAATAACACGTTTCACAGCATTCTGAAGTTTAATATGTGGAGCATTTTCTCACTGCCTTGATAATACAGTGGGATCCTGTTAATATAGATGTTCACAAACAGGCGATAAAATGTCGTCATATTAACAAGGTAGTTGAAAAAACTATATGAGCCCCTTTTACATCAACTTGCCGCAAAACACTGAAAATTAAATCATACTGGCAGGAGCCTGGAAGAGAAGGAAGAAAAGAGGGTTTCAACAAGGTCGTAAATATTCTTACCAACTTTAAACAGCACAATAGTCAAGGGGTAGTAATGTTTATATTTACAGACCAAAGTACAGTACTATTATAATTATTTTGTTTTCTTCTTAATATCTTCGTTCTCATTAGTTCACGTTACTCTTACCATTGTTCAACTTACTGATATTCTTTATAAATAAAAACAACTTTATAGTCTTCCCACTATATTTTATTGACTGATAAAGGAGCATATGTCGAATCATATCACTATAAATGAAAAAAGATAAGACAAGATAAGTTCACTAAACCTCTTTCTTAACTTTAAGCTCACTTGAGAACATTTTTAGAGAGCAAAATAAATTTCATCAAAATTGTTAACTCCTTTTCCTCGGCGGAATAAATATAATCTTTCTTTTCTCTTTCACGTTAAGATCATCCTTATTTAGAGCATTTTTTAAACTTTGAGTCACTTCTGAGCATCATTCTGAGCGCCATTCTGAGCGCCAAACGTTTCCAATTGTTTCTTGTAAAAGATCAGTGTATATCATATTTACCATTATGAAGCCATTGAAATACATTTCTACGTTTTATCCATTTGTGAATGCCTCATTTAAAACTCACCTGTGTAAAGATGTGTTCTAAAAGACAACATTCGTGCAACTCCAGACAAAAACATCTACCGTAGAAAGGTGTGCCAACCTACAAAATGCAACAACAATTTTAACTTTTTTTCCTCAGCGGAATGAATATAATTTTTTTTCCTCTTTTACTTTAACATCATCATTATTTAGAGCATTTTTTTACACTTTGAGTCACTTCTAAGTTCAGTACGGTTTCACTTTTTAACGGTCTCAGCCATCCATTTTCATTCTGTCTTTCTTTTCCAAAATCACATTCTACTCCAACTTTGCCCGATTGGAAACCTCAGACGAAATTTAAAAAAAAATTCGTGCCAGTGCTAGTCCTCTACCGTTTGCATATGATTCAGAAAGCTTGTCAATAGTACTTGTGTAACTGCGATAGCCGCCTACCCTTTGAATACCAAAATCATGTCACATTGCAGAGAGTAAGGTACTAAGTCAAGGTTTCGCCAGCCACCTGTTTAAACCTTTGATAACCCACTTTTCCAATCACAGGTAAAGACAAACTGATATTCGTCACCGAAGAAGACAGTGCTGCTCCAAGCACCGTGATACTCGGAGAACACGACGAAGATGAAATAGAATGTTTGATCAAAGCAAACGGCGAAATAAACTGAGATTGTCCTTGTTTACAAGGAATGACTTCCGAGCCTTGTGGACAACAGTTTAAGTTGGCGTTCTCTTGTTTGCATTACAGTCAAATGGATCCCAATGACCTCAAGGTACCGACTGCATTAATCAATTTCATGACATGCAAAAACGTTTCTTGAAATATCCTGAAATTTACAGAAAGGATGATGATCCAGCTCTCGATGATGACGAACAATTGAAGAAAGACGAATTAGAAAATGCAAAAGACAGTGAAGATGGAGAAAAAACAAAGAATCCGCAGAACAAAGGGTTAGTTCACTGAGTGACTCGCATCATGTTTTGTTAAACCACAGAAACTTACAAAGAGCAGTTCAAATGCAAACCCACGTTTGCGTTAACCATTTCCGTGGCGTATCACATGAAATTATTTTGTTTTGTAATTTTTTGTGAAATGTGAATATAGTTGATATGGCAGTTACTTGGCCCTTCCTACAAGGCCATCATGACGCTAAGCTGCTTTTCTACAGTAACACGTTTCACAGCATTCTGAAGTTTAATATGTAGAGTATTTTCTCACTGACTTGATAATACAGTGGGATCCTGTTAATATATATGATCACAAACAGGCCATAAAATGTGGTCATATTAACAAGGTGAGTTGAAAAAACTATATGAGCCCGTTTTACATCAACTTGCCGCAAAACACTGAAAATTAAATCATACTGGCAGGAGCCTGGAGGAGAAGGGAGAAAAGAGGGTTTCAACAAGGTGGTAAATATTCTTACCAACTTAACAACACAATAGTCAAGGAGTAGTAGTGTTTATATTTACAGACCAAAGTACAGTACTATTATAATTATTTATTTTCTTCTTAATATGAAAATCGTCGTTCTCATTAGTTTACGTTACGCTTACCATTGTTCAAGTTACTGATATTCTTTATAAATAAAAACAACTTTATAGTCTTTTCACTTATATTTTATTGACTGATAAAGGAGCATATGTCGAATCATATCACTATAAATGAAAAAAGATAAGACAAGATAAGTTCATTAAACCTCTTTCTTAACTTAAAGCTTACTTGAGAACATTTTAAGAGAGCAAAATAAATTTCATCAAAATTGTTAACTCCTTTTCCTCGGCGGAATGAATATAGTCTTTTTTTGCTCTTACACTTTAAGATCATCCTTATTTAGAACATTTTTTAAACTTTGAGTCACTTCTGAGCATCATTCTGAGCGCCATTCTGAGCGCCAAACGTTTCCAATTGTTTCTTGTAAAAGATCAGTGTATATCATATTTACCATTATGAAGCAATTGAAATAGATTTCTACGTTTTATCGATTTGTTAATGCCTCTAATGTTAAGAGACATATTTCAAACTCATCTGTGTAAAGATATGTTCTAAAAGACAACATTCGTGCAACTCCAGACAAAGACATCTACCGTATAAAGATGTGCCAACCTACAAAATGCAACAACAATTTTAACTTCTTTTCCTTAGCGGAATGAATATAATTTTTTTTCCTCTTTTACTTCAACATTATCATTATTTAGAGCATTTGTTTACACTTTGAGTTACTTCTAAGTTTTCCACGGTTTCACTTTTTAACGGTCTCAGCCATCCATTTTCATTCTGTCTTTCTTTTCCAATATCACATTCTACTCCAACTTTGGCCAATTGGAAACCTCAGACGAAATTTAAAAAAAAATTCGTGCCAGTGCTAGTCCTCTACCGTTTGCATATGATGCAGAAAGCTTGTCAATAGAACTTGTGTAACTGCGATAGCCGCCTAGCCCTTTGAATACCAAAATCATGTCACATTGCAGAGTGTAAGGTACTAAGTTAAGGTTTCCCCAGCCACCTGTTTAAAGCTTTGATAACCCACTTTTCCAATCACAGGTAAAGACAAACTGATATTCGTCACCGAAGAAGACAATGCTGCTCCAAGCACCGTGATACTCGGAGAACACGACGAAGATGAAATAGAATGTTTGATCAAAGCAAACGGCGAAATAAACTGAGATTGTCCTTGTTTACAAGGAATGACTTCCGGGCCTTGTGGACAACAGTTTAAGTTGGCGTTCTCTTGTTTACATTACAGTCAAATGGATCCCAAGGAGTCCGACTGCATTAATCAATTTCGTGACATCCAAAAACGTTTCTTGAAATATCCTGAAATTTACAGAAAGGATGATGATCCAGCTCTGGTTGATGACGAACAATTGAAGAAAGACGAATTAGAAAATGCAAAAGTCAGTGAAGATGGAGAAAAAACAAAGAATTCTCAGAACAAAGGGAAAGTTCGCTGATTGACTCGCAAGATGTTTTAGTTAAACCACACAAACTTACAAAGAGAAGTTCAAATGCAAACTCGCGTTTGCGTTAACCATTTCCTTAGCGTATCATATGAAATTATTTTGTTTTGTATTTTCTTGTGAAATGTGTATTTAGTTGATATAGCAGTTACTTGGCCCTACTTTCAAGGTCATCATGACACTAAGCTAGTTTTCCACAGTAACACGTTTCACAGCATTCTGAAGTGTAATATGTAGAGTATTTTCTCACTGACTTGATAATACAGTGGGATCCTGTAAATATATATGATCACAAATAGGCCATAAAATGTGGTCATATTAACAAGGTAGTTGAAAAAACTATATGAGCCCCTTTTACATCAACTTGCCGCAAAACACTGAAAATTAAATCATACTGGCAGGAGCCTGGAGGAGAAGGGAGGAAAGAGGGTTTCAACAAGGTGGTAAATATTCTTACCAACTTAACAACACAATAGTCAAGGAGTAGTAGTGTTTATATTTACAGACCAAAGTACAGTACTATTATAATTATTTTATTTTCTTTTTAATATTTTCGTTCTCATTAGTTCACGTTACTCTTACCATTGTTCAACTTACTGATATTCTTTATAAATAAAAACAACTTTATAGTCTTCTCACTTATATTTTATTGACTGATAAAGGAGCATATGTCGAATCATATCACTATAAATAAAGAAAGATAAGACAAGATAAGTTCACTAAACCTCTTTCTTAACTTTAAGCTTACTTGAGAACATTTTTAGGGAGCAAAAATAAATTTCATCAAAATTGTTAAAGCTTTTTCCTCGGCGGAATGAATATAATCTTTCTTTTCTCATTCATTTTAAGATCATCCTTATTTAGAGCATTTTTTTAACTTTGAGTCACTTCTGAGCATCATTCTGAGCGCCATTCTGAGCGCCAAACATTTCCAATTGTTTTTTTTTTTAAAAAAATGTATATCATATTTACCATTATGAAGCCATCGAAATAGATTTCTACGTTTTATCGATTTGTTAATGCCTCTAATGTTAAGAGACATATTTAAAACTCATGTGTAACTCCAGATAAAAACATTTACCGTAAAAGGGTGTGCCAACCTTCAAAATGCAACAACAATTTTAGCTCCTTTTCCTCGGCGGAATGAATATAACCTGTTTTTTCCTCTTTCATTTTAACATCATCATTATTTAGAGCATTTTTTACACTTTGAGTTACTTCTATGTTTTCCACGGTTTCACTTTTTAACGATTTCAGCCACCATTTTCATTCTGTCTTTCTTCTCCAAAATTACATTCTACTCTAACTTTGGTCGATTGGAAACCTCAGACGAAATTAAAAAAAAATTCGTGCCAGTCCTCTACCGTTTGCATATGATGCAGAAAGCTTGTCAATAGTACTTGTGTAACTGCGATAGCCGCCTTTGAATACCAAAATCATTTCAAATTGCAGAGATTAAGGTACTAAGTTAAGGTTTCGCCAGCCACCTGTCTAAACCTTTGATAACCAACTTTTCCAATCGCAGGTAAAGACAAACTGATATTCGTCAGCGAAGAGGGGAATGATGCTCCTAGCACCGTGATACTCGAATAAGATGACAAAGATAGAAAAGAATGTTTGATCAAAGCAAACGGCGAAATACATACATACATGTATATAACGTTATTTAAACTCGGTAAAATCATTCAGTATATAAAAAGTAACAATTATATATTTAAAAATATATATACACTTCACTTACTGTTTTACAAGGTTGCCGAGTGGGAAACCGATGATTGAAATAGTCGGTTTATTTCCCTTTTAAATTGCCCTATGGACTTGATATTCCTTACATCTTGTGGTAAGGAGTTCCACAACTGAGCCCCGCTATAGCTAAAGCTACGCTTTAGATAATTGGTGCGTGGCTTGGGCAATGTTAGTTTACCGCACGAATTTCGTAAATTGTAATTTGTGCTTCGTGTATTGAATAGGTCCTGCAAGTACACTGGGGCTAATTTGTTGAGGGACTTAAACATCACAACTGCCTTTTGCTTTTTTCGTCTTACTGAGAGTGAATCCCATTTCAGCCTTTCCAGGAGTACGTTGGAGCTTGTCTCGTAATTAGCCCTCGCAGTCACCCTGGCTGCACGGTTCTGTAATGTTTGCAGTTTATCGCTCAGTTGGTTACTAAACCCATCCCAGACGGGGCTACAGTAATCGAGATGGGGCTGAATTAGGGCGTTATAAATTTGTATTGCAGTAGATTGAGAGACAAAAGGCCTAATGCGCTTCAGAGCACCTATTGTTTACAAGGAATGACTTCCGGGCCTTGTGGACAATAGTTTAAAGGGGAAGTATCACCGGAATTTTGATGTTTTTTGCTCAAAAGCATTTAACAATATCTTTACTTATTTACAAAATAATACTAAAACACCAAGAGAGTGAAATCAACCAATTCTTGAAAGAGAGACACATTATGGTCTGTTCTAGCCCTTTTGGAGACGAAAATGTGGAAACTTGAAAAAGATTAGGCTAATTTTTTTTCAAGTTGTATTTCATTGAGACCCAGTCCGTCTATGACCAGAGACACTAATCGACAGTTTTGATATATTTTGTGATAAAAAAATCACACCATTGGAGCTTTATTTTTCGGTTTCTGACCATACAATAACATTTTTTGCTTTTTAAAATGACACCAAATCCCCGTGATACTTCCCCTTTAAGTTGGCGTTCTCTTGTTTACATTACAGTAAAATGGATCCTAAGGAGTCTTACTGCATTCCTCAATTTCGTGACATGCAAATATTTTTGTTGAAATATACTGAATTTTACGGAAAGGATGATGATCTAGCTCTCGATGATGATGAACGATCGAAGAAAGACGAATTAGAAAATACAAAAGTCAGTGAAGATGGAGAACACCGGGAAGGAAGAGTTTGTGTAGCGGTTGGATATTGGAAGTTGTTTAGCTGTAACAAACTTAAAATCGATAAACAGGTGTACACTCAAAACTGATATCCATTTACGATAACAAAGAATACGTCAGACTTACAGACTTCTTAATCCGTTCTTTTTATTTGAGTCCCTAACTATTAACCGGTACAGTGTAACTTATAAAAAACAAACCTACAAAAACGTTAAGAGAAAGACCGCCGCGGCTTTAAACGTTAACGGATCTAGTAAGTAAGTTGAAGACTAATCCCTACAGAGAGTTATGAATGTACACACACGCGCGGTTCTAAATGCCCTGATTTCAAAATGTCAATCGGTTGATATCAGTTTTAATCAATATTGACGAATATTCTTACCACCCTTGCCCCCACAAGAGCCACTTCCTTATGTCAACAGACCCGAAGAGAATAAGCAATGTAAGAAGAAGCGAAACAAACAATGTTATGCAGACAGTTTCTAGCAGATAAGCGGTCTGCTTAGGGATGTCTTTGTCCTGAAATCATCAACCTTGATACTTTTCACATCCCATTCGCATTCCCTCACTTCGTTTATATTCTCCTTTTTAAAGCCACTCGATGGATCCCAGATGATACTCTCGGGGCTTCCATCAACTGCGGCTCCAAATTATCTTCTTCACACACAGGATCAACTGGTTCGTTAAATCGTTGAAAAGATGGGTTTACAACAACAGCTCCTCTAAAGTCCTTCCCTGACGCGCGGCTTGGCGAGTTGGGACGATGCGGAAATTTCGTTTCCTGCAAAGTCCATGCTCTTTGCGGAATTTTTGTTTCTTCCATTGCCCACGTTCGATGTGGATGGATTTTATATTGAGGAATATAGGCCATGGTAAAGGCAACAACACCTGTTAGTCCTTTTCATCCAAGTTCAACTTTGTTTAGAAGTTAAGCCAACAGTCCCTGACGGGTACAATCACTGTTAGGTTCGCAACTCTCTTAGCATTCCTTCAGCGCGGCAAAACACCTAGAAAGGTATGGCGCGAATTGACCAAAGTTAATTATGTGACCTAATAAATAAGATGACGTAGCTCCTACTGTATTAGGTGATAGTATCAGGTGCACTGGAATGTTTATCATCAATTCGCGGAGGTTTCGTCGACCCAACCGGATAAACAGGGTCGTGTGACATTCAAGCAACAGCACCGTATGTGATGGGAGGTCTCTATCGAATGTGTTGACCCGTAGTAAGCTGATTTCGCTGAATGATTTTGAAACGCGCATATTACTGCTTATTTTTAGCACCAATAATAAAAATAGGTCCGCAATGCGTACATGAGTGAGCTTACGATGAAAATTTGCACGGAAATATCTAGAGACGGAATTTGTGATGTCGAAAATGTTACTGTCAAAGATATTAAGCTAAATGAGAAATACACCATAGGCTGTCTGCCTCTGATTTTTCATAAAAACTATTTAACGATATAATGTGGTACTGTCACAGGTATGGAAGCACAACTTAAAAAATGGTTCATTGACTGTATAACTGGTGCAAGTGTTCCAAGTCCAAGAGATGTGATAAAAACACATGTCCACCAAGCACCATTGTGGCTTGCAACTTAACGTCTCAAGAGCTTCTGTATTGGAAAAGTATCTTGGTTTGTCGAGGATGATTTTTTGTTTTGTTGGACTGGAAGATCGTTCGTTAATTTGGTATAGTTTTTGTCACGCTATGTAATGTCACTACAAGGACCGAGTTATCATCATTGTCATCATCAAAGTTATCATATTAGCAAATTTCTGAAAAAAAATGTAAATCATATACAGCAGGGTTCTATCTAGGATTTATCGTTTGGGGGAGAAGTCCGAGTGGCCGAAGGCCACAAGCTTCATAGGGGGGTGTGGGAGCATGCCCCCCCGGAAATTTTTTGAATTGAATATGCGCTGAGATGCAATCTGGTGCATTTTGAGACAATTTTGAGATAATGTTACAGTAGTATCTTGTTTTATTTTTTAGTCGTGATCACGTTCTGACAATGTTATTTATTTATTACAATCAGCTCCGATATTTACTGAAGTGAACAGAAGAGTTACCCGACATCAAATTGCACAAATATTTGTACATACTCATCGTTCGTAAGTGAATAACATAAATAAACTCGACAACGGCACTTTTCCATTTCTTACCAATGGTAGCTAATGGTCGTAACAACTACAAAATTCTCAGATAACAACGTACTGTAAACCGTGTAATTAATAACTGACGTGTATATAATAAGTTAACTGACGCGGCAGATACGAGTTAACTGACGTGTCTAATCGCGTGTGAAAACAAATACTGGAAAACAAATCATGGCAATTGATCTTTGGAAAATCTCCCTGATCAACTTGAGGATCTAAATGTATTTTCCTTCTCCAAAAAGTTGAACTGAAATTGAATTGAATTACAAAGCCAATCTGCGCTTCTTTACACGTTTGTAATGATCTACCACTGACTCCAGGACAACTGGCCATCAGTTTGTAATACTCCATGTTCCTTGTCATATAGTGTCCTTAGACAGGGAATATTTACTTTATGTGCACTGACCTCGTGCACTGACCTCTGGATGATTTTTCCGATATAGTTACTTATATACAGTAATGGTAACAATATTTTTTGGGGGAGAAGCTGGGCGTTTTGGGGGGGAAGCTTCTACCCCTCAAATACCCTAGATAGAACCCTGTACAGCAGTCCCTCTGTTAAGCTGAAACCCTCAGGACCTTGAGAACCATTTCCAGTAAAGGACTGGTGAATACATATTTTGGGTTTTTGAGAAATGACCACTTAATAGAGGAAGTACTGTAACTGTGAACATGAACAAAATTCTAGATCTACCGCACATGGATTTACACAAGGATGGGTGCCTATTTGAAATAGGTGTTTATTTGAAACAGTGTCTGACAAACAAACGTGGTCGGGTTTCACATGTAAGGAGTGGTAAAACCCCATACTGACAGTAAAGATTGACACCATTTTACTGAAGGCAGGCAATGTTATCTTTTAATCAAAATATATAAATTTAAAGATCAATTTAATAAAACTTTTACGCTTGTAGCTATTGTTTCAGAGGTCTGAAACAATAACTACACTTGTAAATTACAGCTGTAAAAGTTTTATGAAATTGAACCCTGGTTGGTGCTTATGGCATGTAGCTGTTTGCATACAGTATCAGCATTGCCAACAATAACAGTAAAACATTAACATTTATTCTCAAGTTTTTTTGGAATGTAGGTAGCTGTAACAAGTATAGTTAACTTACATTTTAAACTTAGTAACATCAACGTTTTCAAACAATAACTTTTCAACGTTTTAGTGTAACTGCACTTAACACAGATTTGTGTCTCTAAAGACATTATTTGTTCTCCGAAGAGAATTCATCGTTTCCCGAAGGAAATATTTTGTTCCCAGAAGGGAAATTTTATGACCCTGAGACAGGGTTATGGATTGCCAGATGTTGTACATGGAGCAATTCGCAATGCTGGACTGCACAAGTCACTCGGCGGCCATCACAGCTGTCTTTAAAACTACATCTCGGTGATTTAGGGAACCTTTTGTTGGCGAAGATTTTGTCTACACCTTCAAAACATCTGAAAAACTCTTTACGTGAAAACAATAGACACATTGCTTGAATGCTGTGCCTGATTACTGGTGCAATATAACACGTAAACATCGTAAATTTCCAGTCTCTTACCTCTCTTTCTCCAACGGCGAAAAAACGTGGTTGCTTCCACGTTCCGTGGTTTTGATATCGAAAATACGTCGTTCGTTATCCGGGATGATCCGGGATCAGTTCGCAGCACTTCGTGTTCAACCTGGCTCATATTCGGGTGTTCGTGCGCTCATCGTCCGTACGGAAATAAACAATATCTGTTCGAGACCAGGCGCCGTGATACCGAAGACAACCCGAAGATTGGACTACCACGGACTTACGGACATTTCCCATGACATAGAGTGAAATTACACTTCATGTAAGCTCACTCAAAAACTGTTTCTATTTGATTTCCCGCGCCGCTAGCATAGCAAACACAAGAAGCATCTCTAGCTGCTCTCCCGATTTCGTGACTTTGCGAGGAAGCGAAAAACTTAAATAGAGAAAATTCTTAAGAGTTTAAAACGACGTCATAGTGAATTCTTCACATAATGTGAGTCAAACAATATCAGGAGCATTCACTGATCACGTAAAAAGTATAGTAGTTTTTAGTATCACCCAACTAGTGGACTAATGCAAATCCTGCATTTTGATTGGCTACGCTACTAGGGGTCTAATAGTAATAGTCATCGAGTAGCGAAATTCGCCGGTTTTATTTTTCGTTTTATTCCCAAATAAATATTTCTTCAACTTGCAATTGCTTTTTTTTATTATTGCCTTTTTCTGTCCGACTAGTTGGGTGATACTAAAACAATTAGACCCTTCGCCCTCAAGGGCTACGGGTCTAATTGTTAAATATCCTAATCAATAAAGAATCCGGATTAAAGCTCTAAACCGGTCAGGATCACGAAAGCTCGGCATTTTTAGGCTATTAAAAAGATCTACTGCAGACAAAATGTCGGACGAATAAAAGACGGAACAGACGCTAATTTGGTTATCAAAGAACCTGTTTGACATTCATTCTTTCAAAACTGTTTCAAACAAGACAACGAAACTGTTGATTCAGTGCTTTGTAAGGAACAAATTTATACATTCCTATCTAACCGCATGGACCAACCATACCAGGAGAGCATTTAAAGGAATGATCAAAATTGTTGTCATCATGAATCAGTTGAACATGCGGGAGAACGAAGAAGATTTTGGGTGGCCGTTATTTTGTTATCGCTTATCGCGCTGAGTTAATTATAAACAAAAACATGAAATAAACTTTCCCCACGTTTGGTCATGATCGAGCAGCTAGTACGTGTTCAGTGAAACGTATGGATTAATTTTAATTGCGTAAACGGAGCCCGGGGGAAGAGGAGGCGGGTACACAATAAAGTTTTATATGGGGAGGCTCCTCTCGGAGGTTTAACCTCTCAATCTTTCACATAACAACTTTTATCAAAATGATACCCCTTTCGCATTCACAACAAACATTTATACCCCTTTCTTATACCTTAGAGATTAGCTAAAGAAAGAGGATTATCCCATACGGGCGTACGGTGTCGCAGAAACGCCGTAAACAAGAACTGTACCGATTCACTATTTTTCCCGGCGGCAAGCGAATCTTTGCATGTATAAATGTTTTGCCCAGTTTCACTTTCTAATACTTAGTTTTAATTGTTACCCTTTCAGTCCTCAGTCTATTTTTGCGACCGTTTCGGATACTAAAACTTCAAATTTCGCTACCCTATAGTGACTAAACAAGTTAAAATGATACCCTTTTGGGCGGACCCTCCTCGTATAGCCACTATATGGAGCGAGGCCCTTCCCCCCGGACAAGTAGTAAGTGAAGAGTGTGTCATAAGGTCTCATAAGTGTTTTTAAAAAAGGTTCGCTGAAATAATAAAGTGTGGTCAGATCAGTTCAAACCGAGAATACCGGTGGTCTTTTTTGAGATCTGTGGCAAAATGTTTATTCTTTTCTTGCAAATGTACACGGGGCTGACCTCGCTCCTGAAGGATAATTTAGTTTTAACTGTAGTGCTGCTGTGAATAAAATTCTTGGTGTTTTGATGTTTCGTAATTTTAGACACACTTGAGCGATTGTGCTAAATAAGCATGTTTAGTTCGCCTAGCCTTATAAATTTAGTAACCTTGACCGTGGTGATCAAGATGGGCTGCCAATAGGAATTAAGAGTCTGTCCACGAGAGGACCAGGCAGACGTGACACAGGCCATCTCACCGATTTCTTTCAAACTTTCACAGATTTTTAGGTTCACTAAGTTATTCAAGAAACCAAAGTGGTTCGGTCCCCTGACCATTCCCTGGGGTATTGGAGGCCCCACCTCAATTCCTAGGGGTAAAACCTAAAAATATCCCTTAAAAATGCACTGACAAGAGACTTCTCTCAAACTAACAGAATGTAATGGATTCTAATCTAATGTAATTTAATTTCATGTAATTTAATATTATTCCTGTCAATTAAGAGCTGTCAATCATTGACCATGTCACGCACCTTCGTCAAATTGTACTTTTTCAAATGCAATTATCTCCAATGGCCAACATTGTAATTCAACAAACGTTATACTACAATACAAACCTATCCTAGTACTATGTTTCTGTGAAAAAAAATTTTTGGCATCTGTCAAATTTTCTTAATGGCATTCATTTAAAGTAAGTGACCAGCGTCTTCAATGTGCTTTTTTTTTGACACAGAGAATATCAAAAAAATTGAATGCTGACGAGCCATTCGACGCTGTAATTATCAACATGCCTCCTTTCACAATATATTATGCGTCGGAACACATTTTCAAGACAGTTTAACTGCTAAATTTATAGCTGATATGCTAAATATTCGATGACAGCGCAACGTGGACAACGTTAATCAGTATACATAATTAATTAGCATCCACGTCTCTGCTTTATCGGCTCCATTTGTAGCCTACACATTGTTAGGGCAAAATGTTACCCAGTTGAGTCATTTGAGAACTCTTGTGGGTAATATTTTCGTTGAAATTATCGCTCTGCGCGATTACCTATTTTGGCCATGTTACTCATGTTTCATTCGGTGTTGGTTTTGTTGTGTTATCATATTTTCCGGCGTATTTTATACTATATATTACGGGGGAATACGATACAATACAAACCTGCAGACGATGTAAAGTCAACTTTGGACAAATTTCCAGCTTTGAAATAATTACTTTTCTCTTTTCAAGTCATTTTTGAGTGTATTGAATGTTCTGAGCGACAAATGAAATCAACATTGCGTGACAAGGTGAACATAAATGTTCATAAAATGTGGGTGCGTGACGTGACACCCGCCAGGCATTCTTTTAAAAACATTTTGGCTTGGAAATAAAGTTCAGGTTCACATTTATTATAATTACTTGAATCAAGTACTTAGAATATGAAGTTTAGCTGAAAATCCGCTTTATACAGAAGTTTAACTTTCTCTTGTTTATCTGACTTTTACCATCACATTCAGTTCACATGTTTCTAATTACCAAGGTCTCGCTTTCTGTAAACAACAAAATATAAATCACAAACGAAGCGCTTCGTGCCGGCCGGAGTCGTATTATTGTTTACTTGTTCAGTGCTACGAAAAGAGAATATCTAAAGTTTTAAATAGCTTGCGTCTTACTACAGCAGCCTTTATGGCTGCTCAATTGTCAGAATTGTCGTGTTCGTTTGTTGCATATTGCAACAACAGTTGCGATGTTTCGGCACGATTTCCTGGGCGTATTGAGTTTTTCACTCTGTCTGCATGTGTGAAGGACATCAATGCAAGTCCCATCTGCGACAGCTAAAGTAACCCAAACTAACGTTAGCACAGAAAGATGTCTTATTTTAGCGCGTGTTGGATTGTTTGATCACGACCCGGGAACACGACGGACATAATATGACCATTTGTCCAAAGCATCGTACTGCGCTAGGAACATGGTGGAGCGACAAACCCGAAATGTCACCATTCTCTTCACGGCAATTCCCGAAGAACCAGGCAGAAGGAGGAGCAAACCTACAAATAAGCAAAGCTCGATACAGAAAGAGATCATGGCTAAATGGAACGCTCTTGTTCCAGATGGTGCAGGTATGAACACAGACGATACCCGAGGATTTAAAGGGGCATTGTCACGCAGATTTTGCTGTGTTTTGGTCAAAATACACTAAATATATGACAAAGTACCTTTGCTCAAACATAAAATTGCTTTTAGAACACCAAGAAGATAATATCAAGTGATTTCTTCAAGGAAGAACAAACCATAATAAGTTTTTCTGCGATTTTTCCACGACTCTTGGGAAAAACTTGAAAAAAATGGCCAATTTTTTCAAGTTGTAATCCATTTCCATCCTGGCCATCCGCAGCCAAAGATAACGAATACTAGTTTCTGTGTACTGGTAGAGTATTTGTTAACAAAACTGGGCCATTATTTTAAGGTTTCCATTGTCACCTAAAAATAGGTGACAGTGTCCCTTTAACTCTCATATTTACGCGGGAGAATGGAAGTGACACGTGGTTACATGCAGCCGGAAATTGGTGATTGCACTGTACAACAAGAACTTTAGTTCAGTATTCCCATTACTAAATGCATGGTATTGCCGAGCAATTACAACGAGTAAGGAAATTACAATAATACAAACTAGAAATAAATAGGTTCCGTTCCGCCCTAGAGGAAAAAAATTGTTTTTGTTGCAAACATATTTCAGCCAAATTTTTATTTCCGGAAAAATATATTTTGGCATGATAGGTTCGCACCAAATTATATTCATGTCATTAATCTGTTTGTCAGCCCATAGCTGGACGAAGCGTTTTTATCCTGCGAGCAAGCTCTCGGGCTCGGGGTTTCGGGTTAGCCGAGAGCTTGCTCGCAGGCTAAAGCGTTTTTGGTCGCTTGTCCATTTGTCGTACTGTTTCTTGCCTTAACTGTCAGGAATCTCGTTGGGAATTCTCATTAAAACGTGTAACTGGCAACCTAGCGGTATTCTCCTATAAGCTGAATACAAAAATAACTGACAGGCCAGTACAAACGTGGACCCCGCCTTCTGAACCCCTATCTAGACCCCCCTTCTGGACTCCCTCTTTTTCTTCCAGGAAATTGCTGATTAATACATTTGTGCGAAGTAGCAAAAAAAATGTAAAACAAAAAATAAATATTAAAATTGAAATCAACAGAACATAAAAACAACTCGGCGACTGGAAAAGGATTTGAAGGGCACTATAAAAAATTACAACATATTTCCCGCCTTTACGATTGCACCATAAGCTCTTTACATAACTACTGCTGACTGTTACCTGGCTGTTAAAATGGAGGTGAGTGTTTTTCAGGTTTCTTAATTATTTGATGTAGAATCTGGTATTTTCGGAGACCATCGTTAAATGATAATGACATACCGTGAAAAGAAAGTCTGCAGCTGCTTAATATTATTATTTTTTCTACATTTTTTCCCACTTCGCATACGTGTATTAATTCAAAACTGTCATTTGGTCATTTCTTGGAAAAAGAGGTGATCCAGAAGGGGGTCCAGATGTGGGTCCAGAAGGGGGTCCAGATGGGGTCTAGGTGGGGGTCCAGATGGGAGAAATGGGAATACTGAAATAAAGTTGTTGTTGTACAGTCCAATCACCAATTTTCGGCTACATGCAACCACGTGTCACTTCCGATTTCCGATTTCTATTCTAGACTAAATTCTTCATACTACCAATCGTTTTCTCGGTAAATGATACTCTATTCTAGACCAAAACTATCTGATTTCTTTACCCTATCACGTACAAAATTGTTTGAAACCCATGCCCTACATATAGTGTAAATATGAGAGTTAAATCCACGGGTATCGTCTGCGTTCATACCTGCACCATCTGGAACAAGATCGTTCCATTTAGCCATGATCTCTTTGTGTAACGAGCTTTGCTTATTTGAAGGTTGCTCCTCCTTCTGCCTGGTTCTTCGGGAATTGCCGTGAAGAGGATGGTGACATTTCAGGCTTGTTCTCCACTATGTTCCTAGCGCAGTACGATGCTTTGGACAATTGGTCATTATGTCCGTGGTATTCAAACAATCCAACACGCGCTAAAATAAGACATCTTTCTGTGCTAACGTTAGTTTGGGCTACTTTAGCTGTCGCAGATGATGTCCTCCACACATGCAGACACAGTGAAACACACAATACGCCCAGGAAATCGTGCCGAAACATCGCAACTGCTGTTGCAGTATGCAACAAACGAACACGACAATTCTATTGTTTACAGAAAGCGAGACCTTGGTAATTAGAAACATGTGAACTGAATGTGATGGTAAAAGTCAGATAAACAAGAGAAAGTTAAACTTCTGTATAAAGCGGATTTTCAGCTAAACTTCATATTCTAAGTACTTGATTCAAGTAATTATAATAAATGTGAACCTGAACTTTATTTTCAAGCCAAAATGTTTTCAAAAGAATGCCTGGCGGGTGTCACGTCACGCACCCACATTTTATGAACATTTATGTTCACCTTGTCACGCAATGTTGATTTCATTTGTCGCTCAGAACATTCAATACACTCAAAAATGACTTGAAAAGAGAAAAGTAATTATTTCAAAGCTGGAAATTTGTCCAAAGTTGACTTTACATCGTCTGCAGGTTTGTATTGTATCGTATTCCCCCGTAATATATAGTATAAAATACGCCGGAAAATATGATAACACAACAAAACCAACACCGAATGAAACATGAGTAACATGGCCAAAATAGGTAATCGCGCAGAGCGATAATTTCAACGAAAATATTACCCACAAGGCTCGTCAGCATTCAATTTTTTTGATATTCTCTGTGTCAAAAAAAAAGCACATTGAAGACGCTGGTCACTTACTTTAAATGAATGCCATTAAGAATATTTGACAGATGCCAAAAAATTTTTTCACAGAAACATAGTACTAGGATAGGTTTGTATTGTAGTATAACGTTTGTTGAATTACAATGTTGGCCATTGGAGATAATTGCATTTGAAAAAGTACAATTTGACGAAGTTGCGTGACATGGTCAATGATTGACAGCTCTTAATTGACAGGAATAATATTAAATTACATGAACTTTAAGTTTTCAGATCCTAAGGGTTCCAGCAATTGTTGGATGAAATTAGATTAGAATCCATTACATTCTGTTAGTTTGAGAGAAGTCTCTTGTCAGTGCATTTTTAAGGGATATTTTTGGGTTTTACCCCTGGGAATTGAGGTGGGGCCTCTAATACCCCAGGGAATGGTCAGGGGACCGAACCACTTTGGTTTCTTGAATAACTTAGTGAACCTAAAAATCTGTGAAAGTTTGAAAGAAATCGGTGAGATGGCATGTGTCACGTCTGCCTGGTCCTCTCGTGGACAGACTCTTAAGATTTTGAGACAAGTTTTCTTGTTTAACCAAAATATCGAGACTGCCATGTATAATATCAAGATTTGGCCTGTCTAGTTTAGCCTGAGTCTAGTGTAACGTAAACAGAAGATCAGGTTTAGCTGTTACAGTGCGATGCCCTCTTACCGTGAGCACCCAACAAACAAGTTAGCCAATCAGAGAACGCGAATTCAATTGACGAGCACGCCTCCTCGCAAAGTTGAGCACGATGGAATGTGATCTTGTCCCTTCGTGTTTATCACAGGAGCCTAAAGTTAGTTACAAAATACGAAGATTGTATTCACTTTATTGCTTCATAAGTATCTGCAGTTATGAAAATGATTATAAGAATTAGCTGACTGATATCGTGCAAAAAGTTTGTTGGGTTTACTGGTTATCAGAGGTATTAAAGAATTTCGTCTTCTTTTGCAACTAACGTTAACTTAAAAATCTAAGGCCCCGTTTACACGGATCCGGACAAATTTTTGCACGGACAAAAACTTGCACGGTTCCACCTTGCGTTTACACGAGACCGGCGGAACTGGACGAATTTTTGAACGGCTAAGTGTGCAAGTTTCCGTGTAAACACCACTGCAATCTGTAACAGAATTTGCACGGATCCATGTAAACACGTGGTCTAGGAACAAATTTCGTCCGTGCAAAAATTTGTCCGGACCCGTGTAAACGGGGCCTAAAACAGCCAAACTTAAAATTCCAAAATGATATTATGCAGAATGCCAGGACATCAATGGCCACCAAAACGGCAAATTTAAATACGAGTGCGCTTCAAAAAGCCCAGAATAAGACAAGAAGGGCCCCAATCGGTCTCAGTAGCGTTAGTTGAAATCGTTTGTTGGGAGCTAACATTTTCTTTATTACTCAACTGCCTGAAATTGTATGGTCCAAATTGTTACACTGATTAAATCGAGCCACTCTCCAAAACAGCTGAACCGGTCCCACTGATAAAAGTAATTAAACTAGGTCAAATGACCCAACTTCCTAAAATAATCCAAGCAGTCCAAATGAAGAAACTCAATCAAACGAGCCGACCGGCTAAATTAGCTCAACTGGATCAAACTATGTACTGTTTATTAACTTTAAAACGCGTTTGAAGATTGCTGAAGATGAAGATTTTTGATGATTATATATACCGGATAGTTGACGAGAAAAAGTCAAAGTTAAGGAAACCGTTCGAGATTTAATGAGAGCGAATGGGAGTTGATCAGAGCGCATGAGAGTTGGCGAAACCGCATGCGAAAGTTAATAAAAGCGAGCACGCATTAGAGTTAATGACAGTGTACGAGGATTAATAAAAGCGCATGAGAGATGGTGAAAATCATGAGAGTCGATGGAAGCACACGACAGTTGACAGAGAGAACGAAAGTTGAATTGGGTGCGCAAGGTTTCTGATGATAATTAACGAGATTTGACGAGAGCGCACGAGACTCAGTGTTTATGAAACAATACGAGAGTTAATGAGGAGCGAATGGGAGTCCATGAAGAAAGCATGAGAGTTGATGACCGCGTACAAGCCCGTACAAGGGTTAAAGCGCATAGGCGTTGGCGAAATCACGTAAGAATCGATGAGAAAGTTGACAAGAGCGCACGATACTTGGTTTTGCTACCCAAGATTGCTGATGATAATGTACGAGAGTTAACGTGAGCGCATTGATGAAACAGTTTTGATGAACAGCGCTTGAGAGTTGACGCCGAGCGCACGAGCCGGTTGATGAGGAATGCACGAGAGTTGATGACAGCGCATGAGAGTTGAACGAAACTATACGATAGTTAATTAAGAGAGCACGAGAGTTGATGAGAGTGCATGATTGTAGATGAAACTAGGTTGGCGACAGCGTATGCGAGATTAATTGGGTGCGCAAGATTGCCGAAACTATCCGGGATTTGATAAGAACGTGCGAGAGTTGATAAGAGTATACGGGAATTGATGTTAGCACACGAGAAGTGATGAGAGCGCAAGATTGTTGATGACAATATATGAGAGTTGCGAGAGCGCTTGAGTGTAAATGCAAGAGTTGGCGAGAGCACATGAAAGTTGATAATGAGGGCGAGCGATTGAAAGTTGACAAGAGCACACAAATTAAGTTGACGAGAGCACACGAACGTTGACGAGAGCACACGAAAGTTGGAGAGAGAGCGCATGAAAATTAAAAAACGCACGAGGAAAATATCGTGTTACCATTGCATATTCCAATTTGGGTTAATGTTCGGCGAATTCGGAATTCACTATCGCTGAACACAAGGGAAACATGCAGTTCATCATGCGTTTTCCTATGCTAGAAAAACTCCATTGAAGAGCTAGTTTTCCTGAACGTTTTCCGTTAGTTTTCCACCGTGTGTTTACACGGCGTTCATAAGTGTTTTCCAGAATCAGTTAATGCCGTGAAAACATGATATTCACGAGTGATTTTGCTGCAACCGTTTAACTCCAGTAAATCGCTTGTTTTCCGGAACGTTTTCCGTTAGTTTTCTAACGTGTGTTAACACCGCGTTCATGAATGTTTTCCAGAAGCGGTCAACGTTGTGAAAACAAGATATTCACATGCGGTTTTACTGCAACCGTATAACGCCAGTTAATCGCTTGTTTTCCTGAGCGTTTACGTTAGTTTTCAACGTGTTAAACACGGCGTTCGCTAAGTATTTTCCAGAAGCGGTTAACGCTGTGAAAACATGATATTCGAAGCGGTTTAGCTGCAACCGTAAAACCCCAGTTAATCGCTTGTTTTCCTGAACGTTTTTCGTTAGTTTTCTACCGTGTGTTCGCTAAAGCCTGGTTTCCATATAATCGACGATCGCTGTGATTCTTGCGACCCTTGCGATCATTTGGAAACCAAAATGTTGCGATCGTTGCGATCCTTGCGATTGCGATCGCAGAGATAGAAAAGTTTCTAGCTATCTCTGCGATCGCAATCGCAACGATCGCAACGATCGCAACATTTTGGTTTCCAAATGATCGCAAGGGTCGCAAGAATCACAGCGATCGTCGATTATATGGAAACCAGGCTTTAGCGAACACACGGTAGAAAACTAACGAAAAACGTTCAGGAAAACAAGCGATTAACTGGGGTTTTACGGTTGCAGCTAAAACCGCTTCGAATATCATGTTTTCACAGCGTTAACCGCTTCTGGAAAATACTTAGCGAACGCCGTGTTAACACGTTGAAAACTAACGTAAACGCTCAGAAAACAAGCGATTAACTGGCGTTATACGGTTGCAGTAAAACCGCATGTGAATCTTGTTTTCACAACGTTGACCTCTTCTGGAAAACATTCATGAACGCGGTGTTAACACACGTTAGAAAACTAACGGAAAACGTTCCGGAAAACAAGCGATTACTGGAGTTAAACGGTTGCAGCAAAATCACTCGTGAATATCATGTTTTCACGGCATTAACTGATTCTGGAAAACACTTATGAACGCCGTGTAAACACACGGTGAAAACTAACGGAAAACGTTCAGGAAAACTAGCTCTTCAATGGAGTTTTTCTAGCATAGGAAAACGCATGATGAACTGCATGTTTCCCTTGTGTTCAGCGATAGTGAATTCCGAATTCGCCGAACATTAACCCAAATTGGAATATGCAATGGTAACACGATATTTCCTCGTGCGTTTTTTAATTTTCATGCGCTCTCTCTCCAACTTTCGTGTGCTCTCGTCAACGTTCGTGTGCTCTCGTCAACTTAATTTGTGTGCTCTTGTCACTTTCAATCGCTCGCCCTCATTATCAACTTTCATGTGCTCTCGCCAACTCTTGCATTTACACTCAGCGCTCTCGCAACTCTCATATATTGTCATCAACAATCTTGCGCTCTCATCACTTCTCGTGTGCTAACATCAATTCCCGTATACTCTTATCACTCTCGCACGTTCTTATCAAATCCCGGATAGTTTCGGCAATCTTGCGCACCCAATTAATCTCGCATACGCTGTCGCCAACCTAGTTTCATCTACAATCAGCACTCTCATCAACTCTCGTGCTCTCTTAATTAACTATCGTATAGTTTCGTTCAACTCTCATGCGCTGTCATCAACTCTCGTGCATTCCTCATCAACCGGCTCGTGCGCTCGCGTCAACTCTCAAGCGCTGTTCATCAAAACTGTTTCATCAATGCGCTCACGTTAACTCTCGTACATTATCATCAGCAATCTTGGGTAGCAAAACCAAGTATCGTGCGCTCTTGTCAACTTTCTCATCGATTCTTACGTGATTTCGCCAACGCCTATGCGCTTTAACCCTTGTACGGGCTTGTACGCGTCATCAACTCTCATGCTTTCTTCATGGACTCCCATTCGCTCCTCATTAACTCTCGTATTGTTTCATAAACACTGAGTCTCGTGCGCCTTCGTCAAATCTCGTTAATTATCATCAGAAACCTTGCGCACCCAATTCAACTTTCGTTCTCTCTGTCAACTGTCGTGTGCTTCCATCGACTCTCATGATTTTCACCATCTCTCATGCGCTTTTATTAATCCTCGTACACTGTCATTAACTCTAATGCGTGCTCGCTTTTATTCTTTCGCATGCGGTTTCGCCAACTCTCATGCGCTCTGATCAACTCCCATTCGCTCTCATTAAATCTCGAACGGTTTCCTTAACTTTGACTTTTTCTCGTCAACTATCCGGTATATAATAATCATCAAAAATCTTCATCTTCAGCAATCTTCAAACGCGTTTTAAAGTTAATAAACAGTACATAGTTTGATCCAGTTGAGCTAATTTAGCCGGTCGGCTCGTTTGATTGAGTTTCTTCATTTGGACTGCTTGGATTATTTTAGGAAGTTGGGTCATTTGACCTAGTTTAATTACTTTTATCAGTGGGACCGTTCAGCTGTTTGGAGAGTGGCTCGATTTAATCAGTGTAACAATTTGGACCATACAATTTCAGGCAGTTGAGTAATAAAGAAAATGTTAGCTCCCAACAAACGATTTCAACTAACGCTACTGAGACCGATTGGGGCCCTTCTTGTCTTATTCTGGGCTTTTTGAAGCGCACTCGTATTTAAATTTGCCGTTTTGGTGGCCATTGATGTCCTGGCATTCTGCATAATATCATTTTGGAATTTTAAGTTTGGCTGTTTTAGGCCCCGTTTACACGGGTCCGGACAAATTTTTGCACGGACGAAATTTGTTCCTAGACCACGTGTTTACATGGATCCGTGCAAATTCTGTTACAGATTGCAGTGTGTTTACACGGAAACTTGCACACTTAGCCGTTCAAAAATTCGTCCAGTTCCGCCGGTCTCGTGTAAACGCAAGGTGGAACCGTGCAAGTTTTTGTCCGTGCAAAAATTTGTCCGGATCCGTGTAAACGGGGCCTTAGATTTTAAGTTAACGTTAGTTGCAAAAGAAGACGAAATTCTTTAATACCTCTGATAACCAGTAAACCCAACAACTTTTTGCACGATATCAGTCAGCTAATTCTTATAATCATTTTCATAACTGCAGATACTTATGAAGCAATAAAGTGAATACAATCTTCGTATTTTGTAACTAACTTTAGGCTCCTGTGATAAACACGAAGGACAAGATCACATTCCATCGTGCTCAACTTGGCGAGGAGGCGTGCTCGTCAATTGAATTCGCGTTCTCTGATTGGCTAACTTGTTTGTTGGGTGCTCACGGTAAGAGGGCATCGCACTGTAACAGCTAAACCTGATCTTCTGTTTACGTTACACTAGACTCAGGCTAAACTAGACAGGCCAAATCTTGATATTATACATGGCAGTCTCGATATTTTGGTTAAACAAGAAAACTTGTCTCAAAATCTTAAGAGTCTGTCCACGAGAGGACCAGGCAGACGTGACACATGCCATCTCACCGATTTCTTTCAAACTTTCACAGATTTTTAGTTCACTAAGTTATTCAAGAAACCAAAGTGGTTCGGTCCCCTGACCATTCCCTGGGGTATTAGAGGCCCCACCTCAATTCCCAGGGGTAAAACCCAAAAATATCCCTTAAAAATGCACTGACAAGAGACTTCTCTCAAACTAACAAATGTAATGGATTCTAATCTAATTTCATCCAACAATTGCTGGAACCCTTAGGATCTGAAACTTAAAGTTCATGTAATTTAATATTATTCCTGTCAATTAAGAGCTGTCAATCATTGACCATGTCACGCAACTTCGTCAAATTGTACTTTTTCAAATGCAATTATCTCCAATGGCCAACATTGTAATTCAACAAACGTTATACTACAATACAAACCTATCCTAGTACTATGTTTCTGTGAAAAAATTTTTGGCATCTGTCAAATATTCTAATGGCATTCATTTAAAGTAAGTGACCAGCGTCTTCAATGTGCTTTTTTTTTTGACACAGAGAATATCAAAAAAATTGAATGCTGACGAGCCTTGTGGTAATATTTTCGTTGAAATTATCGCTCTGCGCGATTACCTATTTTGGCCATGTTACTCATGTTTCATTCGGTGTTGGTTTTGTTGTGTTATCATATTTTCCGGCGTATTTTATACTATATATTACGGGGGAATACGATACAATACAACCTGCAGACGATGTAAAGTCAACTTTGGACAAATTTCCAGCTTTGAAATAATTACTTTTCTCTTTTCAAGTCATTTTTGAGTGTATTGAATGTTCTGAGCGACAAATGAAATCAACATTGCGTGACAAGGTGAACATAAATGTTCATAAAATGTGGTGCGTGACGTGACACCCGCCAGGCATTCTTTTGAAAACATTTTGGCTTGAAAATAAAGTTCAGGTTCACATTTATTATAATTACTCTGAATCAAGTACTTAGAATATGAAGTTTAGCTGAAAATCCGCTTTATACAGAAGTTTAACTTTCTCTTGTTTATCTGACTTTTACCATCACATTCATTTCACATGTTTCTAATTACCAAGGTCTCGCTTTCTGTAAACAATAGAATTGTCGTGTTCGTTTGTTGCATACTGCAACAGCAGTTGCGATGTTTCGGCACGATTTCCTGGCGTATTGTGTGTTTCACTGTGTCTGCATGTGTGGAGGACATCATCTGCGACAGCTAAAGTAGCCCAAACTAACGTTAGCACAGAAAGATGTCTTATTTTAGCGCGTGTTGGATTGTTTGAATACCACGGACATAATGACCAATTGTCCAAAGCATCGTACTGCGCTAGGAACATAGTGGAGAACAAGCCTGAAATGTCACCATCCTCTTCACGGCAATTCCGAAGAACCAGGCAGAAGGAGGAGCAACCTTCAAATAAGCAAAGCTCGTTACACAAAGAGATCATGGCTAAATGGAACGATCTTGTTCCAGATGGTGCAGGTATGAACGCAGACGATACCCGTGGATTTAACTCTCATATTTACACTATATGTAGGGCATGGGTTTCAAACAATTTTGTACGTGATAGGGTAAAGAAATCAGATAGTTTTGGTCTAGAATAGAGTATCATTTACCGAGAAAACGATTGGAGTATGAAGAATTTAGTCTAGAATAGAAATCGGAAATCGAAGTGACACGTGGTTGCATGTACCGAAAATTGGTGATTGGACTGTACAACAACAACTTTATTTCAGTATTCCCATTTCTCCATCTGGACCCCCACCTAGACCCCATCTGGACCCCCTTCTGGACCCACATCTGGACCCCCTTCTGGATCACCTCTTTTTCCAAGAAATGACCAAATGACAGTTTTGAATTAATACACGTATGCGAAGTGGAAAAAATGTAGAAAAAATAATAATATTAAGCAGCTGCAGACTTTCTTTTTCACGGTATGTCATTATCATTTAACGATGGTCTCCGAAAATACCAGATTCTACATCAAATAATTAAGAAACCTGAAAAACACTCACCTCCATTTTAACAGCCAGGTAACAGTCAGCAGTAGTTATGTAAAGAGCTTATGGTGCAATCGTAAAGGCGGGAAATATGTTGTAATTTTTATAGTGCCCTTCAAATCCTTTTCCAGTCGCCGAGTTGTTTTTATGTTCTGTTGATTTCAATTTTAATATTTATTTTTTGTTTTACATTTTTTTTTGCTACTTCGCACAAATGTATTAATCAGCAATTTCCTGGAAAAAAAGAGGAGTCCAAAGGGGGTCTAGATAGGGGTTCAGAAGGCGGGGTCCACGTTGTACTGGCCTGTCAGTTATTTTTGTATTCAGCTTATAGGAGAATACCGCTAGGTTGCCAGTTACACGTTTTAATGAGAATTCCCAACGAGATTCCTGACAGTTAAGGCAAGAAACAGTACGACAAATGGACAAGCGACCAAAAACGCTTTAGCCTGCGAGCAAGCTCTCGGCTAACCCGAAACCCCGAGCCCGAGAGCTTGCTCGCAGGATAAAAACGCTTCGTCCAGCTATGGGCTGACAAACAGATTAATGACATGAATATAATTTGGTGCGAACCTATCATGCCAAAATATATTTTTCCGGAAATAAAAATTTGGCTGAAATATGTTTGCAACAAAAACAATTTTTTTCCTCTAGGGCGGAACGGAACCTATTTATTTCTAGTTTGTATTATTGTAATTTCCTTACTCGTTGTAATTGCTCGGCAATACCATGCATTTAGTAATGGGAATACTGAACTAAAGTTCTTGTTGTACAGTGCAATCACCAATTTCCGGCTGCATGTAACCACGTGTCACTTCCATTCTCCCGCGTAAATATGAGAGTTAAAGGGACACTGTCACCTATTTTTAGGTGACAATGGAAACCTTAAAATAATGGCCCAGTTTTGTTAACAAATACTCTACCAGTACACAGAAACTAGTATTCGTTATCTTTGGCTGCGGATGGCCAGGATGGAAATGGATTACAACTTGAAAAAATTGGCCATTTTTTTCAAGTTTTTCCCAAGAGTCGTGGAAAAATCGCAGAAAAACTTATTATGGTTTGTTCTTCCTTGAAGAAATCACTTGATATTATCTTCTTGGTGTTCTAAAAGCAATTTTATGTTTGAGCAAAGGTACTTTGTCATATATTTAGTGTATTTTGACCAAAACACAGCAAAATCTGCGTGACAATGCCCCTTTAAATCCTCGGTATCGTCTGTGTTCATACCTGCACCATCTGGAACAAGAGCGTTCCATTTAGCCATGATCTCTTTCTGTATCGAGCTTTGCTTATTTGTAGGTTTGCTCCTCCTTCTGCCTGGTTCTTCGGGAATTGCCGTGAAGAGAATGGTGACATTTCGGGTTTGTCGCTCCACCATGTTCCTAGCGCAGTACGATGCTTTGGACAAATGGTCATATTATGTCCGTCGTGTTCCCGGTCGTGATCAAACAATCCAACACGCGCTAAAATAAGACATCTTTCTGTGCTAACGTTAGTTTGGGTTACTTAGCTGTCGCAGATGGGACTTGCATTGATGTCCTTCACACATGCAGACAGAGTGAAAAACTCAATACGCCCAGGAAATCGTGCCGAAACATCGCAACTGTTGTTGCAATATGCAACAAACGAACACGACAATTCTGACAATTGAGCAGCCATAAAGGCTGCTGTAGTAAGACGCAAGCTATTTAAAACTTTAGATATTCTCTTTTCGTAGCACTGAACAAGTAAACAATAATACGACTCCGGCCGGCACGAAGCGCTTCGTTTGTGATTTATATTTTTGTTGTTTACAGAAAGCGAGACCTTGGTAATTAGAAACATGTGAACTGAATGTGATGGTAAAAGTCAGATAAACAAGAGAAAGTTAAACTTCTGTATAAAGCGGATTTTCAGCTAAACTTCATATTCTAAGTACTTGATTCAAGTAATTATAATAAATGTGAACCTGAACTTTATTTCCAAGCCAAAATGTTTTTAAAAGAATGCCTGGCGGGTGTCACGTCACGCACCCACATTTTATGAACATTTATGTTCACCTTGTCACGCAATGTTGATTTCATTTGTCGCTCAGAACATTCAATACACTCAAAAATGACTTGAAAAGAGAAAAGTAATTATTTCAAAGCTGGAAATTTGTCCAAAGTTGACTTTACATCGTCTGCAGGTTTGTATTGTATCGTATTCCCCCGTAATATAATAGTATAAAATACGCCGGAAAATATGATAACACAACAAAACCAACACCGAATGAAACATGAGTAACATGGCCAAAATAGGTAATCGCGCAGAGCGATAATTTCAACGAAAATATTACCCACAAGAGTTCTCAAATGACTCAACTGGGTAACATTTTGCCCTAACAATGTGTAGGCTACAAATGGAGCCGATAAAGCAGAGACGTGGATGCTAATTAATTATGTATACTGATTAACGTTGTCCACGTTGCGCTGTCATCGAATATTTAGCATATCAGCTATAAATTTAGCAGTTAAACTGTCTTGAAAATGTGTTCCGACGCATAATATATTGTGAAAGGAGGCATGTTGATAATTACAGCGTCGAATGGCTCGTCAGCATTCAATTTTTTTGATATTCTCTGTGTCAAAAAAAAAGCACATTGAAGACGCTGGTCACTTACTTAAATGAATGCCATTAAGAAAATTTGACAGATGCCAAAAATTTTTTTTCACAGAAACATAGTACTAGGATAGGTTTGTATTGTAGTATAACGTTTGTTGAATTACAATGTTGGCCATTGGAGATAATTGCATTTGAAAAAGTACAATTTGACGAAGGTGCGTGACATGGTCAATGATTGACAGCTCTTAATTGACAGGAATAATATTAAATTACATGAAATTAAATTACATTAGATTAGAATCCATTACATTCTGTTAGTTTGAGAGAAGTCTCTTGTCAGTGCATTTTTAAGGGATATTTTTAGGTTTTACCCCTAGGAATTGAGGTGGGGCCTCCAATACCCCAGGGAATGGTCAGGGGACCGAACCACTTTGGTTTCTTGAATAACTTAGTGAACCTAAAAATCTGTGAAAGTTTGAAAGAAATCGGTGAGATGGCCTGTGTCACGTCTGCCTGGTCCTCTCGTGGACAGACTCTTAATTCCTATTGGCAGCCCATCTTGATCACCACGGTCAAGGTTACTAAATTTATAAGGCTAGGCGAACTAAACATGCTTATTTAGCACAATCGCTCAAGTGTGTCTAAAATTACGAAACATCAAAACACCAAGAATTTTATTCACAGCAGCACTACAGTTAAAACTAAATTATCCTTCAGGAGCGAGGTCAGCCCCGTGTACATTTGCAAGAAAAGAATAAACATTTTGCCACAGATCTCAAAAAAGACCACCGGTATTCTCGGTTTGAACTGATCTGACCACACTTTATTATTTCAGCGAACCTTTTTTAAAAACACTTATGAGACCTTATGACACACTCTTCACTTACTACTTGTCCGGGGGAAGGGCCTCGCTCCATATAGTGGCTATACGAGGAGGGTCCGCCCAAAAGGGTATCATTTTAACTTGTTTAGTCACTATAGGGTAGCGAAATTTGAAGTTTAGTATCCGAAACGGTCGCAAAATAGACTGAGGACTGAAAGGGTAACAATTAAAACTAAGTATTAGAAAGTGAAACTGGGCAAAACATTTATACATGCAAAGATTCGCTTGCCGCCGGGAAAAATAGTGAATCGGTACAGTTCTTGTTTACGGCGTTTCTGCGACACCGTACGCCCGTATGGGATAATCCTCTTTCTTTAGCTAATCTCTAAGGTATAAGAAAGGGGTATAAATGTTTGTTGTGAATGCGAAAGGGTATCATTTTGATAAAAGTTGTTATGTGAAAGATTGAGAGTTAAACCTCCGAGAGGAGCCTCCCCATATAAAACTTTATTGTGTACCCGCCTCCTCTTCCCCCGGGCTCCGTTTACGCAATTAAAATTAATCCATACGTTTCACTGAACACGTACTAGCTGCTCGATCATGACCAAACGTGGGGAAAGTTTATTTCATGTTTTTGTTTATAATTAACTCAGCGCGATAAGCGATAACAAAATAACGGCCACCCAAAATCTTCTTCGTTCTCCCGCATGTTCAACTGATTCATGATGACAACAATTTTGATCATTCCTTTAAATGCTCTCCTGGTATGGTTGGTCCATGCGGTTAGATAGGAATGTATAAATTTGTTCCTTACAAAGCACTGAATCAACAGTTTCGTTGTCTTGTTTGAAACAGTTTTGAAAGAATGAATGTCAAACAGGTTCTTTGATAACCAAATTAGCGTCTGTTCCGTCTTTTATTCGTCCGACATTTTGTCTGCAGTAGATCTTTTTAATAGCCTAAAAATGCCGAGCTTTCGTGATCCTGACCGGTTTAGAGCTTTAATCCGGATTCTTTATTGATTAGGATATTTAACAATTAGACCCGTAGCCCTTGAGGGCGAAGGGTCTAATTGTTTTAGTATCACCCAACTAGTCGGACAGAAAAAGGCAATAATAAAAAAAAGCAATTGCAAGTTGAAGAAATATTTATTTGGGAATAAAACGAAAAATAAAACCGGCGAATTTCGCTACTCGATGACTATTACTATTAGACCCCTAGTAGCGTAGCCAATCAAAATGCAGGATTTGCATTAGTCCACTAGTTGGGTGATACTAAAAACTACTATACTTTTTACGTGATCAGTGAATGCTCCTGATATTGTTTGACTCACATTATGTGAAGAATTCACTATGACGTCGTTTTAAACTCTTAAGAATTTTCTCTATTTAAGTTTTTCGCTTCCTCGCAAAGTCACGAAATCGGGAGAGCAGCTAGAGATGCTTCTTGTTTTGCTATGCTAGCGGCGCGGAAATCAAATAGAAACAGTTTTTGAGTGAGCTTACATGAAGTGTAATTTCACTCTATGTCATGGGAAATGTCCGTAAGTCCGTGGTAGTCCAATCTTCGGGTTGTCTTCGGTATCACGGCGCCTGGTCTCGAACAGATATTGTTTATTTCCGTACGGACGATGAGCGCACGAACACCCGAATATGAGCCAGGTTGAACACGAAGTGCTGCGAACTGATCCCGGATCATCCCGGATAACGAACGACGTATTTTCGATATCAAAACCACGGAACGTGGAAGCAACCACGTTTTTTTCGCCGTTGGAGAAAGAGAGGTAAGAGACTGGAAATTTACGATGTTTACGTGTTATATTGCACCAGTAATCAGCACAGCATTCAAGCAATGTGTCTATTGTTTTCACGTAAAGAGTTTTTCAGATGTTTTGAAGGTGTAGACAAAATCTTCGCCAACAAAAGGTTCCCTAAATCACCGAGATGTAGTTTTAAAGACAGCTGTGATGGCCGCCGAGTGACTTGTGCAGTCCAGCATTGCGAATTGCTCCATGTACAACATCTGGCAATCCATAACCCTGTCTCAGGGTCATAAAATTTCCCTTCTGGGAACAAAATATTTCCTTCGGGAAACGATGAATTCTCTTCGGAGAACAAATAATGTCTTTAGAGACACAAATCTGTGTTAAGTGCAGTTACACTAAAACGTTGAAAAGTTATTGTTTGAAAACGTTGATGTTACTAAGTTTAAAATGTAAGTTAACTATACTTGTTACAGCTAACCTACATTCCAAAAAAACTTGAGAATAAATGTTAATGTTTTACTGTTATTGTTGGCAATGCTGATACTGTATGCAAACAGCTACATGCCATAAGCACCAACCAGGGTTCAATTTCATAAAACTTTTACAGCTGTAATTTACAAGTGTAGTTATTGTTTCAGACCTCTGAAACAATAGCTACAAGCGTAAAAGTTTTATTAAATTGATCTTTAAATTTATATATTTTGATTAAAAGATAACATTGCCTGCCTTCAGTAAAATGGTGTCAATCTTTACTGTCAGTATGGGGTTTTACCACTCCTTACATGTGAAACCCGACCACGTTTGTTTGTCACACTGTTTCAAATAAACACCTATTTCAAATAGGCACCCATCCTTGTGTAAATCCATGTGCGGTAGATCTAGAATTTTGTTCATGTTCACAGTTACAGTACTTCCTCTATTAAGTGGTCATTTCTCAAAAACCCAAAATATGTATTCACCAGTCCTTTACTGGAAATGGTTCTCAAGGTCCTGAGGGTTTCAGCTTAACAGAGGGACTGCTGTACAGGGTTCTATCTAGGGTATTTGAGGGGTAGAAGCTTCCCCCCCAAAACGCCCAGCTTCTCCCCCAAAAAATATTGTTACCATTACTGTATATAAGTAACTATATCGGAAAAATCATCCAGAGGTCAGTGCACGAGGTCAGTGCACATAAAGTAAATATTCCCTGTCTAAGGACACTATATGACAAGGAACATGGAGTATTACAAACTGATGGCCAGTTGTCCTGGAGTCAGTGGTAGATCATTACAAACGTGTAAAGAAGCGCAGATTGGCTTTGTAATTCAATTCAATTTCAGTTCAACTTTTTGGAGAAGAAAATACATTTAGATCCTCAAGTTGATCAGGGAGATTTTCCAAAGATCAATTGCCATGATTTGTTTTTCCAGTATTTGTTTTCACACGCGATTAGACACGTCAGTTAACTCGTATCTGCCGCGTCAGTTAACTTATTATATACACGTCAGTTATTAATTACACGGTTTACAGTACGTTGTTATCTGAGAATTTTGTAGTTGTTACGACCATTAGCTACCATTGGTAAGAAATGGAAAAGTGCCGTTGTCGAGTTTATTTATGTTATTCACTTACGAACGATGAGTATGTACAAATATTTGTGCAATTTGATGTCGGGTAACTCTTCTGTTCACTTCAGTAAATATCGGAGCTGATTGTAATAAATAAATAACATTGTCAGAACGTGATCACGACTAAAAAATAAAACAAGATACTACTGTAACATTATCTCAAAATTGTCTCAAAATGCACCAGATTGCATCTCAGCGCATATTCAATTCAAAAAATTTCCGGGGGGGCATGCTCCCACACCCCCCTATGAAGCTTGTGGCCTTCGGCCACTCGGACTTCTCCCCCAAACGATAAATCCTAGATAGAACCCTGCTGTATATGATTTACATTTTTTTTCAGAAATTTGCTAATATGATAACTTTGATGATGACAATGATGATAACTCGGTCCTTGTAGTGACATTACATAGCGTGACAAAAACTATACCAAATTAACGAACGATCTTCCAGTCCAACAAAACAAAAAATCATCCTCGACAAACCAAGATACTTTTCCAATACAGAAGCTCTTGAGACGTTAAGTTGCAAGCCACAATGGTGCTTGGTGGACATGTGTTTTTATCACATCTCTTGGACTTGGAACACTTGCACCAGTTATACAGTCAATGAACCATTTTTTAAGTTGTGCTTCCATACCTGTGACAGTACCACATTATATCGTTAAATAGTTTTTTATGAAAAATCAGAGGCAGACAGCCTATGGTGTATTTCTCATTTAGCTTAATATCTTTGACAGTAACATTTTCGACATCACAAATTCCGTCTCTAGATATTTCCGTGCAAATTTTCATCGTAAGCTCACTCATGTACGCATTGCGGACCTATTTTTATTATTGGTGCTAAAAATAAGCAGTAATATGCGCGTTTCAAAATCATTCAGCGAAATCAGCTTACTACGGGTCAACACATTCGATAGAGACCTCCCATCACATACGGTGCTGTTGCTTGAATGTCACACGACCCTGTTTATCCGGTTGGGTCGACGAAACCTCCGCGAATTGATGAAAACATTCCAGTGCACCTGATACTATCACCTAATACAGTAGGAGCTACGTCATCTTATTTATTAGGTCACATAATTAACTTTGGTCAATTCGCGCCATACCTTTCTAGGTGTTTTGCCGCGCTGAAGGAATGCTAAGAAGAGTTGCGAACCTAACAGTGATTGTACCCGTCAGGGACTGTTGGCTTAACTTCTAAACAAAGTTGAACTTGATGAAAAGGACTAACAGGTGTTGTTGCCTTTACCATGGCCTATATTCCTCAATATAAAATCCATCCACATCGAACGTGGGCAATGGAAGAAACAAAAATTCCGCAAAGAGCATGGACTTTGCAGGAAACGAAATTTCCGCATCGTCCCAACTCGCCAAGCCGCGCGTCAGGGAAGGACTTTAGAGGAGCTGTTGTTGTAAACCCATCTTTTCAACGATTTAACGAACCAGTTGATCCTGTGTGTAAGAAGATAATTTGGAGCCGCAGTTGATGGAAGCCCCGAGAGTATCATCTGGGATCCATCGAGTGGCTTTAAAAAGGAGAATATAAACGAAGTGAGGGAATGCGAATGGGATGTGAAAAGTATCAAGGTTGATGATTTCAGGACAAAGACATCCCTAAGCAGACCGCTTATCTGCTAGAAACTGTCTGCATAACATTGTTTGTTTCGCTTCTTCTTACATTGCTTATTCTCTTCGGGTCTGTTGACATAAGGAAGTGGCTCTTGTGGGGCAAGGGTGGTAAGAATATTCGTCAATATTGATAAAACTGATATCAACCGATTGACATTTTGAAATCAGGGCATTTAGAACCGCGCGTGTGTGTACATTCATAACTCTCTGTAGGGATTAGTCTTCAACTTACTTACTAGATCCGTTTAACGTTTAAAGCCGCGGCGGTCTTTCTCTTAACGTTTTTGTAGGTTTGTTTTTTATAAGTTACACTGTACCGGTTAATAGTTAGGGACTCAAATAAAAAGAACGGATTAAGAAGTCTGTAAGTCTGACGTATTCTTTGTTATCGTAAATGGATATCAGTTTTGAGTGTACACCTGTTTATCGATTTTAAGTTTGTTACAGCTAAACAACTTCCAATATCCAACCGCTACACAAACTCTTCCTTCCCGGTGTTCTCCATCTTCACTGACTTTTGTATTTTCTAATTCGTCTTTCTTCGATCGTTCATCATCATCGAGAGCTAGATCATCATCCTTTCCGTAAAATTCAGTATATTTCAACAAAAATATTTGCATGTCACGAAATTGAGGAATGCAGTAAGACTCCTTAGGATCCATTTTACTGTAATGTAAACAAGAGAACGCCAACTTAAAGGGGAAGTATCACGGGGATTTGGTGTCATTTTAAAAAGCAAAAAATGTTATTGTATGGTCAGAAACCGAAAAATAAAGCTCCAATGGTGTGATTTTTTTATCACAAAATATATCAAAACTGTCGATTAGTGTCTCTGGTCATAGACGGACTGGGTCTCAATGAAATACAACTTGAAAAAAAATTAGCCTAATCTTTTTCAAGTTTCCACATTTTCGTCTCCAAAAGGGCTAGAACAGACCATAATGTGTCTCTCTTTCAAGAATTGGTTGATTTCACTCTCTTGGTGTTTTAGTATTATTTTGTAAATAAGTAAAGATATTGTTAAATGCCTTTGAGCAAAAAACATCAAAATTCCGGTGATACTTCCCCTTTAAACTATTGTCCACAAGGCCCGGAAGTCATTCCTTGTAAACAATAGGTGCTCTGAAGCGCATTAGGCCTTTTGTCTCTCAATCTACTGCAATACAAATTTATAACGCCCTAATTCAGCCCCATCTCGATTACTGTAGCCCCGTCTGGGATGGGTTTAGTAACCAACTGAGCGATAAACTGCAAACATTACAGAACCGTGCAGCCAGGGTGACTGCGAGGGCTAATTACGAGACAAGCTCCAACGTACTCCTGGAAAGGCTGAAATGGGATTCACTCTCAGTAAGACGAAAAAAGCAAAAGGCAGTTGTGATGTTTAAGTCCCTCAACAAATTAGCCCCAGTGTACTTGCAGGACCTATTCAATACACGAAGCACAAATTACAATTTACGAAATTCGTGCGGTAAACTAACATTGCCCAAGCCACGCACCAATTATCTAAAGCGTAGCTTTAGCTATAGCGGGGCTCAGTTGTGGAACTCCTTACCACAAGATGTAAGGAATATCAAGTCCATAGGGCAATTTAAAAGGGAAATAAACCGACTATTTCAATCATCGGTTTCCCACTCGGCAACCTTGTAAAACAGTAAGTGAAGTGTATATATATTTTTAAATATATAATTGTTACTTTTTATATACTGAATGATTTTACCGAGTTTAAATAACGTTATATACATGTATGTATGTATTTCGCCGTTTGCTTTGATCAAACATTCTTTTCTATCTTTGTCATCTTATTCGAGTATCACGGTGCTAGGAGCATCATTCCCCTCTTCGCTGACGAATATCAGTTTGTCTTTACCTGCGATTGGAAAAGTTGGTTATCAAAGGTTTAGACAGGTGGCTGGCGAAACCTTAACTTAGTACCTTAATCTCTGCAATTTGAAATGATTTTGGTATTCAAAGGCGGCTATCGCAGTTACACAAGTACTATTGACAAGCTTTCTGCATCATATGCAAACGGTAGAGGACTGGCACGAATTTTTTTTTAATTTCGTCTGAGGTTTCCAATCGACCAAAGTTAGAGTAGAATGTAATTTTGGAGAAGAAAGACAGAATGAAAATGGTGGCTGAAATCGTTAAAAAGTGAAACCGTGGAAAACATAGAAGTAACTCAAAGTGTAAAAAATGCTCTAAATAATGATGATGTTAAAATGAAAGAGGAAAAAACAGGTTATATTCATTCCGCCGAGGAAAAGGAGCTAAAATTGTTGTTGCATTTTGAAGGTTGGCACACCCTTTTACGGTAAATGTTTTTATCTGGAGTTACACATGAGTTTTAAATATGTCTCTTAACATTAGAGGCATTAACAAATCGATAAAACGTAGAAATCTATTTCGATGGCTTCATAATGGTAAATATGATATACATTTTTTTAAAAAAAAAAACAATTGGAAATGTTTGGCGCTCAGAATGGCGCTCAGAATGATGCTCAGAAGTGACTCAAAGTTAAAAAAATGCTCTAAATAAGGATGATCTTAAAATGAATGAGAAAAGAAAGATTATATTCATTCCGCCGAGGAAAAAGCTTTAACAATTTTGATGAAATTTATTTTTGCTCCCTAAAAATGTTCTCAAGTAAGCTTAAAGTTAAGAAAGAGGTTTAGTGAACTTATCTTGTCTTATCTTTCTTTATTTATAGTGATATGATTCGACATATGCTCCTTTATCAGTCAATAAAATATAAGTGAGAAGACTATAAAGTTGTTTTTATTTATAAAGAATATCAGTAAGTTGAACAATGGTAAGAGTAACGTGAACTAATGAGAACGAAAATATTAAAAAGAAAATAAAATAATTATAATAGTACTGTACTTTGGTCTGTAAATATAAACACTACTACTCCTTGACTATTGTGTTGTTAAGTTGGTAAGAATATTTACCACCTTGTTGAAACCCTCTTTCCTCCCTTCTCCTCCAGGCTCCTGCCAGTATGATTTAATTTTCAGTGTTTTGCGGCAAGTTGATGTAAAAGGGGCTCATATAGTTTTTTCAACTACCTTGTTAATATGACCACATTTTATGGCCTATTTGTGATCATATATATTTACAGGATCCCACTGTATTATCAAGTCAGTGAGAAAATACTCTACATATTACACTTCAGAATGCTGTGAAACGTGTTACTGTGGAAAACTAGCTTAGTGTCATGATGACCTTGAAAGTAGGGCCAAGTAACTGCTATATCAACTAAATACACATTTCACAAGAAAATACAAAACAAAATAATTTCATATGATACGCTAAGGAAATGGTTAACGCAAACGCGAGTTTGCATTTGAACTTCTCTTTGTAAGTTTGTGTGGTTTAACTAAAACATCTTGCGAGTCAATCAGCGAACTTTCCCTTTGTTCTGAGAATTCTTTGTTTTTTCTCCATCTTCACTGACTTTTGCATTTTCTAATTCGTCTTTCTTCAATTGTTCGTCATCAACCAGAGCTGGATCATCATCCTTTCTGTAAATTTCAGGATATTTCAAGAAACGTTTTTGGATGTCACGAAATTGATTAATGCAGTCGGACTCCTTGGGATCCATTTGACTGTAATGTAAACAAGAGAACGCCAACTTAAACTGTTGTCCACAAGGCCCGGAAGTCATTCCTTGTAAACAAGGACAATCTCAGTTTATTTCGCCGTTTGCTTTGATCAAACATTCTATTTCATCTTCGTCGTGTTCTCCGAGTATCACGGTGCTTGGAGCAGCATTGTCTTCTTCGGTGACGAATATCAGTTTGTCTTTACCTGTGATTGGAAAAGTGGGTTATCAAAGCTTTAAACAGGTGGCTGGGGAAACCTTAACTTAGTACCTTACACTCTGCAATGTGACATGATTTTGGTATTCAAAGGGCTAGGCGGCTATCGCAGTTACACAAGTTCTATTGACAAGCTTTCTGCATCATATGCAAACGGTAGAGGACTAGCACTGGCACGAATTTTTTTTTAAATTTCGTCTGAGGTTTCCAATTGGCCAAAGTTGGAGTAGAATGTGATATTGGAAAAGAAAGACAGAATGAAAATGGATGGCTGAGACCGTTAAAAAGTGAAACCGTGGAAAACTTAGAAGTAACTCAAAGTGTAAACAAATGCTCTAAATAATGATAATGTTGAAGTAAAAGAGGAAAAAAAATTATATTCATTCCGCTAAGGAAAAGAAGTTAAAATTGTTGTTGCATTTTGTAGGTTGGCACATCTTTATACGGTAGATGTCTTTGTCTGGAGTTGCACGAATGTTGTCTTTTAGAACATATCTTTACACAGATGAGTTTGAAATATGTCTCTTAACATTAGAGGCATTAACAAATCGATAAAACGTAGAAATCTATTTCAATTGCTTCATAATGGTAAATATGATATACACTGATCTTTTACAAGAAACAATTGGAAACGTTTGGCGCTCAGAATGGCGCTCAGAATGATGCTCAGAAGTGACTCAAAGTTTAAAAAATGTTCTAAATAAGGATGATCTTAAAGTGTAAGAGCAAAAAAAGACTATATTCATTCCGCCGAGGAAAAGGAGTTAACAATTTTGATGAAATTTATTTTGCTCTCTTAAAATGTTCTCAAGTAAGCTTTAAGTTAAGAAAGAGGTTTAATGAACTTATCTTGTCTTATCTTTTTTCATTTATAGTGATATGATTCGACATATGCTCCTTTATCAGTCAATAAAATATAAGTGAAAAGACTATAAAGTTGTTTTTATTTATAAAGAATATCAGTAACTTGAACAATGGTAAGCGTAACGTAAACTAATGAGAACGACGATTTTCATATTAAGAAGAAAATAAATAATTATAATAGTACTGTACTTTGGTCTGTAAATATAAACACTACTACTCCTTGACTATTGTGTTGTTAAGTTGGTAAGAATATTTACCACCTTGTTGAAACCCTCTTTTCTCCCTTCTCCTCCAGGCTCCTGCCAGTATGATTTAATTTTCAGTGTTTTGCGGCAAGTTGATGTAAAACGGGCTCATATAGTTTTTTCAACTCACCTTGTTAATATGACCACATTTTATGGCCTGTTTGTGATCATATATATTAACAGGATCCCACTGTATTATCAAGTCAGTGAGAAAATACTCTACATATTAAACTTCAGAATGCTGTGAAACGTGTTACTGTAGAAAAGCAGCTTAGCGTCATGATGGCCTTGTAGGAAGGGCCAAGTAACTGCCATATCAACTATATTCACATTTCACAAAAAATTACAAAACAAAATAATTTCATGTGATACGCCACGGAAATGGTTAACGCAAACGTGGGTTTGCATTTGAACTGCTCTTTGTAAGTTTCTGTGGTTTAACAAAACATGATGCGAGTCACTCAGTGAACTAACCCTTTGTTCTGCGGATTCTTTGTTTTTTCTCCATCTTCACTGTCTTTTGCATTTTCTAATTCGTCTTTCTTCAATTGTTCGTCATCATCGAGAGCTGGATCATCATCCTTTCTGTAAATTTCAGGATATTTCAAGAAACGTTTTTGCATGTCATGAAATTGATTAATGCAGTCGGTACCTTGAGGTCATTGGGATCCATTTGACTGTAATGCAAACAAGAGAACGCCAACTTAAACTGTTGTCCACAAGGCTCGGAAGTCATTCCTTGTAAACAAGGACAATCTCAGTTTATTTCGCCGTTTGCTTTGATCAAACATTCTATTTCATCTTCGTCGTGTTCTCCGAGTATCACGGTGCTTGGAGCAGCACTGTCTTCTTCGGTGACGAATATCAGTTTGTCTTTACCTGTGATTGGAAAAGTGGGTTATCAAAGGTTTAAACAGGTGGCTGGCGAAACCTTGACTTAGTACCTTACTCTCTGCAATGTGACATGATTTTGGTATTCAAAGGGTAGGCGGCTATCGCAGTTACACAAGTACTATTGACAAGCTTTCTGAATCATATGCAAACGGTAGAGGACTAGCACTGGCACGAATTTTTTTTTAAATTTCGTCTGAGGTTTCCAATCGGGCAAAGTTGGAGTAGAATGTGATTTTGGAAAAGAAAGACAGAATGAAAATGGATGGCTGAGACCGTTAAAAAGTGAAACCGTTGAACTGAACTTAGAAGTGACTCAAAGTGTAAAAAAATGCTCTAAATAATGATGATGTTAAAGTAAAAGAGGAAAAAAAATTATATTCATTCCGCTGAGGAAAAAAAGTTAAAATTGTTGTTGCATTTTGTAGGTTGGCACACCTTTCTACGGTAGATGTTTTTGTCTGGAGTTGCACGAATGTTGTCTTTTAGAACACATCTTTACACAGGTGAGTTTTAAATGAGGCATTCACAAATGGATAAAACGTAGAAATGTATTTCAATGGCTTCATAATGGTAAATATGATATACACTGATCTTTTACAAGAAACAATTGGAAACGTTTGGCGCTCAGAATGGCGCTCAGAATGATGCTCAGAAGTGACTCAAAGTTTAAAAAATGCTCTAAATAAGGATGATCTTAACGTGAAAGAGAAAAGAAAGATTATATTTATTCCGCCGAGGAAAAGGAGTTAACAATTTTGATGAAATTTATTTTGCTCTCTAAAAATGTTCTCAAGTGAGCTTAAAGTTAAGAAAGAGGTTTAGTGAACTTATCTTGTCTTATCTTTTTTCATTTATAGTGATATGATTCGACATATGCTCCTTTATCAGTCAATAAAATATAGTGGGAAGACTATAAAGTTGTTTTTATTTATAAAGAATATCAGTAAGTTGAACAATGGTAAGAGTAACGTGAACTAATGAGAACGAAGATATTAAGAAGAAAACAAAATAATTATAATAGTACTGTACTTTGGTCTGTAAATATAAACATTACTACCCCTTGACTATTGTGCTGTTTAAAGTTGGTAAGAATATTTACGACCTTGTTGAAACCCTCTTTTCTTCCTTCTCTTCCAGGCTCCTGCCAGTATGATTTAATTTTCAGTGTTTTGCGGCAAGTTGATGTAAAAGGGGCTCATATAGTTTTTTCAACTACCTTGTTAATATGACGACATTTTATCGCCTGTTTGTGAACATCTATATTAACAGGATCCCACTGTATTATCAAGGCAGTGAGAAAATGCTCCACATATTAAACTTCAGAATGCTGTGAAACGTGTTATTGTAGAAAAGCAGCTTAGTGTCATGATGGCCTTAAAGGAAGGGCCAAGTAACTGCCATATCAACTATATTCACATTTCACAAAAAATTACAAAACAAATTAATTTCATGATACGCCACGGAAATGGTTAACGCAAACGTGAGTTTGCATTTGAACTGCTCTTTGTAAGTTTATGTGGTTTAACAAAACATCATGCGAGTCACTCAGTGAACTAACCCTTTGTTCTGCGGATTCTTTGTTTTTTCTCCATCTTCACTGTCTTGTGCATTTTCTAATTCGTCTTTCTTCGGCACGAATTTTTTTTTAATTTCGTCTGAGGTTTCCAATCGGCCAAAGATGAAGTAGAATGTGATTTTGGATAAGAAAGAGAGAATGAAAGTGGATTGCTGAGACAAGTGAAAAGTGAAAGCGTGGAAAACATAGAAGTGACTCAAAGTGTAAAAAAATGCCCTAAATAAGGATGATGTTAAAGTGAAAGAGGAGAAAAAGATTATATCTACTGAGACCAACTGGGCCCATTCTTCTCTTATTCTGGGTTTTCTGAAGCGCACTCGTATTCTAATTTGCCGCTTAGGTGGCCATTGATGTCCAGGCATTCTGCATAATATCATTTTGGAATTTAAGTTTGGCTGGTTTAGAATTTTAAGTTAACGTTATTTGCAAGAGAAGACGAAAATTTTTAATACCTCTGACAACCAGTAAAACCAATGATACACGGTTTAACATTTGTTGAGCAACAAATGTTGCAGCCGCTGTTCAACAAATGTTGACAGTGTATCATTTGGTTGAAATATGCCGTTCAACATGTTGAAAGTTGTTGAACGTTGTTGAACGAAAATAGAACTTGGCTCTATTCCGTTCAACAAGTTGCAACTTGTTGAACGGCGTCAGTCAATCGTTTTAAAATGTTTAATGTGTTTGTTACTCGATTCAACAAGTTGCAACATAGTACAACATTTGTTGAGCAACCAATGTTGTACGTTGTTGTACCGTGTATCATTCGCTTTACCTTAGCCGCGGTCTTGCTTCGCAATTAACTACAAGATTAAAAATATTAAGTGAATAACACTGTTGGTTGTCTTTGCATTGCGACGCGCCTTACCGTGAACACCCAACAATTTTTTTTAAAAGTTTGCCCGATATCACCAGCTAATTCTTATAATTATTTTCGTAACTGTGGATACGTGTGATGAAAGTGAATACCAGTCTTCGTATTTTGTGACTAAGGCCCAAAACACACTTGGGACAATTTTGTACATTTTTTATCGAATTTCAATTTATTTAAGTGTCTGACTTGGCAAAGACAAGTGCGACCTATACTTTTCAGAGAAACGAACTGGGCAGACAAATAGGGTTTTCCGATTTAGCGGAAGAACCGCGGAAGTGGAATACGCCGATTTCAACTGAAATCAATTTCTGGACTTGAAAATCATTTAACCTACTAGTTATGAGTAAATTAGTTGTTTATGCCCTTTTTAGGGTGCTTTCTTTAGGACTAGCTTTTGAGCCATGATAAAAAGCACTTAACGAACGCATCTGCAGCGCTCAATTTTTGTTTTTCATTCTGGAAAATATTAAAGTTTCGGCGCAACTAAGGATTCGTTGGCCACTGATATTGTTAATCATCTGCCAGCAGCGTGCGAAACAAACTTGATGTTCTCGAATCTGGATGCGTGCGCGGTTCAAACAATTCACCGTCAGAGAAAATCCAGCTGAGGACCCGGACAGTCTTTGCTTACAATGTCGATACTAGTTTGTTCCGAATGAAGGACATTCGACGTGAAAGGCCGTTATATCAAACAATTTTATGTAATTTAATGATTTTAGTGTCAGAAAGTGAATGATTAGGGTGCGTTTCTTTAAAAAAATCCAAATCCGGATTCTTGAATCCAAAAACGGATTTTGCGTTTCTTTAATAAAATCCGAAAATGGATTTTGAATCTATAGAATCCACACTCCGAGTGGATTCATTAGATCAAATCTAAATCCGGATTTTTAGGATTCATGATCCGTGCGTTTCTTTATTGCACGGATACAAAAAGCAGTACGTTTGGCAAGCGGTCGTCTTCTTAAAATCCGCCACATTCCCGCCATTTTGTTGTAAATATTAGCTGCTGCCGGCCATGGCGAATAAACAAGGTGAGTTTTTTGTGTAGTTTCACCGACATTTTCCGTCCTGTACGTATTTTTATAAATTTTCCGGATGTTTGATGCGTCTTGGCATCTTTTATTTCTATCTACAGGACAATATTGGACGCACAGTTTATCTGCAGGTGAATATCCAGAATATCAGTGGAACGAAAGCCGCGTTCAACCGGGCATTCAACCTTATCTTCCTCAGTTCATGTTTCCACCACCGCAGGCATCACAGTTCAGCCATGAAACAGTCAGATCAGTATCACCTCAGCCTAGTCCAAGTTTTTCTTCTTTGGAAACAGCTGCAGCCACGTTCAGTCAGTCGAGTGAAGGTACCGAAGGCGAATCGAGAGCTCTTGTACGCTGGTCTAGAGCTGATGTGCTGTTGTTAATTTCCTGCTATGTCGAACGCAGAGAACGATTTAAAGATATAAACAAAAAGAACAAGTCCCTGTGGGAAGAAATCAGCGAAGAGTTAAAGAAGAACGGAGTGTTCTTTAATGCCAAGGCGTGTGAGACGAAATTGAAAAAATCTGAAGAGAAGTTATGTTGCTTGTGTTGATCACAACAAAGTCAGCGGAAATGACCGAAAGAAATGCAACTTCTATGACGAACTTCACGAAATATTTTCGAAAGATGATGCCATCGCTCCAAAAACATTGTGCAGCAACATTGATGGTAAACGGAGCAAAGATGCAGTCAAGAGTGTTGAAAATTCCAGTTCCACATTGAGTTCCACAGGTAGTGACACAGAGGAGCCTGTGGTTACAAAAGCAAAGAAAAAGAAGTTACCAGAGCGGAAGAAAAGAGAAGACCTCGTTAGGCTCTTTAAGGAATTTACACAAGACAGGAAAGAGGAAGAAAAGGAAAAGATTAACAAGTTTGAAAATATGCACAATGAACGCATGGCACTCATGGGCCGATTTTTAAATGTTTTTGAAAAATCATTGAACAAAGGGTAACCTTGATTCCATAATTTTTTATTGTGTTGCAGAACATGGGATTATTTGACCACAAACATGAACATAGATACAGTAAACCTGACTTTGTTGTCAGTATTGAGTTATCTAAAAGTTTATCAGTATATCATACATGTTAACAGTATTATTGCAAGTTGTATGTTTTTTTTATCACATACATACAAGGAACTACAACAGCAACATTAGGTGAGAGGGCCTAACTAAACTGGTTTTGATATTATTTATATCCTTTACTTTTTTTAGCCTGATTCTCAGATGCTTCAGATTACTTGTGTCACGCACTTCCTCCTTTCTATGCGTGACACAAGCAACCTGGACTGTCAGAGTATTAGGCTGTTACATTTGTGTTGTAAGTTTACATTTCAAGCAAGACCATAAATGTTTCAGGTAGTATAAAGTGATCCATGTACATGGCTCTACTATTTTCTTATATACTTTTAAAAACAAATAAAATATTGATATTTATAGCAAAAAGACTATTATACAGTATAATGACATACACCACCTATGAAAGAAGTGTTCATGAAAACACCACAGTACAAAAGGTATCAATACATAAACCACTTATAAATGCTAGGTTTATGGGATCAGTCTCATTATCATGTTTCTCTTATCAACTGCTCCTACACCTGGTGGAAAGATGTGTATCATCATTGTCATCATTGTCATCATCATCATTAGAGTCATCTAAAAAATCATCGATGTCATCTTCAATAATGCAAATATTGTGTAAGATGCAAGAGGATACAATAATTTCCGGTATGTCCTCAATTTTGTCAACATCCATCATTGTTTTTAGCTTCCTAAACCTGTTCTTAAAAAGCCCTATGGACCTCTCAACCACCATTCTGGTGGAACTGTGGGCAGTATTATAACGTCTTTGTTGAGCAGTCAAACGTCCGTTGTCTCGAAATGGGGTCAAAAGCCACCTCTTCAAGGGATATGCTGCGTCTCCCAAAATGTGGGAGTTGCCAGGAAAATAATTGTCTGGATTCACTTCAACTTCTCGGCAGATCGGAGAATTACGAAACACGCGAGCATCGTGTACTGAACCAGGGTAACCACAGAAAACATCGGTTATGAATAAATCCGGGTCACAAATGATTTGTAGTTGGACGGAAAAGAAACCTTTGCGATTTATGTATTGTTCATGATTGTTATGTGGTGCTTTGATTGGTATGTGGGTGCCATCAATAGCCCCCAAAACACCCGGAAAACCCTTTTTCTCTTCAAAGGCCTCCATCACCGCTTGGGCTTTTAGACCAGTTGGAAACTTGATAAACTCATCCATTAAGTTCCTCACTATTGCTTTGCAAACTCGTCTGTAGACTCTGTACGCAGTTGCCCTGCAAACATCAAATCGATCGGCAACAGAGCGTAAACATTCTGGATTCCCAAGAATCCACAGCGTAATAAGGATTTGCTTTCTTAACTCGACCGGTGGTCTTCCTCTATCGCCGGTATATTGAGGTAAGTCGCCGTGGACCGAAAGCAAATGTTCGAGAACTGTAACTGTATGCCGTGACATGCGGAAGTGACTTCGGAAGTCCTCCGGTATGTAACTAGGTACGGTTATTTCGTAAAAATTCTTTGTGCGAACGTGTTCTTTTCGGACGAGCTGTCCGGCCGCCAAAAGGAATAAAACTGCTCCGTCATCGGCTCCTAAAAGAACCTGTTGTTGTTCAAGGTCATCGGCAAGGACTTCTTCGAACAGTTCAAACATCAAACCAAAACTTTCCGCCATTTTGAAAACTCCCGCCAAACACGCGAACTGCATGCTGGGGTCGTTACGGCTAATTGAAAAAAAAAATCCATTTTCGGATTTTTCGTTTCTTTAAAAATAACGAATCCGCATGATCTCGGATTAAGAATCCAATCTTGGATTTTTTTAAGTTGCATAATTTGTGTGCCCAACTCGAGCACATAGAAAAACTACTAGTCACGACCAGTGTTTTAGGTATCCGATCCACATCACTAGCGATCTTCCTCTGGGTTTTCATTGTGTATCAAAAAAGCAAAGTTCACGTAGTGACCAAACACGTTTCCCCCAATGGCTAATAGTCGCATGTATAAATGATTTGAGAATGTCGTCTGACCAACTAATTACCGCTACGTCTCGATACAGAACAAAAGCGCGAGTGACTGAGTTAAAAACAAAGTTATCATAATTGAGTCCAATCCACAGAGATTCAATTAGCGCGGAAAATAGGTGCGAAATTCCGCTAAATCGGAAAACCCTAATAAAACTTTAAAAACACCGCCGCCCGCTGATTGGTCCACGTTGCACGTGCAATTCGTTCGTCATTGTAACGGAAAATCACCGCAAAGACAAGTACGACCTTCTTTTGCCAAGTCGAAAAAGTTTCGACAAAACAGCCGAAACTTCAAAGGAGCCGAAGTCCTGCCTCCTGGCAGGACAGCACGCTTGTCCGATACATTCCAACGCACCCGCGAATCCAGATAACAATGCCTTCTTGATTAACCATTGTGCTCTTCCTTGATAAAAACAAATCAATATGCGGCACGTTTCTTTTTATTCAAATTTATCACGGCAAATGGCAGTGTGCAAAAACAATTTAATCACTAAAAGTAGAAAAACCCTTGAAAAGGCTTAGAAATAAAAAATCCTTTGCGTTATTTTTTAATCGAATCATGTTTAGCAATGTTCAATGACGGTGTTCAATGACAAGTCAGTTTCATACTGCATAAAATACATACTAATGAGATTTAAAGCCACGTGCGCTTTGAAAAGGCTTGATGCTCAGATTGAAAGTCGAAGTGCTCCACACCTTTAAAATTGTTTCCATACCGTAATGTGCAATTTTCGTATTGTCTTGCAAATTTTAGCTCAGAAATTGACAAGTTGTCTCGGACAATTTTGTATGCCAATTTCTGTCCAAATTGTCGCGGACAATTCAAAAGTTGTCCGCAAGTGCGATTCGGGCCTAAGGGCCTGGTCGCACTACAGTCAAAAACAAAAATTAGCCCGTGCAAAATGACATAAAAACAAAAACATTCCACAAAAAGAGTGTCCCACCGGAGCGGTTTATTTTGTTTTCCTCGATTTTTTCACGGGCTAATTTTTGTTTTTGACTGTAGTGCGACCAGGCCCTAACTTTACACCCCTGTGACAACACGAAGCGACAAGTTACATTCTATCGTGCTCAACTTTGCGAGGGGGCGTGCCCGTCAATTGAATTCACGTTCTCTGATTGGCCAACTTGTAAAACTGTTTGTTGGGTGCTCACGGTAAGAGTGCGTCGGACTGTAACCGTAAACTGACCTAATCTTCTGTTTACGTTACACTCAGGCTAAACTGGACTGGCCAAATCTCGATATTATATATGGCGGTCTCGATATTTTGGTTAAACAAGATAAGTTGTCTCAAAATCTTAATTCCTATTGGCAATGTTCTTAAAGGTACCCATCTGTGTTGATCTCATGATCACCACGGTCAAGGTTACTAAATTTATAAGGTGAACTAGACATGCTTACTTAGCACAATCGCTCAAGTGTGTCTAGAATGACGAAACATCAAAATACCAAGAATTTTATTCACAGCAGCAGTTAAAACTGAATTATCCTTCAGCCGGCTGTTCGGAAAACCGATTGAAATTAATCCGGGGTTAAATGTCAGTAACCAAAACTGTTTTCGGTTTACTTATTCAAAAACGTTTTTTTTTTATTGGTTGTACTTTTTTATTGTTTCTATTGATAATTTGAGAGTTTACAAAGGCAAACAGTGTTGGCCGATAAGAATTTACAGGCAGGGGCATCGCAAAAACGTAACATTAATTTATCCCTAATCCCGGGCTAACTTGAAATCCTCCTTTGAACAACCCGGCATAATGGTGGTGCCGTTTTTAAATAACGTCTATATCTTTCACTCCATGCAGAGTCAAAATTTGAGTTGTGTCATGTCGTTCTAACTTTTGAGGCTGACGCGGATGAAATCCTATGACGTAGCCATTCATATGAAAGCCATTCAGCAGTACATGTACTTTCCTGTCAGTGTTGTCAGTGTCTGGTGGTTCTAACTTTTGAGTTATTGGATGAAATGCTATGAAAACTTTTCAGTACGTACTACTTTCTGTAGTGCTGTTTATTTTTACAAAACGAAATTGTGGATTTTTCGTGATTTTTTTTTAAATTTTGATTTTGAGAACTCTTGCATGCTTCCCGAGTACTTAATTTGACCTGGAGAATGATCTTAAAGCAAGTTTATCCAGTGGATTGTTTGTAGCATCCCCATGGCCCAGCATTTTATCATGTTTTCATAAGTGTTCCTGTCGGTTTTTCCTTTCAACTGAACCATTGATTCCATATTTTCTTTTCCGGCTTGAGCCTGCCATGTCCGAATTCACTTAAGTGTGAATTTTTTAGTCGTAATTTGAATTTGACCCGATTAAATGATTTTTACCAAACCTTAAGCATAAGTCATTTTTCCTTAGGAAATTGTCTTGAATCTTTTATCCAGCAAGCAGATTTTACGAATATAACATGATAGACACCGCCCCCAGACATCGCTATGTAATGTGCATAACTATAAAGCCGGTATCAGTTCTGATAAGATAATATGATGACACCGCTATTTAATAACGGTTTTGTGGTTTGATCTGTAGGAAGCGGGTAGCAGAAAGCATTCCATTATTGTCCGCGTGACTAAAATTGTTGTGTAAAAAAGAATGTCTGCATTGAAGGAACAAGGCATAATGGTGGTGCCGTTTTTAAATAACGTCTATATCTTTCACTCCATGCAGAGTCAAAATTTGAGTTGTGTCATGTCGTTCTAACTTTTGAGGCTGACGCGGATGAAATCCTATGACGTAGTCATTCATATGAAAGCCATTCAGCAGTACATGTACTTTCCTGTCAGTGTTGTCAGTGTCTGGTGGTTCTAACTTTTGTGGTTTGATCTGTAGGAAGCGGGTAGCAGAAAGCATTCCATTATTGTCCGCGTGACTAAAATTGTTGTGTAAAAAAGAATGTCTGCATTGAAGGAACAAGGCATAATGGTGGTGCCGTTTTTAAATAACGTCTATATCTTTCACTCCATGCAGAGTCAAAATTTGAGTTGTGTCATGTCGTTCTAACTTTTGAGGCTGACGCGGATGAAATCCTATGACGTAGCCATTCATATGAAAGCCATTCAGCAGTACATGTACTTTCCTGTCAGTGTTGTCAGTGTCTGGTGGTTCTAACTTTTGAGTTATTGGATGAAATGCTATGAAAACTTTTCAGTACGTACTACTTTCTGTAGTGCTGTTTATTTTTACAAAACGAAATTGTGGATTTTTCGTGATTTTTTTTTAAATTTTGATTTTGAGAACTCTTGCATGCTTCCCGAGTACTTAATTTGACCTGGAGAATGATCTTAAAGCAAGTTTATCCAGTGGATTGTTTGTAGCATCCCCATGGCCCAGCATTTTATCATGTTTTCATAAGTGTTCCTGTCGGTTTTTCCTTTCAACTGAACCAATGATTCCATATTTTCTTTTCCGGCTTGAGCCTGCCATGTCCGAATTCACTTAAGTGTGAATTTTTTAGTCGTAATTTGAATTTGACCCGATTAAATGATTTTTACCAAACCTTAAGCATAAGTATTATGGCTTAAACTGCGAGTGCAAAAATGATTTATTTAGAGTTTGACTTATTTTAATAACCTTTTAATGAACTGTTTTGCGCGTACCTGAAATATTAAGAATGCCACTACAGACGTTTGGTAGTCTTATTTCCGTTACGCAGATAGAATTTAATGGCTTTTTTCGGTGATATCTCTGAAACAATATTACTGTTATAAGCTTTAACTTTTTCAAGAAATAAGTTCTAAACCTTCATTAAGTGTTAACTATGATGCTAACTCGACAGCAGAAAACTGCCAGGTGTGTTTTCGATGGACTATAGATGCGTCTCTGTAAATAAACCCAATTCCAAATAATAAACCTTTTCACTCCCAGAGTCAATAATGGAGACATGTATAAAAGTTCTAACTTTTGAGTCTGTGGATGAAATCCCCCGTTGTGACCATTCAAATGAAACCTCTTCGACAGTACTTTTGCATGGTATCATTTGTTTTTCAATATTTTACGGCAAAAAGAAATTTGGGATTTTTCTTGAATTTTTATGTTTGGCACTCTTATAAAACACATCCGCTATGTTTGCGTCACAGGAAGCCAAGTTCACGGCACTGCCGGATAGGTTTCACTCCAGTACCGTGGCCCGGAAGGGTTCAGCTCCTAAGTAAGTTATTAAGGTATGTGGAACTTCAAAATTTATAGGTAACAGTTTTTGGCATTTTAGCTTGGAATTCTAAATGAAAACAATTTGAGCGCCTAGGTCTGAAATTCATATAAAAGTAGTTGTGTCTTAAATAGGGCCAGCAATGATGTAAGCTGCACATAGTTCCGCATAACTGAAATGACATGTGGTGTCAGTAATCTTTGTAATTCTGTTAGCAGTAATCCTATTCTTTTTATTATAATTATTATTTTAAATTTTAATCCGACTTCGATTTGACTTTCACTTTGCTAATGATTTAAAGTAAATAAATGCAAGTAACTTAAGGTGGGATTTTACCTGAATTCAATTTTTCGCCACTTAACATATAATGAAAATATCTCGTTCATGTTTCAAGCAATCCAACAACCCTTCACTCATCTCATGAATCTATATATGTTGTGGTATGTTTTGTAAATTTTTTGGGGTTTTTATAGGTGATTTTGGGAGGAAATAGTTTTTCTCGAAGGATTTGTAAAATTTAGAGAAATAAGAAATATTGAAGATTTAGTGAAGTTTTAAAATTAGAATTTGTAGTTAATAATTAATAGACGGATACCAAGTTAGTCCACTAGCAACCTGGGGTGATCTTGTGTAGGTATCAACTGTCTGTTGGTATTCCAAAAATCATTTTCTTTCTTCTATCCCTTAAACCTCTTAAAATTCAGGTAAAACTCCGCCGTAAGGACAGTATGCGAGAAATGTCCCTGTATGTTTTTTTAATTGCACATGATCATGATGATGTGTTAGTAAATAAAGAACATCCGTTCATACAAAAAAAGATAAGAAAAAATATGGTTAATTAACCCCGTCTCCCTCCCCCCCCCCCCCCCCCCCCCCCCCCCCCCCTCCCCCTCCCCCCCTCCTTGCCCAAAAAACTCCAAAGAGTACCCCTCTCTGGCCTTAAATGTTTATTTTCAAACGCATTCCTTTGTGGTCCTTTGTCACATAAGAAGTGTTTTTCATCATCGTGTAATTCTTGGTTTGCAACCACGTGACAAGGCGGCCATGTTGGTGGTCAATACAATACAATTTTTGTCGCATAATTTGCATGAAAATAGAGTTTAGTTCCCAGCGGAGAGAAACGCTTTTGTTCTTGACCACCAACATGGCCGCCGTGACGTCACGTGCAAACCAGCAATACCTTTACTTGCTTTGTCTGCATGTCCAGACAACGTTTTCAAATGATAGTCAAGGCTTCTGTTACATTTTTTTGTTTTTCCGTTTAGTTTCTTTTGCACAAAAGAATCGTAATGTTTGTATGTACGGCGGCAACTGTGGAATGCGTGTAGTCTTGTGAGTCGTGTGAAGTTTGTTTTGAAGCAGGCTCAAGTTTAACACAAACAGTCTATGCTTATGACAATAAGTCATTGAATTCGTATTCCTCTGACCCCACGCAACGTACATGTAAAACATGTTTGAGAATTTAGATTCCGTGCTGTACCTGAGCAAAATGATTAACACTTTTTTTTAGAATACACTGCTCTTTCAAATTAACATGTATGCTTGTTTTTCTGTTTGCCTGGGGAATAAATAAACGCGTCTAAAAACCCTCCGCATAAGAAAACATCACGAAACATCTCCTGCACGAATTCGTTAGAGCAAAAAACGTACTAAAATATCTCGTTATTTAGCACAGGAAACAGTTGACATGAGTTTTACATTCTACACTCAAGCAACTCAAGTAAGAGAAACTATCAGCTATTGTCGTTGCCTTAGTTCCCGGGAGGGGGGGGGGGGGGGGGGGGGGGGTACTCGCAGAAAAATTGGGTAGGGGTGTGCGGCCCGCTTCCCAAAACCCTTACCTTATTTATGACCAAAATCTGCGATTTTTCCTACCCTATTTATGACCTCATCAAAAATTTGATACCCTATTTATGACCTGACCCTTAAATCAATACCCTGTTTCAGACCTGCCTTTTTAAAAAAAAAATCGTACCCTATTTATGACTAAAATGGCGGCAAAATAGCCAAAATCGATACCCAATTTATGACCAAAACGGCTGAAAAACCCTACCCTTTGGGGCCGCACATACCTATATAGCTCATATTAGGGAGTACCCCCCCCCCCCCCCCCCCGGGCCTTAGTTGTGGGTCCACTGTGAGCTAAGGCCCAGGTTCCGGTCAGAGCAAGGACATTTAAGAAAATGACATATGCATTCACACTTTCAGGGTTACGATTTGTTGTTCACACTAGATATTCACAATACAGAGATTCCGTAATAACCTGATCTGGACTTCAACTGCTATCCAAAATAAGAGGGGTGACCGTTATAGTAGGAGGTAACTGCAAGGCGCGAACTGACTTATTTGGTGAGTGTGCATGGGGATATGGAAATGATATTCCGTGGCGGATAGCCTGTTCCAGGCGTTCAGATAGTGGGGAAAGCGCGAATAGTTGGGGAAGGGTTAGGGTTATGGTTAGAAAAGCGAGCCATTCGCTCGCTTTAATTTCTTCGCGCCTTCCCCAACTATTCGCGCGAGGTTTGCCATTTTTCAGTAGTCGGAAATGGGGAAAGTATCAAAACATATTGTGTGTGTCGCGAAGCGATCAAAAACAGCAAATCACGCGACTCCACTTATGATAAGGGGTGCGAATGGTCTTTCAAAAGTTATGGATCTCGCAAATTGCAGTCAAATTTCACGGTCTCGCAGTGTCGTTTTTTGAGCGGTTCTCACGTCTCCAACTCTAGATTTTTTCGCAAAGTTGTTTCATAGTCAAGTGGTCACCGTCTCGCATTACAAAAAGTCAAAAAGCCTCTCGGATTCGCAGGAAAAATATTAGTCTAGCTGTCTCGCAAAATCGCCACCACTCTATTGTAATATATTACAACACAACGGCATGATGAAGATACATGTACTGACTTGAAGAACAGTGGGTTGGAACAAACGGCTCATAGGCGGAAAGCGGTACTGCGAAAAACAGGGGCCAATAATGGTTTACTAAACTGTTTTCTTGTCCCGTTTTCAGTCGTAAGCCAGTCTTCGGTAGAGGTTTTATACTAATAGCATTTGGGGAAAACAGCTTTGCCATGATATGAGAATGTTATGTCTGCGTAAATCATAACTAATAACACCTTACTCGCAGCAGACGGCTTCGGTCTTGTGACGTAACAAGGAGTAATTTAGTTCTCCAAGCAGCTCTTACATTTTTTCTTGTTGTTAATTCCGGCTCCCAAAATAGGACCGGTATTTCGCGCCCAACACTTTCAATTTTCCCGACTGACAAGACTATATCTACCTTTAAATATTCCCGCTGAAATCACGGCATTTAATCAGTATAAGACCTTATGAGCAGTTACAGCCGGATGCCGTTATATGCTTTCAAATGTTATCAGCATGCTTTAACAACTTAATAGCTCATGACGCACCTCACGTACGTCCGTAACGTATTTTTTCTTCTTTTCTGAAGAAAGCACATTCTTATCCTTCTCTTACATACTATGCAGTAGAAATTAAACTACAGACATAACAATGACCCAATTTTTACCAAATTCAGGAGCGCGGTCAGCCCCCGATGTAAATTTGCAATAAAAGAATACGGTATTCTCGATTTGATCTGACCACACTTTATTATTTCAGCGACCCTTTTTTTAAAACACTTATGACACATCTCACGTCCGTAAGTACCAGCAATACTTAGCTTACGAAAAGGGAAAATATACCACACTCTTCACCTATTACGTATCCGGGGGGTCGCTCCATATATTGGCTATAAGAGAAGGGTCCGCCCAAAGGGGTGCCATTTTCACTCTTTTAGTCACTAAAGGGTAGCGAAATTTGAAGTTTTAGTATCTGAAAAGGTCGCAAAAAGAGACTGAGGACTGAAAGGGTAACAATGAAAACTAAGTATTAGAAATGGTATGAAACTGGGCAAAACATTTATACATTTATACATTTATACATGTACACTTGCCGTGGGGAAAACTACTGAGTCGGTACAGTTCAGTTTATTTTTCCTCTTTCACAGCGTTTCTGCGACACCGTATGGGATAATCTTCTTTCTTTGGCTTATCTCTAAAGTTTAAAAAAGGGGTATAAATGTTTGTCGTGATTGTGCTGAAGGGCTATCATTTTGATAAAAGTTGTTATGTGAAAGAGTGAGAGGTTGAACCTCCGGGAGGAGCCTCCCCGTAGGAAACTTTATTGAGTGAGTACCCCCTCCCCCCGGGCTACGTTTACGCAATTGAAGTTAATCCATACGTTTTAACACGTACTAGCCGCTCGATCGTGACCAAACGTGGGGAAAGTTTCGATCCTGTTTTTTTTTGTAGAATTGCCTCAGCGGGATGACCGATAACGAAATAACGGCCACCCAAAATCTTCTCGCGGGTCTCCCACATATTCAACTGATTCATGATGACAACAATGTTTTGTAACTTCCGACAATCTTAAAGGATCATTCCTTTAAATGGTCTCCTGGTTGGCCCATGCGGTTGGATGGGAATGTATAAATTTGTTCCTTACAAAGCACTGAATCAACAGTTTCGTTATCTTGTTTGAAACAGTTTTGAAAGAATGAATGTCAAACAGGTTCTTTGATAACCAAATTAGCGTCTGTCTCGTCTTCTATTCGTCCGACATTTTGTCTGCAGTAGATCTTATTAATAGCCTAAAAATGATGAGCTTTCCTGACCGGTTTAGAGCTCAGATCCGGATCCTTCATTGATTAGGATATAAAAAGGATCATTTTAAGCTTTTCGAAATCAAATCATATCATGTCTGCACGTATTGCGCACGTTTAGTAAGTACATGGTGCTTTTCATACCGCGTTCGGTGGGTGACTGTTTATTTGCATGACTAAGAAAAGTGAGAAAGTGTATCACCCTATAGAAAGTGACGTTACGGTATCTATTAGTCTATTAGGTTTGTCCACCGAACATGCACTTAATAACGTAACAGCCTAATTCCATCGGTTTCAAAAAAGGCAATAGTGAACCAGTATCGGCTGCAAGAACTAATGTCGGCCCAGCATGTCACTGAAGTGGGGAGGTATGGTCACCAACGCGAGTATTTGAAAGGTACATCCTTCGCCTTTCACGCAACGTTTTCGTGAGTTCTTGTTTAATTAGGAAAATGACAAGTTCCCTTGTGTTGATCAATACGGGAGGTCTAATTTATCTTCGATCATGAAACCACGACATTTTTCAGATATTTACGTTGAAAGTTTATAAACATTTAGTGTTTAGTTTAACTGGATACAAATGTTTAAAGAAAATTGTACTTATATACTTTTTACGTGATCAGTGAATGCCCCTGATATTGTTTGACTCGCATGTGATGAATTCACTATGACGTTGTTTAAAACTCTTAAGAATTTTCTCTGTGTCTCGCTTTCTCACAAAGTCACGAAATCGGACGAGCAGCTAGAGAAGGTGCTTCCTGTGTTTGCTATGCTAGCGGCGCAGTTTTTGTTATTTTTTTTATTATTAAAAATAAACAGTAATATGAGCCCTTTTAAAATCATTCAGCGACTTAGAGATCTGCTTACTATGGGTCAACACATTCGATAGAGACCTCCCATCACATACCGTGATGTTGAATGTCACACGACCCTGTTCATCCGGTTGGGTCGGCGAAGTCTCCGCGGATTGGTGATAAACATTCCAGTGCACCTGATACTATCATCTAATACAGTAGGAGCTACGTCATCTTATCTGTTAGGTTACATTTCGCGCCATACCTTTCTAGGTGTTTTGCCGCGCTGAAAGAATGCTGAGAGAGTGGCGAACCTAACAGTGATTGCACCCGTCAGGGACTGTTGGCTGAACTTCTAAACAAAGTTGAACTTGGATGAAAAGGACTACCAAGTGTTGTTGCCTTTACCATGGCCTATATTCCTCCATATAAAATCCATCCACATCGAACGTGAGCAATGGAAGAAACAAAAATTCCGCAAAGAGCATGGACTTCGGAAGAAACGAAAATTCCGCATCATCCCAACTCGCTTTGCCGCGCGCCAAGGAAGGACTTTAGAAGAGTTGTTGTTGTGAACCCATCTTTTCAACGATTTAACGAACCAGTTGATCCTATGTGTGAAGAAGACATGGAGCCGCAATTGATGGAAGCCCCGAGAGTATCATCTGGGACCCGTCGAGTGGCTATAAAAAGAGAGAATATAAACGTAGTAAGGGAATGCGAATGGGATGTGAAAAGTATCAAGGATGATAATTTCACGACAAAGACATCCCTCAGTAGATCGCGTATTGTCCTGCTTGGAGCTGTCTGCATAACCTCATTTGTTTCGCTTCTTCTTACATTGCTTATTCTCTTCGGGTCTGTTGAGATAAGAAAGTGCTCTTGTGGGGGAAACGAAGGTAAGAACATTGATCAATATTAATTAAAACTGATATCAACCTATGATATTTCGAAATCAGGGTATTTAGAACCGCGCAAGTATGTACATTCATAACTGACTAGTCTTCAACTTAAATACTTACTAGATCGTTAAAGCGGTCTTTCTCTTAAGGATTTTGTAGGTTTGTTTTTTTTTATAAGGGAAGTGGTCATAACAAGTATACTAGAGGAGGACCCACCTTGTATAGTGGTAGGCCGGGGGGCTACGCAAGATATCACCTATCTAATTAGGCTAATGTACAACATTTATTGGCCTCAAAATGTGAAGTTTGCATTGCTAGTAAAATGAGACATGAAGGTGTTAATCTTTTGCCCAGTTTTTACTCCCGATAGAATGGGGGCTATACAACAAGACAACATCATCTAGGTGCAGTGGGGGGAGGGAGTGCACAAAAAGAGACCGCCAGTCTTTTGTAAAGCAGTGGGTCCTGTCCGAGTTCAATAGTTTTGACCATTTCCCTAAGTTACATTGTACCGGTTAACAAAGGGAAGGAAGAGTTTGTATAACGGCTGGATATCGGAAATTGTTTAGCTGTAACAAACTTTAAATGAAAAAACAGGTATACGCTAAAAACACCGGTAAATCAACTGATATCCATTTACGACATTTACGATCACAAAGAATACTTCAGACTTACAGACTTTTCAGATCTTAATCCATGCACTTTATTTGAGTCTCTCAGTACTAACGAACTATGTGTCCTGCGCAGAAACCATGAGCCAACGGCTGAATTACTAGACTAAGTGGTCTTTCCCGATGATTCAGACTCCGGGTTCAGACGATAACTAGTTAAGCCGAAATATGTTTTATTAGTTTTAGTGGTTGTTTTCTACAGACGATCATGATGGCCAAAAAGTGCGTAGCATCGGTACTATTAGGGGAAATAGGACTTAGCCTTAATCGTATAATATTCAGTCAATAACTTACTAGTAAATATCCGTTATTCTAAGAATAACTGTTGTTTACAAACTAAAACGAGGGTATCGAATCAGTTCTACAAAGGATATTCTGTGGTAATTTACGACAAACCCTTTAAAGGATCTCAAATTCAAAACATAACTTGCGGCAAGGTTGGTCATCGTTATTATCATTGCGTGCATCAATATATCTTTAACGCACATCCGGAAATATGTTTATCGATTAAAATATAGAGATTCAGGAAAACTTTCAAATGACGCGTAGTCAGGAACATCCGCCCTTTTTCTCGATAAGTGGATGCCATTATTAAACCACAAAAACTTCATCAAGCTTAACTATGCGTCTGTTGTTTATCTTATGCATGGCCCCGGGTGCATGGCTTTTCAGCTTCAAGACTTTATTTGACTAAAACCTCTTTATTTTCAATTAACCGCTGTTTTAGAGTTACGCCTTTTGGCTTATAGTCGCCTAAATATAAGTTGTTGCTTTAAACGGTAAAGAGGGTCTCCAGTAAAAATACCATAAAGTTCGTCGATACTTTCGGACTTAAAGCAGCCTTTTACTTTCGAGGAGAAGGCCGTTCGGAATGTCTCGGTTACTTTCAGGTGGCAAAAAAGTGTAGCATATAAGGATTGATTCGGCTTTCGAAACAGATAAACATCTATAAAGGGTTCTTTTTCGAGCGCTCTTTGATTGTAAGTTGTGAGCCGTACAATTTAATTGTTGTTAGTGCTCCAGCGATCTTTCCTGAGTTGTCCGCTTTTGTTTCTTACAGAGATTCCATTAACCTACCCCCCCCCCCCCCGGGTGGGCGGGGGGGGGGGACTGCCATATAAAAATGACGGGGGTGCTCGTCGTACCTTTTAGGGGTCAAAATTTGTAGATTGGTACCGCTTAGGGTGCTGAAATCTAAAATGACCACCGTTACAATTATCGCGGTACCTTGGAGTATTGAGCCGCAAAAATATGACAGAATATGACATGTGTTGTTTTAGAATTGGTAAAAATTCGTTTGAGCTACACCCATCAAACGAGATTCTGGTACCTTTTAGGGTGTTTATTGATAATTTCCAACGAGCACCCCCGTCATTTTTAAAAGTGAGTCCCCCCCCCCCCCCCCGGCATTTACCTTTGCGGTCGAGACAGTTACTTTAGCGGGGTATTTTCAGGAATTACTAACAACCGTCAAATTTTATCGCAACTCTCGGAGCTTTAAGGTAGTCTATTTGCCCGTTTTACGCAGAAGATTTTCTGTCGCGCGCAACTTAGTCGACTTAGTCGCATCTTCAAATAGCGTGTGTAAAGACCTGTAAACAGCGGCGATGTCGCAGAGATTTCCAACATGTTCGACATCGTGATTCAACTTGGCGGAGATGTTTGGGAAATCTCAGCAAGACACTCTCCCGAATCGCAGAAATCGCCGCGCAATAAAAGTTTCATTCAGTGGAGCGCACCAAAAATCGCCTTAAGTTTTCCATTTATTTAATAGCCACATATTTTTCTGATCACATGTTTTTGATCAGTCACAGGAAATCCCGTGCAAAAACAGATATTTGTTTAGGTTTCAGACAGCCCCTTAGGCATGGGAAAATCCCTTTGGATCATTTTTCCAGTTCGCTTGTGCGACCAAACAATGCTTCTGTGTGACATTTTTCATTTGATAATGACGGTTTATCCTTTCATGTTAATTAAGTATACCGTAAACAGTTTGAAGTGTTCTGGTTTTTTTATTTTTAAAGCTAATCCTGAACAGAAGCAGTCATCTGAAGATGGATTGTTGATCAGTCTCGCTCATGTAGTAAACGCTAAAATTGTATTTTAATTGAAATGCTGGGATTGAAGCAATCCAGCTGCGTACAATCTCTATACAATTTTTCACAAAGCATAAGTTTTATCTTCCATAATTCATTAAAAAAAACACTCGCGCATTTTGCGGAACACTTTCGAATTCAGTAAGGTTATATCACAGTGCTGAATAATTCCACAATTGACCTTTTGAGAAGCTTTGAATTCTCAAGCCTTAGCTCAAGTGACCAGTCGCAATGCCTAGTATTCGCCAGAAACTGATACGTTAATTTCGCAGTTTAATTCCCATAGTGGACTCCCATATAAAACTGACGAGAGTGATTTGTAGATTGGTATACCGTTTTATAGGGTACTAAAATCTAAAATGACTGCCCATAGAGTCGTCGGGAAAATACCAAAAAGAAATATGGCAGAATATGAGTTGTGTTGATTTAGAATTGGTACCTCTAGATCTTTGAGGTGAAAATGAGTGAGCCACACCAACATCTGGTAACTTTTAGTTTTTTTTTTTAATTTGAGACGATCACCCCCGTCATTTTTATATGTGAGTTCCCCCGGGGTGCTGCGATTTAAAAAGTAAACCTATACTAACCATAATTTCATTATGCATGTACATGCCTCTGAAGTTTGTTATGCATTGTACATGTTTTGTCAGACAAAATAATACGTGATGATTAGGTAAGACTTTGCTTTGCATGTTCCTGTTTAAACACCGGTAAACACAAACTCTCTAGAAAAGTCCTGATTACCGCCCAGTTTGAGGTCGGCCGTCATCCGGTGCCATTGAAATTCGTATTTTGTTTCTACCTGTTTGTGTGTTTATGAAACAGTGATAACGGACAGGGGCTAGTGACCTCGTTTGATAAAGTTAGTGTATTACATGCGACTACATTCCATAGATAACAGTCGGAGCACTAAACACGAAAAACAATTCCAGAATTGAACCTGTGTATCACCTGAGACTGATAAACACATTAGAGAAACCCGAAAAGGTCACGCGACATTTCGTTTCAAAAAATTGGCATCGAGATGAATTGCTTACAGCAGTTTTCAGAACAGTCTAAATAAAAACAGTAATTGAAGGTTGTCTCAAGATAAATTAGTTCTACTGTATAAGGAAATTAAATGGTGTTTTATAGATATTAGATCGCACAGCTAATATCTAATACTATAATATCGGTACGGTGATGTATCCAGCTCCATAATTAAGACCAGGATTCTCTTTATTTCATACTGTCTTTTCTTAAAGGAGCCATGTCACCATTTTTGTGTTACGTTAAAAAGCCCAAAATGACATATTTTTAACAGTGGAAACCAAATAAAATTGTCCAGTTTTGTTTAACGTAGTAAAAATAATTGTCTTTGACTGCAGACGGCCAGGATGGAAATAGATTGAAACTTGAACAATTGGGTTTATCACCTGGCCCCGGTTGTTCAAAATGTGGATAGCGCTATCCACCGGATAAATCACTATCCAGTGGATAACACAATTGGTTTTGCTAATGCTTATCCACTAGATAGTGATTTATCCAATAGATAGCGCTATCCGTCCACCGTTTCAACAACCGGGGCCTGGTGTCTTGGAAAACCCGCTAAAAAAAGGTACTTAGTTTTAATTTGGGACAGTTTTGACCCAAAAATGTCAGTCTCCATGACATAGCTTCTTTAAATAATTGTAATAAGCTCAAGTATTTTATTTCTTATAAGTCGAATTGGTCTTAGGGCATTTTATATAACCGCTGAGAGAGAAAAAAAGAAAAAAAGGAGACTGATGATTAATCATGAGTTCTTCATTTACACGACGTGTTTATTTTCTCGGGAGTTCACCTGAACACCTGAAAATGCATACTGAATATAGCGGATGCATTTACTTGCTGTTTTGTTTTGATGCGCAATCACAATACATAACAAGCAAAAACACTATGGGCGGCAAAAAAAAAACGTGCAATGTTTAAACATGAAAACAAAGCGCCCCGTTTTGAAACCGGTTTACGGGGAGAGAGGCATCTTTCATAGCCTTGTATGATAGTATTGATAATTTCTTGTTTAATATAATAACAAGAGGGTGGAGTCTCCACAAATTAACGTATTGTTGTGTTTCTTTATGCCTTAGTGGCTGGAAGCACAGGCGCCATGAAATCTGTAGATGACGAAAGAATTATGGAGGTCTCAGAGAACATAACTACTTTGGACAAAAGACTGGTAAATTTATTTTGTGCCAATTTTAGTAAAACGTGCAACATGTAGAGCTGGTTTAAAGTATAAATCAAATTGCATGGTACGGTTATCATTGCTTCCCTTTGGCCGGATACTGAGTTTTATGCCAAGCCATCCAAAGTAGCTAAATACTCATTCCAATTGAAAAAAGTATATTTTCCAGGCAGCAATTATGTCCTTACAATTTATTTCAGCGCACTCAACGAATTGTTTCGCCAAATAGCTTTTCGGGATGCTCATACCACCCTCGGATTTTCAGATCACAATTACATGAAAAGTTAAGATTCCTAAACCGGAATCTGACCCAATAAAAACTACGCCAGACGTTTTCAAGAGGATGAAAAATGCTGTTTTTGCTTCTCAAAAATCCAGCATAAAATTTCGAGAGGAAAATAGCAACCTTAAAATATTATTGGTCATCTGACTTGAACTAACTTTTTCGGAGAAAAAAGATTTTGTTCCTAACTTTCGGAATGTTGAGTTTTCAGCTTAGGCATCCGAACAGATCGAAAATTGGTAGCTGCTGATACAAATTGTCCCTTAAAACGGCACCTAAATCGTCAAAAGAAACATAAACATGACTTTTCTACGTTGGATGTTTCTGTTATTTTGAACGAAAGATTTGCTAAGCGTTGTATAATGTCTTGTTATAAAGGCCTATAAAGCCTTTATGCTATGCTATGAGATGGGAGTGAAAGCCGCCCTCCAACACTGCAGTGACGTAGACGGACGAATAATATACTAAAACAAATTTAAAAATATTTAGAGTACCATGACAAAGTTGGAATATAAGAATGCAGCTTCAACTACATCTAGCTGCTTTAGTGTAACGAGCATTCTCAGTTGTTCTCTATTATGGATTAGCATTAACCTTGTGTGTTTATTTTAATAGGAAGAACGGATTCTTGAGGTGAAACAAAGTTGTGAAGGAAGAGAAAAAATGGTGAGACGAAGTATCTTCGATGCACGATGAATTTAGCCTCAGCAAACACTCAACTTCTTTATTATTTGTAAATGACCACTAAACAAACATATTTAAATTTGTAACGATTAACAGCTCCTTGAAGAACTGAGAAACTTAAAGACACTGCTGCAACAGCAAAAGAACGAAACAAAGAAGGAAAAGCTTTCTCAGGTAACGTTTGCTTGATATTTAATGACTTTCACATGAAGAAATTCCACTGGAGAAATTGCGAAATCAAATATGGAACTACAACTTCTGTCAGTAAATCACACGCGAGAAAGATTCGTCCAATCACACTGATTAACAACAGAGCCAAATGGAACATAAAACAATAACTCATTGAGCCAAAAAATGTAAGATACACTTACAGCATTAGCCAATTACTAGGGTCAATTCAAACTCAGTCAAAAGGTGAGATACAACAACAAAGTCTAGTATTCTCGGAAACAAATTAAAGGAATTTCCATCTCTAATTGGTGAAAATGTTAAACGTTTTAAGGTATGTAAAGATAATCGTTAAGTAACTCTACAGCTGCAATGTAAAATAACATCGATGTCAGTTCAATTTACTAAAATTAAACGTCGTATCCGGTCTTGCAGTTGATAAGTAGACAAGATTAATACACATATACGTATATTGACCCATATTATTATACGTTGGCTCTTATTGTTTATTAACAAGTATTACGCGGTATTATGAACCAATTAAAAAGCTCGCCAGACTAAACCAACAAAAGGGACACCTGTCATTTTTAAAAAGAGAGACTCAACGAACAATAGCTGGTGCAGAGAGAATCACATAATAATGCTGGTCCTAATTTTCTCGTTTTTGTCCTCAGGAAAATAAGTTAAAAAATCTTGCAGATCGCCTCAAACCTACGCAAAGTGAACTTGCGTCACTGAAGGCTCATCTTACTGGTCATGTGACTGGTTTATGGAACGCATCCAACTCCACAACCGCACAATTGAACCAATTAAAAAGCGTATGGATTGCAGTAAATGCAACAGCTGAAGAGACTTCTAACTTAACTAAAAAGGTAATCTCTAACACAAATGCTTGATTTTGAACTTTGAGCCTATTTGTTTAATTGTAATTACCGAAAGTTGTTCGAGCTAGTGTTCAAATTTCGACCCAAACAATATACGATATGATATGCTAATAGATCAATATTATAAACTATTTTCGATGTTGGGACGGCAATACTGCATTATATTGACGGCTAGTTGGGAGAAAATATATTTCGCGATTCCGCCCAATACGGGGAATATATTTCCTTCCAACGCCGTCAATATAATGCAGTATTGCCGTCTCAAAATCGAAATTAGTTTTGTATAACGATTCAACTGTTTTTCGGGCAAAAAGAAAGCCAAAACTGAAGATAACTTGTGCTGATCAAAACTGAAATTCTTACTATTCACGAGCTGACGTACACGACGTTTTGTACGCGTTATCATATTTTTGTTTAGCAAAAAAGTTTCAAAACACGGACTTTTCACGCTATAAATTGCTCATTGAAATACAACAAATTTGTTAGAAAAGTTACAAACGTCGAAAAAATGAGTAAACAACGCAAACTTGCCGAGGTTTTAGCCTAAAACTTTTTTTCAAATTATGATGGCGTGATAGCGCGCGCACAGCAAAGCTCAATGTCAACAAACCGTTCAAACGAACAAAAGCAGCTTTTAAACTCATCTTATCGTTAACTTTCGATAGAAAGGGTCGTTGCATTGAATACAGCGTTGTTTATCTGCCAAACTTTACAAAGTAATCAACATTTTTGCCCCTCCTTTGAAGATAATTTTAAATTTTGGTTTTCTACGCAAGGAACCCATTAAATTGCCGCGGGAAATTTTCAACCAATCACAGGTTTGTTTTTGAGACGTATATTGACGACTCAAAAGCAGACAAAAGTATCTGAAAATCATGATACGGTACCGAAAATCTCAATTAAGCCACCCGGGTGGCATATTTATTTAAGGTACGTTCGAGGGGTGGCTGGGGGGAGGGGGGGGGGGGGGGGGGGGGGAGGGTGGTTATTAATTTAGCAAATTGCAGCACGATGTACACAATCAGGATATAATATGATAATATATATAGATAGGCCAAGCCTAACAGCGTCGCACTTTGAACAAGCTTAACTAAGGTGAAACTTAACTAAGGTGAAAGGTTGGAAGCACAAGAATTAAGATTGACGACCGGGCTATTTTCAATTTTAGCAATTCTCAAAAACAGTTTATTACCCGACCGTCTGCACAGTACATTTAGACCGTACAAAAGTTCACAAAAACAACTTTTCTATGTCCAGAATAACTAGTACGACTACTTTCCGAATAAAATACAGTTTTCGTTTGTCAAAAATTGCCCGAGAAACTGATTTGGAAATCAAAATTGCAAAAATACACAAACATAAGCTTATTTGCATAAGGCGACGCGAGTGAAGACAGAAAATCTAAGTCTTGTTTTGTTTACATAAAATCGCTTTTTCATCTATGTAATGAATGAACAAAGACATAAAAACGGACAACACAATCTTCTTTCGAAAAATTTTATTCAAATCTCCATTAATTTATGTTTAGAAGCAAAACACGTACCATTTCTAGCGCATCAAGGCAGAGCTGTCCTCGATGAAATTCAAGATAACAACACGACTTAATTTGAACACGTTTCATAAACATGTCTCCAAAACTTAAGAGAACACAAAGGAAAAGTCAATTAAAAATTGATATCAACATAAATTCCCATCGAAAAATGTGATTAATTTTACCTTTAAAGCACTGGACTGCTTGGAAATTCGTTAAAACTCCGCTTCTTCGGTTCTGAAATCCGTAATAAAAACAAGGCATCTCCCCGCATTGCTCCTGCATTGATAATATGAAGTTCCTCGAAGCAAGATTTTATCCCTGAAAGCTCTTCTTTTTCCACTAAAGCGGCTTCTGAGTAACCCTTAACTAGTATCCCTTTCTTGAATAGCAAACCGCGAAAAACTGCAGGGAAATAACGACTTTAATTCTCCGCTATTAAAACACAACAATCCAACTAAAGTGTTTACCGAGCTGACGGCTGTGTAGCCGCGCGAAAAACAAAGCCTCAAAGATCCCGGATGTTGATGACGTCGTACGCGCATGTTTTGCGAAGTCATACGCGCCCGCAAGCTAGCCCAAAGCGTACGGCGCGGACGGCGCGGACGGCACACAACGCGCCCGCGAAACATACCGCCAGCCATGACCATGAAAAATGACGGGCATGGGTTCTTTGGTTCTCTGGTTCCATGAGTATGGGGCTGCGCAGCCGGGCCTTCGCCCGGCGAGTGCTCCGCTATAAACGGCTTTATTCAAGTATCGTAATCTCAGGATTAAACTTTAATGTTACAATTACATTATACAATCGATTCTGATCGATGCCTACAGTCTTGTAACACTACGTTACATGTAAAGCATTCCCAATCAGTCACTTTACAAACTGAACTTTCAAGACGCGAATTAAACAAAGTACCGTAATTTAGTTCACATACAGTGTATTTTTTCTAAAGGGGGTGCGGTGAGGGTGGCTTGAAAGAGAGGGGGACTTATTGTTTATTTATTTATTTATTCCTGGTGTCTTTTCTAGATTGAAGAAGAATTTAACACTGTATGGCGAGGTGTGAATGGTTCTCACGCAACCCTAAGTGAACTGGTGTCGTCTCTACAAGTTTTGAAGTTGCAGGTAGATTTGCATTTAACACATTAACACATCATCAAATAATTGTTAAATAGTTGATCTGGGCGTGTACTACTGTTACTGTTTATTCGAAACTCGGTGCCTTTGCATCGAATCCCGTTAGGCTACATTTGCGAATGTTTGTGGGCATTATCCCCTCCTTGAATAGTCAGTCATTTTGCAGCGCCAAAGAATATATTATTTGTTGCAAGGGTCATTTTACAATCTTTCCTTTTTGCAGGTAAAGAACGAAACAGAGACTGTGTGGTTGAGTCTCAAACTATCCAGGAAATGTTGCACCAATTTGAAATCTTCTTTACATTCACTTAAAGAAAACGTAAGTCATTAAAATGTTACTATTCCAAAGGTCTTCATTAAAACTCGTTAGTTAAACTATACCTTTTTTGTTATAATTCCCCTTAGGTGACGTATCGCTCTAAGAGACTCGAGGCCAGAATCAAAATCGAAGAACAGAAATCAAATAACACAGATCGAGTGACGGTAAGTATGGTTTTTACTGCACTGATGTATACTCATCGCGTTCGAAGAAAGCAATCCTAATTTCGTGTTGGTTGTCCTGTGGTTTATGTGCAGTAAAATTTGAGATCTTTTGGTGGCCGTCCTATTGGTTTTTTTCAGGGGCTCATTTCCACCGGAAATTCCTTCGAACGCGTCTCCATAATCTGTGATTACTGCTAGTAACTAGTTGTGTTATTTAAACTAATATACGAGCAACAATTTCTGTATTCTGATCTGTATGATTGGTTGAGAGTAAGTAAATATATATTTCAAACAGTGCAAGAAGATAGTATTGGTATTGCGGATGGGTGATATGGGGAGTGCAAAGTTCTAAAATTAAAAATTATTGACAGTTAAGTTAGCTGGACGGATCTCGTCAGCCAAGATGCAGAAACAAAATGGTGGACGGAAATGAAACAAGGATCAAACAACGTTACGCTATTTTAAAGGATAAAAGGGGGCATTGAAAAACCGATTCCAAATTGGGCTCGAAATTATGCGATTACCTGTTCAGGAACGCTCTTTAACAATTTGACCTGTTATTTCTGTAGGTACGAGAAGGATTTATTATGTTTTGCTAACTCAATCTTGCTTAATTTGTTCCATTTGGTTTCCGTTTTTGCATAAAAATTAGCGTGACTAAGGTCCTGACGATATCAGCCAAAAAATATTGATGAATCAGTTCATGTTTTTGTTTAATACCAAAGGAGCAGCACCTCACCCAGATACAGAACCTAGAAACTATGTGGAACACTACACGTCAAGATGTTAAAGAAGTGTCTCGGCAACATTTAATAGCGCTGTGGTCTACAGGAAATCTCACTAAGAAAGAACTTCGCAGGGTGTGGACTGCGGTAAACGCATCGCAAAACGGTCTTCTGGAGAAATTAACCAAACTAAAGGACAGCTTAACTGAACAGGTAAGAGAGAAGATTCTTTTTTTTTTTTCACTCGTTAGATCTTGCGATATAAAATGAATACAAAGCTAGTTGTTCTGATTTTACTAACGTTATAACTTTTCTTTGTATTCTGAATCATATAATGAAGCTTTATAATCTAGTTTGGTATCCGTGATCATGAGTACCCGACTTTGTCTCAATTTGTTGTTTTTTTATGATACTTTCAACCCAAAGTACGTTTATCAAGCGTTTGCTATTTATTCTCTGTGACAATGTTTTCACTTTTAACTGAGCTGCTGTTTTGTTATTGTGTACAGTTGAACCAAACAGCAGGTTTTCTTCGGTCATCTGATGCCTCTCTGTTTGCTTCAGTGATAAGCATAAATGCAAGCATTATAGAAAAGGTGAGATGAAGAAGATTTGTATAAACTTCTCCCAATCCCAACCCCTAACCTATGAATTTTTGCGTTAAATCTTTTATTGTGACCATTTCAAGCAACCTAATTATAACTAATAACGCACAATTTTATTTGCATGAAGAGTACTTTACGTAAATACAAGTAGACGGAATTTGAATAAAACATGAATATACAACAACAACAACGTTTATTTGTACTGTTAATTAAATAAAATTGCAAAGCTGTATACATAATACATAAATTAAAAATACATGCAGTAACTCATTGGTTAACCAAAATAACTAAAAAGCTAAAATATTTGGGTGACCATCATTTATTAATTAAAAATAATATACACGCAAGTCATAAAGGTGGCTTTACTTAAATGAACTAAATTTTAATGTACACACCTTAAATAGAAGTAAGGATTACAGAACAAATATACACGTATAAAATAAAATGAATAAATTAATTAATGAATGAATGAATAACTGTACGGAAAAGGCAAAAATAGCAATTAATAGTATAAATTAGTAGAACTTAACAAAATGAGAAGTTAGTTCTTTTTTAAATGAGTAGCAGGTTAAAACGAAATTAAAACGAATATTAAATTTACCATAGTCTGTTCGGATTTTTGGAAGATAGAAGGTACACCTAGTCGCAAAGCGAGTGTTAGCATTATGCTTAGTAGAGGTTCTGACAAAAAAAGAATCAAAGATCTTCGGTAATTTGCCATTTATATATCTAGAAATGATGGTGATGCATTTCTAGATAACTTGCAAATCATGCTGTATTTATAGAATTGATTTATTGCAAAACGAGTCTTACTGATGAGTTACCAAAGGTAATCAATCCGACCGTCCCTCGAACCTAATGTAATATGGTTAATATGCCGCGGTATACCCCCTCCCATCTTACCAATATGTTATCAGACTTTCCGCAAAAGGCTGATGGGCTTCGCGGGTATTTTAAAAAATGACTTTAATGCGTTGTCTTCAGGTCAATAACGTTAGCAAGATGACTGGTCCAATTGGACCTCCCGGAATTAATGGAAGCCAAGGACCAGCGGGTCCTAAGGGATCCATTGGCCCACAAGGTCCCAAAGGAGCTGGAGATTTCAGCTTATGTCAATACAACGTAGTATCGGACACTAAAACTCCAGGTACCAACCCGCCAGAGGCCTCGATATCCGTGTCTGAAAAAGATGTAAGTTGGTTTTACAATAAAAGTAGAAACTTAAAGCCGTATCGGTTTTTAGTTACGAAACAATTGGCAAAACTAAAACTGATTCATTATTAGAAAGTAGGTCTGACGGACTTCGCAATCTTATTTTCAAAAATAATCCCCAATTAATAAAGTAGGCAAGGAATTATATGTTCCTTTTATAATTTCCCCTGAGCGAGGAACCATTTCAAAAAGAATCGCGAGGTTAAAAAAATATCGTTGTTTAGTCTTCGCCGATTTTTCAGTTCTACCACTCTGTTTTAAACAAAGAAAAAGGCGTCTTTATGCATACCCGTTTAAGCTCAACTGAAAATGCGATCATACCGGCACTTCAAAAACGTATGTACTTCCACAATCATGCAATACTTCTTTGGTGTATGCCTATAAAACAATTGGCTCGCCTGTAAAGGACCCAAATCTCAATTGATTAGGCATGCTCCACACAGCCAGAAGTTTAGAGAAATCGATGGATTTGCCGTTTAATTTATAAGACTTTATGCAAGGTGATAAATTCACTACCCCCTCTCTTTATTTATTTCTCGACAGGGAGAGAGAATAGTGGGAGCAGCGTGTTCCACAAATTTTGCCGCAGAATATAACCTGAACGTATTAAATGGAAAGACATATAGTTGCGTCTGTAAGGGTTCTTCTTCTTTGTTTCTTTCTCTCGACAAGAGATGCTACCTGCATTACTGGCTATGTCCTCGAACGACTTAAGGTGTTTCGATACAGTTTTTTTGAGACAATACCTACATTTTCAATCGGCTTTTAAGCGGTCTTTACCAAGTCAGATCAACGTTAAATTTTCACTATTAACTGGTTTTTAATTGAAGTTCGGCTAAATATATATTCTGGTAAAATCGATATCACCATGACGACCATAAACAAGAAACTTCGAACTCAGTAAAAGTGAAATTTTGCGCGTTAAGGATTTCGTATTGAAAATCCAACATAGACATCTTTAAATATGGTACATGGCATATATATTTTGCAAGAATAAAAAAATCTGTGTGTTTGATTTCAAATAAATCGCAATAACATTCCAAACCTTACCATTTGTATACTGGCATTAAATTGATCGAGAGATCTAGATTGACACTGGTTTTGTGAAATTTATACTTCAAGATAGTGTCAAAAAGTAGCTTGATGCTATGTTTGCACAGTCACCATTTTATTTAATTTCTCTTTGGCGATTGAAAACTACCTTTTTCCCTAACATCGCTCCATGTGCAATTTTTGGGTAATTTTAGATTTCAATCGCTTTTGCAAAAATCTTAGAAATGGCTCGATGGATTTTTTTAAAACGTTCGCCACGTGTTTACCGATGCGAAAAATATCAAGTTTAATTGCATTGATGCACTGAGACGCCTTTAAATTTAAAGATGAAGACGACGTACGAACCAGCCGAAAAGTTTCCGTTATGCTAATAATGATTTCAAATCAATGCACGCTACATTCCTCCGTGATTGAAACATTTCAATGTATGCTCGTTGATGCAAATTTCTTTGCATCCGTTTTCTTTTGCGTTCAAAATGCCTGCTGTAAAAACGTTTTTAAAACGCAAAAAGCATTTATTGTTCAAAGTAATCCTAAAAAGAGAGTTGAGGGAATCTGGAAAGTAGATGTGGCCCGGGTTCGATCCTCGGTCCCGGCGTCATATGTGGGTTGAGTTTGTTGTTGGTTCTCTTCTTGCTCCGGTTTTCCCCTTTCCTCAAAAACCAACATTCTAAATTCCAATTCGATCTGGAAAGAGGACCTGCATGAAAACCAGCTACGGCTGATGCGGCTTTCCTCTCTAAATATACAGTTATCAATTTAATATCAGTATACAAATAGTTAGGTTTGAAATGTTATTGCGATTTGTTTGAAATCAACATACAGAATTTTTTATTCTTGCCAAATTTATATGCCATATACCATATTTTAAGATGTCTATGTGGGATTTTCAATACGAAATCTTAAACGCCCAAATTTTCACTTTTATTGATTTCGAAGTTTCTTGTTTATCGTCGTCATGGTAATATCGATTTTACCATTATATATTTTAAGCCAAACTTCAATTAGAAACCAGTTAACAGTGAAAATTTCACGCTGAACTGACTTGGAAAAGACCGCTTAAAAGCCGATTGAAAATTGTAGGCATGGTCTCCAAAAAACTGTATCGAAACAACTTAATCAGCTCAGATCAAACTCATCAAAATAGTTTCTTACACGTACCTGCGGCATGTGCTAGCTCATACAACAATTAAGACGACGCAACATTATATTGTCAAGTTATTTAAGGAAAAAATATATGTATAAATTAATGGTTCCGACCGAAAATGGAACTTTCCAAGATTAATGCATCGAAGTTGTTTAACAATCTAGCGGAATCTATTAGAAATTGTACAGATCATAAAACCTTCGTGAAACGTTTGAGAATATTTTTATGCAATAGAGTAAATGTTTATCAGTTATTTTTACTTATTATTAAGATTTTACTTTTGTATTATAACGTATTCTTAACTAGCTATTTTCTCAAGTTCTTAGAATATTATTATTAGTATATATTTTCCACCTTGTGGAACTGTAAAATAGACCTTTATTATTAGTCTTATTATATTTCTTCTTAATATAAAAGCTAAAATGTATATAGCAGTAATATAAATAGGTGCCACATACTAAGAATGATTAAAATGGTTTGTAAGACTAACTTGAAGGTCAATTAGCAGTGATATGTTTATTTTGCTTTCTTTGTATCGTTTACGAACTACATGTATTCTTGGAAAAGTTGCATTGGTAATGATGTATTATATTTGTTTATACATTCATTTAAGTCAAAAGGTAGGCATTTGCAAGCTTGGCTAATCCTTTCGACTCGACGGCTATTCATAAAATACGTTATCAAAAAATAAATCGATAACTTGTTTTCGTTAAAGAGCAACTTGGACTATAAGGTGGATCAATTAACCTTTAGATTTCAAGACGAAATTGTTCTTATCAATGAAAATAGTTTAAATGTAGCACAAACCTTGTCATTTGTTTTATATTCATTTATATAACATTTTTTCTAGCTCTTTGTTTAGTCTAGTACTTGTCATAAATTGATTGTTTGTTTGTGCTATATTGTTGTCTTTTTATTTTGCTCTATTTGGTTCTATTAACTTATAAAATTAATATGATTTAATCGCTTGCAACTTCGAATACCAGAAAAGGCATGGGTGTTTGTCCGGATAGCTTTTCCTCATGGGGCAAGCAATCCGTTTCCATTTTGACTCTGCCCATACGTTTTTTTGGTTTGGCACCAGGTCCCGGTTACCCTGGGTACCAGGGGTATTCTCGCGGCGAGCTTCGTGACTTTCCGGCCGAAGGCCGATCAACGAGCAGGTCACAATAGAGACATAACTGACACCGGAAACCGCGCAAAAAAAACCTCTGGCACTTAGGGTAGGTCCCGGTTGTTCAAAAGGTGAATAGCGTTATGTATTGGATAAAACTTTATCCGGTGCCGGAGTAGCGCAATTGGTTTTCTTAAGGTTTATACACTGGATAGCGATTAATCCGGTAGTTAACAATTGAAGGGGTCGGGGCATAACCAGCCTATGTTGCTTTTTGAGCGTTTTTACTTTTTTTCTCGCTCAGATTTGCCTAATTTTACCGTACAACGAATAGTATCACAAACCCTTGTCGAATTTGCACTAATCCTAAGAAACTGGACTAATTTCACCTGAAAAAAAAAGCAGAGTTCTGGTCTTCTAGTGGTTGTCTACATTCAGAGCGTAATTTCGACGCCATTACAGCAGATTGGCCGCGAGAATATGCGACCGCAGTACTCCTGACCCGCGCCAACGACATGAACGAAAATACCGTTATTTACGCGCGCCTGGTTCGTTATCGATCGCGAGCTCGCTACGGCAAACACATCGTCTGTAGCGTGCGTATGAGCCAATATGTTTAAGGCCCGTCCAGTGATTGAAGTACACCATTAAGTCCGGAAATCCGTAAGTCTCTAGCACCTCTCAAAGAAATGAGTCGTGTTTCTTGTCTATTTCACGCTCGAGGTGAAAATAGACATTGGTGGACGAGGCGAGCCGGCGGGAAAGTCAGGAATCACTTCGGATCAGAAAAGGGGCAGCGTTGTGAGTTGTGGGCTATTTCCCATCCCGTGCCGTAGTCGAAATGCCCGATATCCGAAGTGCTTCGAGACTTATAATATTTTCCGTATTTTGTTTGGCGGACATTCCGTTTTCGTTGATATCCCCACATGCTTTGCGAGAGTGGCAGATAGGTCGGCTTTGCGTGGTCGCGCGGGAGATTGAAATACAGCTTTGGGCAGCTCAA